>JZKD02S0429546.1:702-25985 GCA_000966675.3 Picea glauca
TCTAAGTCAAACTCTTGCAAAGAGGTGACCCAGTTGGCTCTTTTCTCTCCTAACTCCTTTTGCACTAACAAGTTCCTAACGGCAGGGTAGGGGACAATGATCTTCGTCCTCGACTTCAAAGGATAAGATCGAAAATGCTTGACTGCCTTGAAGACAGCGTAGGCTTGCTGATCAACCGCTGGGTAGTTAAGTTCAGCACCTTTGAAAGAAGAGCTCATAAAGGCGATGGGTACTTCGTTGTTCTCAGAGTTCTTTTGAGTAAGGANGAACATCAAATGATATCTCATAATAAAAAACAGATTTTTGGCAAAAATATTTTGGAACATCAAATGATATCCCATAATAAAAAAGGGTCAACTTGGTAGATGGCCGACTTTGACTGGATTAAAGAGACACCGGTTCTTCCAGCGTGCTTGGAAATAAGTTTTATTAAATTCTTTAATTGTTGTAATGTTTAAATACTTTAATTTTTAATTATATTTTTATCTCATTAAGCTCAATTGGATTTGGATTTTTTTCAACATTTAAATTGATATCAAATGAGTTGGTTATCATTTACATGTTAAATGATTATACTTACTCATCAAATTTGAAGAGTTAGTATTAGTTTCAATTGGAAATGTATATCCAACCCTTTCATGATGAAAAGTTGTAAAAGTAGTTGAAATTTATTTGACAACATTAAACTAAAGTACACATTTCATAAAAACTACTAAATAAAATATCACGAGGCCAATATTTCACAATGTTAAAAGCTAAACAACCATTTAATAAATAAATTACAATTTCAATAAAATTTAATAATAAGCATATTATGTAATTTCAACTGTATCCTTTAAATAATATAAAATAAATTATTTTCATGAAAACAAATGCACTTGTTTTAAGGAATTTCAAAGTGTTAAATATCACAACCCACAGTCTTTCCCACAATGGACATTTCAATGCACACCCATACAAGAGAAGAATTACTCTATATGTCCATATAATAGTTGAGCATTGCATCTTAGAATCATATCTCCACCATATCACAAAGCATGACCATAGACTCTCAATTGGTGCATTTGGTCTATTAGTTGTAGATCACATTTGGAAAGAAGAAATTGTAGCAGACCTTGAGGCCTTTGACAAAGGGGAGATTTTTATCAAAACACTATAAGAGCCTATATGAGAGATTTTTCAAAGCTAGAAGAAGGACTAATGCTCGAAGAATATGCAAATATAATATGATTGCATACATTATTGATTATGTAGGCTAATATGTCCATGATTTGTAGCTTCTTAGATCCATATAAACAAGAGATAAAGGAAAGTATTTATGAAGACCACCAAGTTTATTATTCTTTTTAAGATTGTTGATTGTGCACTTTATCTTTCAAAACAAGCAATTTTTTTTGGTAGAGTAGATGTTAAAAAATAATACCTAATACATAGATATGATAAAACAATAATTATATTACTTTCTACATAAATTTCTTAAGAATCCCACCCATGCATGAAAAATATTTCTCCAAGCCAAGATTGCAAATGTTGCAAAGGATACATTGTTATGTACCTAGTCACGACATAGGTAGTATCTTTGTAATACATTCATATGTATATAAAGGCCTCTTTTATATGATAATGGTATATACACGTGACATAATCGTGAGGTTAGGGTTTATGCATCTTATTGTTATAAGGGGTTTCCCCCCTATCATAATGCATCTCATTATATTTTATAAATATAACAACCAACTTCAAGTTGTTATTCATGGATATGTATTCCTCCAGTTATTCAGATTAACAAGTGTTATCTAACACTTAGGTGTGCAAGTGCCCCCACTATCACAATTTATATTATGTTATTTCCAGTCCATGCAAGTGCAGCCGTATTTGGTGTTTAGGGATGAAACATAAATCTCATGCATCTTGGCTTGTAATAATTTCATATGTAAACAAAGGCCTCTTTTATATGATAAAGGTCTATACATGTGACACAATCTTAGGGTTAGGTTTTATGCATCTTATTGTTATGAGGGGTTTCCCCCCTATAATATGCATCTCATCATATTTTATAACTATAAAAACCAACTTCAGGTTGCTACTCATCGATATGTCTTCCTCTAGTTATTCAAATTAGCAGGTGATATCCAACCCTTAGGTGTTCAAGTGCACAAGTTCCCCCGCTATTACAATTTATATTATGTTATTTATAGTCTATGCAAGTGTAGTTCCATTTGGTGTTTAGGGATGAAACATAAATATCATGGATCTTGGCTTAGTATAAGGCACATGAATAGAGATCTTTGGGGGCATTTTGAAAAGATTTGGCATGGAAAGTATTTTCATACAAATGAAAGTGTTGCTAGAAACATCAAGAAGAAAGTGAAAGAGTGTGGTAGATAAAGATGCATAACATCGAGAAATCAAGGATGATAAATCCAAATAACAAAGAAGTGGAGATTTGATGATGCAGAAAACTAAATATCCATAGTCATAATTCTCACAACTGCAATCACAATTTTAGGCTTTGTTTTGTTGAGAATGCCCATTTTATGTAGGTTCATATCTAAACCTAATCAAGAACATACATGTTTGAAATTTTGACTTTGCTTAAAAGAGTTTCTTTTATCCCAAACAAAATGATCAAGAGATTTTTGTGTGAAGAAAATAAAATTACTCATTATGGCACAGTGTGGGAGTTGATCACATTAACCATGGATAATAAATCGCATGCCAATTATAATATTAATGAGTAGTGACAATGATCATAACACATTATTTTAAGTGGGGATTCAAGAAGGAAACATGTCCAATTTTTCATTAAGTGACACTTAAAATGGAAGATACGTCAATATAGTGAAAGAATTATGTGGGTGTTGACTATGTGATGGATTTAATGTTGTAACAAAGTACATTATACCAATCAATAGTTGAGAGTCAATGAGAATCATGGTGTTTTTAGTCTTTAGATGTAAAATGCAAGTAGTGGGTGTTGAATTCTAAATATTGATCACGATTCACATCCATCCACATTTGGTATTGAAAGTACAATGACCATTGAATACCTATGATGTAGGAATAACAATATTGATGAGTTGTTCAAAATTTCATGCAATATTCCTCCTTGGACCCTATCATTCAAAAACGTCGAGCATCCCTCATAACCCTTGAATCCCTAAGATCTATGGGAAACCCAAAATTCATAAAAAAGGCATCCCCCTTAGACATATAGTTAGCGCTATAGGATCTCCCAACCATGCCCTTTCTTGTTTTCTAGCTGACACACTTCAATATTTCATTGGCACAACTTCCTCCTTTATTAAAGATTTGTAACACCCCAAGGATGTGCCCTAGTTATATTATGAATTGTAATCATGTTTATGAATTGTAATCATGTTTTGTAGGCTGGTGAGCCGAGTGTTGATAAGCTAGTGGGCTTATGTGTTTATTAGGCCGAAGAGCCTAAGTGTTAAAGGCCAAGAGCCCGTTTTTGTATATGTAATTATGCAAAACATTAATAAAGATTAAACATCATTGCGTGCAAACCGACCACGAAGAAAGAGTGATGGGGGACTAAGCTTCCACAGGGTGGGTAAGGGAAAAGGGGTTGAAAGGTTGGAAAAGGGGCTAAGCTTAGGGGCTTCAGTCGTTGAGAATAATAATTTATTATTATTCCAAAGCTGTGTGACAAACATGTTTTTATCCCAAGTCCCGGGAAAGGCATCATGTGCAAAAAGGGAATGCATGCAGCTCCAGAAAGACAAGTGTCGACCTCAGCTCATGCAGTTAAAAGCTGAAGCGTCAGTTGTGTTGGGGGTTCACTTACCATTTTCCATCCTCCATGAATTGGGTAGAGTCTTCATGAGTACCCTCTGTATACCCTCAAGCATTTTTGAAAACCAGAACCATGAAGCTGACCGATGTATTCCCGTGAATATCGCGGCCTCTGTATTCGACCTTTGCAATATTCACGCACGCACCTAAGACCCGAAATCCATTAACCATTATGTGTCTTCTGAGGAACCCGACACTTGAGTAATCACCTTATTGGTGTCGTGTCTTAGCGTGGGTTGTTCTCGCCTGCGGTGCCATGCCCATCTATTGTTGATACTATTATCCCTGTGTGAAAGAGGGTTGAACCGTTGTTGTTGTCCTCACCTGGATGGAGCTGAGTCGAGGAGTGTGTTGAAGAAGCGGGTTGTCAGGCCCGTGGTAGAAGAGGCAGGTTGTCAGGCCTGTGAGAAACTCTCTCCAGGTGAGAGAGTCTATTGGGAAGTGGTTTTCTCCCAGAGAGAGTCCAACACCATCTACGGAGCTTTGAGAATTCATGATCCGGCCTGTTGCAGAGACCTGGAGAGGGAGGTGAAGCAACCGATGGACTGTTCTTGTGAAGGTGTATACTCTCGGGTGGAATAGGCATGTGGGGAATGAGAGTCTGTGAGTAGTGGGCGTAATAAGGCTCCTGGAGATAATCCTTCCGGTTGCTCTGTGCAATTTTCCTGTAACCTCAGCCTAGTCTAGGATTCCCTTACCTTGGGTGGAGCTTGGTCCCAACTCAGGGGTGACCCATTGTTGAGCGTGATGAGAAGCGTGGTCTAAGGCTAGGAGGTTCATGGAAGGTCTACACATAGTTGGTGGAGTTACTCCAGTTCCAAAGATAAGTACCATTATGTGTTTAATTTCAATTAAAATGCATGTATGTGATGCTTGTATGTTTTCATGTATTCCGTTGAATGTATGAATTATTGTTAATTCCATTAATTTTGTATGTTAGCAGTAATTATGTGTTTACTCTATATTGTTTGGTTAAATATGCATATTAAATATATATGTATGATAATGTTCCACGTAGTATCGTTGCCCGGCAGTGGGGTTGATGGCCGAGGACGTTACAATATGGTATTAGAGCATGGTTTCAACGTTGATCCTGGATGGGCTGGATAAGTGGTCTTTGGACCCAAGGTTTCGAGTGGAAATGGTGTTCGAAGAAACCAATTTCGAACCTTAGAATGTTTCCGAGTGCCAAGGGGTTACTTGGCCATGTTACGAAGCTCAGGAGGAGTAGCGGTAGAATAAAACCGCAGCCGGTGTGGTATTTGACCAGAGAGAGAGAGAGCTCAACACTTGGGATGTTGGAGCCGTAGGATCTGTTCGGAAGGAGAAAAAAAACCTGTATGACCGTCAGATCTTGAGAAAGTGAAAAAAGGGTAACCTGGAAGCACTTTGGACTTTGCGACGTCAGTTAAATTGAATGCAAAGGTAAGAGAAAGGTTGAAACTCAAAGCTCTGAAGTTCGAAGGAGATTTACACCATAGATCGTAGGAAAAGAGCCTGACCATTAGATCCCTATCCAGGAAGGCAAAGGGAAGTCACTTCGGAGGATTTCAAGTGTGGAGTGTGACAAACTCCTGAAGTCCCGAAGGTCGAAGTAGATCGCAACCATCTGTTGCGAAGGACACGCGTCAAGAGATTGTGTACTTCGGGTGGAAGTACTTCGAGAGGAGGCAAGTGTTGTGAGTTTGAAACTCCCGAAGCCCGAAGAACCGAAGTGGTGAGTCATGATGATGTCACCTAGAGGTGACGTGGACACATGGGTTGTGTGGCAAGTGTAAGTGGATTCTGAACCGTGGAAGGTTGAGATGGCATTAGGAACGTGACGAGTGTCACCCATCTGAATGGGCCATGTATCAGTCACTAGTATTTCACCATGTGGCATCCTGTATGAGTAGGGTTAGTGGGGCTCGAGGTTACGTAACATAGTTAAAGGTCGGAGGACCCACAATGGCATTGATCACGATACATCAAGATCAATGAACAGGAGACATTGCAGGGACCCAAGTTGAACGAAAGTTAATTCTCCAAGGCGGTCCCTCAATCCAAACTGCGGTTTCATTGAGGGGTTATGTGTAAGCGTTAAAATAATTGTGGGACGAAAGGCGAGTTTCTCCAAACCACCATTGCATGCCCCCACAATTGGAAAACGTTAAGTGATGTGACGTAATGACATCACCAAAGGTGATTGGGAATGTTCGAAGATTAACAATTCGGATGTGCGGATGCGAGATCCTCTGAAGCTCCGAAGTCCCGAAGACCCGGAACTCGGACACCTACGGTTCCATAGTAATTGTCAGCCGTTGGGTGCTGGGTAGACATGGACTGTTGATCCACTCTACTTTGTGAGTTCGGTAACTCTAAACTCCGAGAGATTGTTGTTTTGTGCTTTGAAAATCTTCTAAAGCCGAAGGCTGAAGGCCCGAGTAAGCACTTATTGATATAGTGCTTGGTCACGACCCATGGTCGTGTGGGTTGGGGACTGAGAGAAAGGGGCTAGTGCTCAAAAACTTCACAGAGTAGAGCCCTGAAAGAAAATGGAGCTTAAAAGTTTTCTTGAATCAGATTTGTTTATGAATGTTGTGGGATTTGTTAAGGAATGATGACCTGACAAATTTCGGTTGTCTGCACGTTATGTTTGCAGAAGTTTAACAAGTGCCAGAACTGAATAGAGTTGCCACTGAGTGCAAAGAAATGGAAGAGGCACATAATGCTTCCAATTCAAAGAATGAAGCTAAAGGGATGGATGTTCATTTGGGAGTTGAAGGGTCAAACTCCAATGGGCATGGAGAAGAGATATATAAGGAAGGGCATATGATGAAAATCATTGAAAGATTGCAGAAAGATGTCGAAACTCACCTAGAAGATAGCAGAAATCTCATGAAAGATAAGGAACAACATGGAGAATTCAACTTAAAGTTGATGGAGAGTCTGGAGAGAATAGAAAAGAAGTTGGACAAGGAGAGAGACTCGAGCAAAATAGGGAATCTCCAGACTTCTGAGGGAAGAATATCAAGGAGTGTTGGTGGACACCATCATCACTCTCAAGGTCATTCCAAGAGGAGGGAACACAGTAGTTCAAGCCCATCTCCTACCAGAAAGCACAGGAGATCTGGAGTGGATGAACTGAAGGGTGAAATGAACAAGAGTAAGCCTTCTACGTTTGATGGAGAACATAAGAAGGAGGAAGATGTCGAGACATGGTTGCTTGGCATGAGAAAATATTTCCAACTGCAAAATTATTCCTCTCATGCAGAAGGAATAATTGTGATGTATCAACTGAAAGGAAAAGCATCCATGTGGTAAGATCAGCTTGTGTGGGTGCAACACATTAGAGAGAAAGATGTCACTTGGAAAGAATTCAAGAGGTATTTCGAGGAGAAATACTTGACTAAAATATACTATGACAAAAAGATGAAAGAGTTCCTTGAACTCAAACTGGGCAACATGACCATTGATGAATACAAACGAAGATTTTTGGAATTGTTGAAGTATGTTTCATTCATCAAAGATGATACTGTCAAGATTCAAAGGTATATGAGTGGACTGACACCTTCTATCGGTGACAAGATCCAGTATGATGACCCTAAGACTATGGAATAAATTATAAGAAGAGTGAAATGCTTATATGAGCAGCAGAGAGAAAAGCCTACTTTTTGGAAGGCTTGGGATGAACATAAGAAGTTTAAGAAAGATCAGAGGCATAAGGGAAACAAACCTCCCCTTTTTAGAAACAGTCCTCAAGGAAAGCCATCGTTTAGAGAGCCGAGAATGGATGACGTAGGGGAAAAAAGGCCAAGGCAGACGCCCATTCAGTGTTGGGGCTGTCAGGGGAACCAGAGATTGTCCCCACAAAAATTGCAAAGTGAGAGTTGTCCATAATGTTCAGCAAGCTGAAACAGTGGAAGACATGGACAGTAGAATACCAAGAATCTACGCAGCCCTGGACAACAAGCAAGTAGAATATCAGTCGCACATGATTGAAGTGGAAGGAATGATCAACAACCATGCCTTTACTATTTTAATTGATTTAGGGGCTAGTCATAGTTATATAGATCCTAGAGTGGTGGAAAGTTTGCAATTGTCGAGAGGCAAACATGAAAAGTATTGGTTAGTGCAACTGGCTACAAGAACCAAGAGGAAAGTCACTGAGTTAGTTAAGTCTTGTCCAGTGGACATGAATGGACTGAGCACAAAGGTTGAATTGAACATTCTTCCTTTAAGTTCTTATGACTATCTAGTTGGGATGGATTGGTTGGACCAACACCATGCCATCCTTGACTGTTGTAACAAGGCATTCACTTGCCTGGATGAGGAAGGAAATTGGAAAACAGTCCAAGGAATTCCTAGAGTTGTTGCTATTAGAGAAATCTATGCAATGCAGCTGAAGAAGTGCTACAGGAAAGACTGTCAATTATTTGCAGCCCATGTGGAGGAATCATCTAAGGATGAAGTATCAAAGATTGGAGATCATGCGGTACTAAAGGAGTTTGAAGATGTATTTCAGGAGGTACTCGGACTACCCCTGAAGAGAGATATTGACTTCTCTGTAAACTTGATGCCTGGAGTAGCTCCAGGCATCGAAAGCTCCTTACAGAATGAGTACACCAGAGCTGAAAGAACTGCAATTGCATCTTGAAGAGATTCTAAAGAAGGGGTATATACGCCCAAGTGTGTCACCTTGGGGATCCTCGATCCTATTCATGAAGAAGAAGGTTGTAACGTTGATATTGTGCATCGATTTCAGACAGTTAAACAAAGTGACTGTTAAGAACAAGTATCCTTTGTTGTGTATCAATGATCTCTTTGACCAGTTGAAGGATGCTAAGATATTTTCGAAAATAGATCTTAGATCAGGATATCACCAGGTAAGAATTAAGGATGAAGACATCAACAAGACCACCTTCAGAACAAGGTATGGTCATTATGAATTCACAGTGGTGCCATTTGGGTTGTCAAATGCACTTGTTGTTTTTATTTGCCCGATGAATGGTGTATTCAGAAACTGTCTGGACAAGTTTGTCATAGTCTTTTTGGATGACATCCTGGTGTATTCCAAGTCGGAGGAAGAGCATGAACAACATATGAGGATGGTGATGCAGGTGCTAAGAGACCACCAACTGTATGCCAAGTTGAGAAAATGCTCGTTTTATCAAAAATAGATCCATTACTTGGGGCATATCATTTCAAAGGACGTGATAGTTGTAGATCCTGAGAAGATAGAAGCCATCAAAGAATGGTCAGCGCCTAAAAATGTGACAAAAGTCAGATCCTTTATGGGTCTAACTGGCTATTACAGAAGGTTCATTGCAGGATTCTCGAGGATAGCTCACCCTATCACTTCCTTGCAAAGGATGGAGAAGAAGTTTCAATGGATAGAAGAATGTGAGAAAAGCTTTCAGCGATTGAAGCAGTTGTTAACCAGTGCTCCAATCCTAAGGATTGCAAATCTGAATGAAGACTTTGTAGTGTGTACGGACACATGCAAAGAAGGACTGGGAGGAGTCCTTAGTCAGAATGGGTTTGTAATTTGTTATGAATCCAGAAAGTTAAAAGAGCACGAAAGGAACTATGCAATCCATGATTTGGAGTTGGCGGCCATCATTCACGCTCTGAAGAAATGGAGACATTACCTCATGGGAAGGAAGTTTGAACTGAGGAAAGACCATAACGATCTGAAGTATTTGTTTGATCATCCAACCTTAAATGCTAGACAAAGTACATGGTTGGAATTCCTTTGTGAGTATGACTTTGATATCAAGAATATCAAAGGAAAAGAGAACAAAGTGGTTGATGCACTCAACAAGAGAGTGCATGAATTACATGCTACAACCATTAGCATGTACCGAACTGATATTAAGGGCATAATTTTGGAAGCTGCAAATGCATATTTGTAGTACATGGAGTTGGTAGCAAAGCTACAACAAGGTGAGATGCCACAGAAATTGGAAACTGATGGAACACTTATGTACAAGAACATAATATATGTACCTAACGTCCATGAATTGAAACTTATGATTTTGAAAGAAATGCATAATGTACCTTATGTTGGGCACCCTGGATATCAGAAAACAATGGCAGCAGTCAAAGGCCATTACTTTTGGCCAGGTATGAAGAAAGAGATTGCATAATACATCGCCAGATGTATGGAGTGTTAGAGGGTTAAAGATGAGCACAAACATCCAACAGGGTTGCTACAACCTTTACCCATTCCTAAGAGGAAGTGGGAAGTGGTGACAATGGATTTCATCACGGGATTGCCCAGAACTGGCAAGCAGCATGATTCAATCATGGTGGTGGTGGACAAGCTTATGATGTCTGCCCATTTTATTCCACTAAAGACTACTCACAAGGCAGCTAATGTTGCTGATATTTTTATGCGGGAAATAGAACGATTGCACGATATTCCCAGGACAATTGTGTCTGACAAGGACCCAAAATTTACCTCAAAATTCTGGAAAGGGTTATTCAAGGGGTTCGAAACAAATCTGAACTTCAACACTGCTTATCATCCCGAGTCTGATGGATAGACATAGAGGGTGAATATAGTAATAGAAGATATGATAAGAATGTACGTGATGGATAAACCATCTAAATGGGAAGACTACCTACACTTGGTAGAATTCGCCTACAACAATGGGTATCAAGCATCGTTGAAGATGAGCCCATTTGAATAAATTTATGGAAAAAAGTGCAATACTCTAGTAAGTTGGGATAATCTAGCTGATAGAGCAGTAGTTGGGCCAGAGTTGCTCAAGGAAATGGAAGAGAAAATGCTAAAAATTAAGCAGAATTTAAAGGCTTCCCAAGACAGGCAAAAAAGTTATGCTGATAAAAACAGAACCCACAGAGAGTTTAAAGTGGACGATCATGTTTTCCTAAAAGTGAAAGCCAATAGAATTTCCTTGAGGCTGGGAAACTGTTTGAAGTTGGCAGCCATATTTTGTGGGCCATTTGAAATCCTAGAAAGGATTGGGCCAGTTGCACATATGCTTGCATTACCTGCATCCATGACTATACATAATGTGTTTCATATTTCATTGCTTAAGAAATATATATCTGATGCTAATCATGTAATCAATTGGAATGTGATTCAGGTGGAGCAAGAAGGTGTCCTGCAAGTGCATCATGTGCGCATATTGGACCGAAAAAGCAAACAACTCCATAATCGAGCCATAGGGCTTGTAAAGGTCCAGTGGACCTGGTAAGGTCCCAATTTCTTATCCTTCAAAGTGACTTGCTACGAACAAGATGAAGGAACAATAATGGGTTCCTCCTTATCCCCCATGGTCACTAATATTTTTATGGAACATTTCAAGACCTTATCCTTAAACAGTTTTCATCTTAAACACAAATATTGGTTTTGATTTGTAGATTATACATTTGTCATTTGGCCTCATGGCCATCCCTATTTATTATCTTTATTTAATCATCTTAACACCATTTCCCCCCATATTCAATTCACTATGGAAATTCAAAAGGACAATCATCTTCCCTTCCTTGATGTCCTCATATCCCTTATTTCAAATGGCTCCCTCACCCACCAAGTGTATAGAAAAAATATGCATACAGATAGATACCTCCATGCCCATTCTCGTCTTCATCCAGCTCAAAAATTTGCAGGCTTGAAAACTTTGGTCACTTAGGCCATTCAAATATTTGCATAATGTACCTTATGTTGGGCACCCTGGATATCAGAAAACAATGGCAGCAGTCAAAGGCCATTACTTTTGGCTAGGTATGAAGAAAGAGATTGCATAATACATCGCCAGATGTATGGAGTGTTAGAGGGTTAAAGATGAGCACAAACATCCAACAGGGTTGCTACAACCTTTACCCATTCCTGAGAGGAAGTGGGAAGTGGTGACAATGGATTTCATCACGGGATTGCCCAGAACTGGCAAGCAACATGATTCAATCATGGTGGTGGTGGACAAGCTTATGATATCTACCCATTTTATTCCACTAAAGACTACTCACAAGGTAGCTAACGTTGTTGATATGTTTATGAGGGAAATAGAACGATTGCACGATATTCCCAGGACAATTGTGTCTGACAAGGACCCGAAATTTACCTCAAAATTCTGGAAAGGATTATTCAAGGGGTTCGAAACAAATCTGAACTTCAACACTGCTTATCATCACGAGTCTGATGGATAGACAGAGAGGGTGAACAGAGTAATAGAAGATATGCTAAGAATGTACGTGATGGATAAACCATCTAAATGGGAAGACTACCTACACTTGGTAGAATTCACCTACAACAATGGGTATCAAGCATCGTTGAAGATGAGCCCATTTGAATAAATTTATGGAAAAAAGTGCAATACTCTAGTAAGTTGGGATAATCCAGCTGATAGAGCAGTAGTTGGGCCAGAGTTGCTCAAGGAAATGGAAGAGCAAATGCTAAAAATTAAGCAGAATTTAAAGGCTTCCCAAGATAGGCAAAAAAGTTATGATGATAAAAACAGAACCCACAGAGAGTTTAAAGTGGACGATCATGTTTTCCTAAAAGTGAAAGCCAATAGAAGTTCCCTGAGGCTGGGAAATTGTTCGAAGTTGGCAGCCATATTTTGTGGGCCATTTGAAATCCTAGAAAGGATTGGGCCAGTTGCACATATGCTTGCATTACCTGCATCCATGACTATACATAATGTGTTTCATATTTCACTGCTTAAGAAATATATATCTGATGCTAATCATGTAATCAATTGGAATGTGATTCAGGTGGAGCAAGAAGGTGTCCTGCAAGTGCATCATGTGCGCATATTGGACTGAAAAAGCAAACAACTCTGGAATCGAGCCATAGGGCTTGTAAAGGTCCAGTGGACCTGGTAACGTCCCAATTTCTTATCCTTCAAAGTGACTTGCTACGAACAAGATGAAGGAACAATAATGGGTTCCTCCTTATCCCCCATGGTCACTAATATTTTTATGGAACATTTCAAGACCTTATCCTTAAACAGTTTTCATCTTAAACACAAATATTGGTTTTGATTTGTAGATTATACATTTGTCATTTGGCCTCATGGCCATCCCTATTTATTATCTTTATTTAATCATCTTAACACCATTTCCCCCCATATTCAATTCACTATGGAAATTCAAAAGGACAATCATCTTCCCTTCCTTGATGTGTTGTTCAAAGAGGTCTGTTCAAAAGGACAATCAATGGTATCAAAGAGGTCTGCTCTTCATCTATTTTTCTTTGTGCATGTCCCCGACAAGATCTGGGTACAAGAAGTTGGGACTCGAACCAATTGATCCATTACAAGATAAGTCATGTCGAGCTAGACAAAAACCCATGGGGGATGAAAAGAAATATGATGGAGCAGGAGATCCTATTAAAATGTTGCTCGAGGAAGATCTCGCGTGACAAAGGAACGAAATGATGGACATCTTCACATAGATCCTTCAACGACTTCCCACATGAGAAACATATTCATCAAGCGGCCATGCAACCCCCTTCAAGGTACAGGTAAATTTTGATATTCCATTATTTGAAGGACTGATAGATGTGGATGTTGTAGATAAATGGTTGAATCTGCTCGAAGGATATTTTTCGGTCCACAATTTTTTCGATAGGGAAAATATCACTTTTTCACTCCTCAAGGCCATTCCCCATGTTTGTGGTGGCCCCTACATGGGATTCCTTCTGGGATGCCATTAAAGAACAATACTACCATGTTGGAAGCTACGAGGACCAATACACCAGATGGACCACCCTACGCACCAAATTGGGTATCAAAGACTCTGAGCGTCATCTGATGCTTAAATACCGTGGTTGTTTTCATAGATACATTCAAACAGAAATTTAGTTCTTGGACATCGCCTCATTGGGCACGGCTTATAGACACGCTTTCAAGATCAAGCATAAGTTTAAGCAGAAAAGGCGAAAGTTTGGATCTGCAAACCCCTCGTAGCTGAAGCAGGGCAAAGGCAACCCAAAACCACACAGCAAGGGACCGAGTCGAGATGGCCACCCTCAGGACAACCAATCCAAGATGCAACACAAGAAGCGTAATGAGAATATGAAGAAGGACACGGGAAAGTGGTGTGAATACCATAACAGTCCTTGGCACAACACCGAAGAATGCTACTCCAAGCAGTCCCTTGTGGCCAAGATGAAGGCTTCTGAGTCAGAGGTCGATTCTGATTTTGAGTCAAATCTTCAAGGAGGGAAGCAAAATATTGATGTTGAACCCAATTCCACTGTCACTACCACCAAATTCCGACCAAGCGAACCAAAAGAACCAAAGGAAGGGAACTCCTTTTTCACTCGCAGATGTGGGTCAAGGGGGCTCCGCTTCATTTCATTATCAATAGCGGTAGTCAGAAGAACGTGATTTCAGTAGAGTTCATCAAGTGGCTGGACTTGCCAACGAAACCACACCCTCAACCCTACACCATCGATTGGCTTCACCAAGGAAGAGATCTTTGTGTCAACCAACATTGTCGTCTACCCTACGACATCAAGCCTTTCAAATATGAGGTACTGTGTGATATTGCTCCCCTTGAAGTTTGTGATGTTCTTTTAGGACAACCATATTTGTGGAAGCATCATGTTGTGTATGATTCTAGACCCCGCAATGTTATTATTACTTTGGGTAGACAATTATACAAGATCCCAGAGGTAGAGTCGCCTACTACTATTTCTTTAATCTCTGCTAAGAAATGAAATAAGATCATTTCATAGACCGGGAAGTTTGTCTTCTTTGTTATTCGTGCTCACAGTAAGTAGAAGGTCGTCGCCACATTTGTGGCCTCTACACAATGCCTCTCTTTGCAGCAAAATAAAGTGGATGATATCGTGGAAGAATATAGAGACATCTTCTCATCACCTACAGGGGTACCGACACACTGCCAAGTCAAGCATCCAATTGATCTGACCCCCAACGCACCTCTACCTAATGGACTAGTCTATCGGCGCTCACTCATGGAGAATGATGAAATCAGGTGTTATATCCAAGAGCTTCTTCAAAAGGGGCACATCAGACCCAACTCCTCCCCTTGAAAAAGCCCAATTGTACTGATGCAAAAGATGGACGAGACTTGGCGACTCTACATTGATTATACAGCCTTAAACAAAATCACAGTCACGAACCACTACCCCATTCCTAGGATTAATGACCTTCTTGAACAAATCAAGGGGGGAAATTTCTTCAACAATATTGAACTGAAGTCTGGCTACCACTAGGTTCCATTGAACCAACTAATGTATGGAAGACAACCTTCAAGTCTAAAGAAGGTCTCTACGAATGGCTAGTCATGCCCTTTGGCTTAACAAATGCACCATCCACTCTCATGAGGTTGATGGATGATGCATTGAGACACTTCACCAACTCATTTGTGGTAGTATATTTGGATGACATCCTCATCTTCAACAGAACGTGGGAGGAGCACATGCAGCATATTCAACAGGTTTTGAGCACTCTGCGGCAGCACAAGATTTATGCCAACTTAGAAAAATGCTCTTTTGGCATGAACAGGGTCCAATACTTGGGCTACATTGTTGATGAGCATGGGGTACATGTCGATCCAACTAATATCCAAGTCATCTGTGACTCGCTAGCCCTGACCACACTGACCGAGCTTTAGAGCTTTTTTGGGACTAGCCAACTTCTACTGACGGTTCGTGTTGGGATTCTCCCATATTGCATGGGCCCTCAGCCAGGTGACCAAGGGTGGTGGTAGGGCCAAATTCATGTGGGGGAAGGAGCAACACCGAGCATTCGATGATCTGAGGCATCGCTTGTGCTCAACTCCAGTAATCTCCTTTCTCGATCTGCAACAACCATTCGAGATTGAGACTGATGCATTTGACTATGCTTTGGGCACAATTCTCACTCAACACGGGCATCTAGTGGCATACCATAGTGAGACACTCTCTGATACTATCTGTAAATACCCCACCTATGACAAGGAAATGTATTCCATTGTACAAGCCTATTGTCAATGGAAACATTACATTCTGGGGAAAGAGACAATCATACACATTGATCACAAGCCTCTGCAGTTAAAACAGACACAAGGGAAATTGCAAAATGACCGCCATCATAAGTGGTCCACTTACATGCAACAATTCCATCTCAACATAAAGTATAAGACATGTATCTCCAATCGTGTCACTGACTGCCTCAGTCGACCTCCTGTGGCTGCACTCACCACTGTGCTCCATTCTTGTGGACATGAAGCATCTAAGTGGCCCCAACTTTATTAGCAATATTCGGGCTTCACCGCCACCTATCGACTCTTGGGTACAAGCGCAACTGTCACTGATTTTCACATTCATGATAGACTCTTATGCCACCTGGGCCATCTATGTGTTCCTACAAGCAAGCATGCCAAGATGATTTGGGAAGCCCACTATAGTCGAGTGGAAGGACATTTTGGCATGGAGAAAACTGTGGCCATTCTTCAGAAACATTTTTATTGGCCAAAACTTCGACAAGACATCAACAAGTATATCATATCTTGCACTACCTGTGCCATTTCCAAGCCATCCATCAAGAAGCAAGGCTTATACACCCCTCTTCCTATTCCCGAGAAGCCTTGGGAATCCATCTCAATGGATTACATGTCTGGATTGCCATCCACCAAGCAAGGAAATGACTGTTTGTTTGTGGTTGTTGATCTGTTTTCAAATACGGCCATCCTCACAGCCTGTAAGAAGAATGTCACAGTGGCAGATACTACTAAGCTCTTCTTCGAACGAGTGTGGGTCCACTTTGGGATACCATAGACCATCATCTCTGACCGAGACAATAGGTTCCTCAACACATTTTGGTCGAGTATCTAGTCTCTATTGGACACCAAGCTCACAAAATCCACTGCTTTCCACCCCCAAACCGATGGCCAAACAGAGGTCGTCAATCGAATTATTGTGCACATCCTGTGCATGTACAATTCTAAGCATCCCCTTACATGGGACAAGAGTCTCCCATATGTCCAACACAGTTACAACAGGTTTGTCCATAGTTCCACTAGCCATATCCCATTTTAGGTGGGTCTGGGATTCAAACCCTTGGGACCCATTAATGTTTCACTTCCTCTTGCCACCACATAGATAGACCCTTCCCCTGATCAGTTTGCGATCGACAAAGCCACCATATTTGTTGAGAGAATTCAACACATCAACCAATAGGTCGAGGATATTTCACAGAAATCCAATGCTAAGTACAATCAACACAATGATCAACATAGGGCACCACACCAGTTTCAGGTTGGAAACAAAGTCTAGTTACATTTGTAGAAGGAGCGTCTGATCGGGCCCCATCAGAAGCTTCGCCCACTTTCTTATGGGCCTTACACTATCACCAAGGTTGTGGGTAGAAATGCTTTTGAGCTCAACACTCCACCCTTCCTTGGTCTGCATCCAATATTCAATGTGGACCTCCTTCGGCCATATTTCCCCCCATTATTGGATACCTTCGAGATCACAGAAAAACTGACACCAACAGAGCTCAATCCTGACTGCAAGGAAAATGAATCCATTGATCAGATAGTGGACACACAGGTTAAGGGAACTCACCAGCAACAGATCCAACTTTATCGGGTTTTCAAGGTAGGGCAACTCCTACACCAAGGCAAGTGGCTCACCCGGGGCCAAATCTAGCAGAAGTTTAATCACCTGATGGGGGAACTCAACGCAATGGAGACCATTGCTTCCTAAGGGGGAAGGATTGGTCCAAGTGGATATTGGTGGCCACCCACCTATTCCAACTGGCTCCTCGTGTCCATTTTTTGTTCAACACGTTCTTTTGTACTGTTTTGTAATTGTGGGTTATATACTTTTGGAGCTTTCTGAAGCCCCACACATCCTCTAGGTGGATACGAGTGGCCTCTCGCATAATCCAACTGGCTTATTTTGTATGTTTTCATGTCAACACATCTTGTTGTACTTCTAGGGCCATTTTGGGGCCCTAAATGTTGTTTTTTTGGCTCGCCACAGTCAAACTATATACGAAGTCAGAGTTTGATGATAGAATGTGTAGTTCTCTTAAAGACCTTTCCAACGGGCTATCACGTGCCTAAAACAAAGGTCGTATGCAAAAGTTACGACCCTTGGAAGTTGAGGTACCAATTTAAACCAACTTACCCATAGGGCCCACATGACTTTTGGCGTTTCACCTTCTAGGGTTAGGTTTTTGGATGTCTAGGGTTTTGGCATTCATGAGTAATATCAAACAAGCCTCTGGAGCCTCATTGTAATCCATTATTCTCAAACAAATGCACGTAGCAGCCACATCTCTTCTCAGAGATAGCTACCACCATTCGAGCAAGTCTTTTAGTTATGCAGTTTTACAGTTTCAGCCTATTTCATTATTTAATAGAATATATTGTTCATTGGATATTCATGTTATTCTTCATATCTCTGTGTTTATTGTATTCAATTTGTTAACCAATTCGTTTCGCTCCTAAATCCGGATCACATGTATTATCAAATATATCCTAAAAATAGTAAACTAGTACAACCACTTGTTGAACTTGTGCTTATACTGAGGGGGTGGGGTTGAATTAACATAAGATACTTTTCACTTTATTTAACCATTCATTAATCATTCATTGGAACATATAAACTCAAATCACAATGCAAATAATTTAATGTGGAAACCCTTGTAGGAGAAAACCACAAAAAATTATCTTTATAAATGTATGTAGGCACCAACCTTCTACTACAAATCTTGTAGGAACCAACCTACTGGAGACACCAATATCCTTAGTTGAGCACCAACTCAAAAATATATTGTGTAGGCACCGACCTCCTAGAGACACCAATCTCCTCAACTGAGAGCAAGTGTTTTAGTTATGCAGTTTTACAGTTTCAGCCTATTTCATTATTTAATAGAAGATATTGTTCATTGGATATTCATGTTATTCTTCATATCTCTGTGTTTATTCTATTCAGTCTATTAACCAGTTCGTTCCGCTCCTAAATCCAGATCACATGTATTATCAAATATATCCTAAAAATAGTAAACTAGTACAACCACTTGTTGAACTTGTGCTTATACTGAGGGGGTGGGGTTGAATTAACATAAGATACTTTTTGCTTTATTTAACCATTCATCAATCATTCATTGGAACATATAAACTCAAATCACAATGCAAATAATTTAATGTGGAAACCCTTGCAGGAGAAAACCACAAAAAATTATCTTTATAAATGTATGTAGGCACCAACCTTCTACTACAAATCTTGTAGGAACCAACCTACTGGAGACACCAATATCCTTAGTTGAGCACCAACTCAAAAATATATTGTGTAGGCACCGACCTCCTAGAGACACCAATCTCCTCAACTGAGCACCAACTCAACAATACCCGTATAGGCACCAACCTAATTTCTTCATACACCGAGTACTTTTGACTTCATCTACATGATTCATACTTCATGTAGTTCATAGCATCATCGTACCCTTAACTTTCATGCTCCAGGGCCTCTATTTTCTTCATACACCAGAGATAAATTCAAACCCCAGTCAGATTTAGCCTTCATGCTCTAGCTAACCTCGTAGCATCATTCCCATAATATAATCCCAAATTGCAACATCAAAACCTCAAAATAGATCACTTTGTGGCATCATCGACCTTAGTCCTTCACAACGTACCCTTAAAACTCCAAGATAAATTCTCTTGCACACCTTTAGACCCCAAGAATATTCTCCATATTCTCTTGCGCAACTCATATCTCTTTTGTGCCCCTGAGACTCAATATTCTTTCTTGGATGCTCCTCAAATGCGCACATATATAATGTATTTATAGTGTTTCTATGCTCACTTTATGGACGACATGTAAAAACTGGCTAGGCCGACTTGAACATTCTAGATGGGTTGTCTAACAGAAAAATTCATATCTCCTCATTCTTAAGGAGTTAGAGGGAGTGTCATATTTCGTTGGAAAGGTCTTGGAATAATGTTTCCATCCACATATCCCATGCTCTCATTTGAACTAGTTCTTTAGAGTAAAAAGGCCTTCAAATGTAGGGTATCCAAATTAAGCATCAAAAGTCCAAAAAATAATATTTCCAATAATCTCCATCTTGCAATCTTTATGTTGGACATATATAGTCTCCCCTATATTTGAAATCAATGACAACAATATTTAAAACAATATCCCCATTTTTCATTGATGGAAACCCTTAGTCAATTATGATACCTCCTCTGTCTACAACTTTCCTTGTGTCTACGATTCTTCCTATGTCTACAACTTCTTCCCCTTTGAAATCAATGGTAAAGGGTTTCTCCCCAT
Organism: Picea glauca; assembly: GCA_000966675.3. NCBI lineage: Eukaryota > Viridiplantae > Streptophyta > Pinopsida > Pinales > Pinaceae > Picea > Picea glauca. The sequence goes on from JZKD02S0429546.1 coordinate 20,771, forward strand.
GAGCTTGTGCTTCCCTTTATCGATCAGATGAGAGAGACATCACTCCCATATTCTATCTAAGATATTCAAATGTGTATTTGGGAAGGGGTTTGGTAAAAATATTTGCAACCCGCTCTTTGGTGGTAATGTATTCCATTGACGCTTTTCTCAACTACCTGTTCTCTTGGGAAGTGGTACTTGATGGGAATATGCTTCGTCTTTGAGTGCATAATAGGATTATTTGAAATGTTGATTACACTTGTGTTGTCGTAGATGATTGAGATTGGTTGATCATATTCTACCTTGATATCCTTCAGTGTTTGCTTCATCTAAAGAACTTATGTGCAACATGTTGTTGTTGCAATATATTCAGATTTTGTTGTGGATAGAGAGATTGAATTTTTCTTCTTTCTCAACCATGATACTAGACAGTTTCCTAGAAAAAATGACCCTCCAATGGTACTTTTCTTGGCATCAATACTTCCCACCCAATATGCATCTGTATATGTTGTTAGAGTGAAGTGCTTAGTTCTTGAATACCACAAACCAAAGTTCAATGTGCCCTTCACAATCTGAATATTCTTTTTATTGCTTGCACATGGGTCTCCTTTGGTGAAAATTTAAATATTGCAACCAATCCTACTGCTTGCATGATGTCTATCCTGGATGCTATCACATATAGTAGGCTTCCAATCATTGACATGTACATTGTTTGATTTGCTTTTGAAGATTCATCATCTTTTCTCAACTTACATTATGGGATCATGGGTGTACTAACAAGTGCATAGTATTCCATTCCAAATTTCTTCAACATTTCCTTAATATATTTGGTCTGAGAAATGAATATTCCTTTTTTGGATTGAGAAATTTGTAAACCTATAAAGAATGAAAATTCTCCAAACATGAAAATCTCAAATTCTTTTTGCATTTCTTCTCCAAACTTTTGTCTCATTCTATCAACATTACTTCCAAAAATGATACCATCCACATAAACCACAATGATTAACATATCTTCATTGTCTTTTTTGATGTAAATATTTTTGTTTGCAACTCCTCTTTTGAAACCTTGTTGTTGTAGGTATTTGTCAAGTTTTGAATACCAAGCTCTATGAACTTGCTTTAGTCCATAAAGTGTTTTCTTCAGTCTGCATACATAATCTTTGTTGTCTGACAATTGAAATCATTCTAGCTATTAAATATATACTTATTCTTCTATATTCCCATTCAGAAATGCTAACTTGACATCCATTTGATAGACTTTGAAGTTCTTGAAACATAAAAGGCCAAAAACATTATGATTGTTTCTAATCTTGCAATTGAAGCAAAGGTTTCTTCAAAGTCAGTACCCTCAACTTGAGCATACCTTTTACAAACCAATATTACTTTATTTCTTACTACTCATCCATCTTCATCCAATTTGTTTCTGAAGACCCATTTGGTGCCAATCACATTCTTGTCTTTTGGTTTGGGCACAAATTCCCATGTCTCTTTCTTCTCAATCTCATTTAGTTCTTCTTCCATAGAATTAACCCAATTCTTGTCTTCACTAACTTTTGTAAAATTATTGGGCTCTATTTTAGATAGAAAATAAAAAATCAATCTTATTCTAATCTAAACTCATGTATCTATATCACCAAGAATCTGACTTTCTGGATGATTCTTTTGGATAATTCAGGATGGTGCCTTTGGATATTGGCGTTCTATTTTTTATTGTTATTTCTTTTCTTCTTCCTTTTCTTGTTCTTTGTAGATTGTCTCCTCTAGATATTCATTTATTTGTGACTTTTCCTCTTGAGGTATTGCTTCATGCATTCTTACATCAATACTTTCTACAGCCTTGTGCAATATTTTTTTGTAGAATTTGTAGGCCTTTCTTCTAGATGCATAGCCAAGAAAGATACCTTCATCCGTTCTGGAATCAAACTTGCCTAAATTATCTACATTTCTATTTATATAGAAATTGCTCCCAAATACTTTGAAGTATTTGGCTATAGTTGGTCTACCTTTCCATAATTCATAAGGTTTCTTATTGTTGTTCACTCTAATTTATTCTCTATTCAAAATGTATGTTGTTGTGTTGACTGCTTCTCTCCAAAAGGTATATGGTAGTTTGGCTTCATTCGACATTGTTCTAGCCATTTATTGTATAGTTTTGTTCTTCATTTCTACAATTCCATTTTGTCGTGTTGTCATTGTTGCTGGGAAATGTCTCTTGATTCCATGATTCTCATATAATTCATCAAATTCATAAGATGTAAAATCACCTCTTCTGTCTGATCTCAAGCACTTGGTTTTTAAATTAGTCTCATTTTCAACTAGGGATTTGAAAGTTGTAAGCGTCTTAAATGCTTCATATTTTTCTTTAAGAAATGAAACCCATGTCATTCTTGTGTAATCATCAATAAGCAACATAAAATAACTCTCACCTTTTAAAGTTTGTATTCGTGTTGGCCCGCAAAGGTCTGTGTGTACAATTTCCAATGGATTGATGTTGAGTACTCCTTTTTTTTTGAAACTAACTCTTGTTTGCTTCCCGTCAAGACATGGGTTGTAAATAGTGTCCATAGGTTTTGAGATCCTTGGCATATCTCTTATTGCTTGCGTCTTTCTAAGTTTCACTAGATTTTCGAAATTTATATGACCCATCCTTCTATGACATAACCAACTTTCGTCTACTCATCCCATACAACATATTTCTCCTTTGACTTCATTGAGAATGTATACATTGCTTGGGGTTTTGTTTACATTTTCCACTAATCTTCCTGAACCTGCTTTCCTTATCTCACATCCTTTAGAATGAAATGTGAGGTTGTAACCTTGATCACACATTTGATGGACACTTAGAAGATTGTGTTTTAACCCTTCATTATACAAGACATTCTATGTTTTAGTATTTCCATTATCAATACTAACGATAATGTTTCCAACTATCCTTGCAAAAGCATTATCCCCAAAGGTAACGTTGCCTCTTTTGTCTTCCTTTAGGATGAGAAATTTGTTCTGATCCCCTATCATGTGTTTTGAACATCCACTATAAATATATCATTGGCTTCCTTTGTCTTGAGAATATATTGCAAGTACCCATTATTTCTTCTTTTGGTTCTTCTTGCTTCATTTTCCACACCTTTGTGTATTCTTCTCTATGCTTGGTAAGAACATCTTCTTTCTTGTCGTGTTTAGGATACTTTATTATGTTGCTTTCTACATTCATGTGCCATGTGCCCATAGTTATTTCACTTATAACATTCAATGTTGTAATCAAGTAGGGGAGCAAATTAATTGTAGTTTCTATCAACAAACCCATGAGAAATTATGGTTTTGTTGCTCACATAATCATTCTTTGAGGTTTTATAAGAACCTCTATTTCTATCTTTCACATGATCACTTCTTGCATAATTTCTAGAATATATTTCTTTATGACCAAAATTATTGCAAGAAAAATAATAGCCAAGAAAGAGATTTTGGTACCAGGTTGTGAATGGTCTTCATGGTGGAACAACTCTTTCTGAACTCATTATTGTGAGAAGAATCAAATTTATGTTGGTTATTATTTCCTTTCCTGTTGTTGCTTTCATTATTGATTTTTTCTTTGAGAATATTGGTAGAGATTTTATTATTTTCTTCATTTTCCTTTTCTAATGGCTTTGTGACCTTAGTGCTTTCATCTCCCTCATGGGCCTTTTGTTTTTATTCATAGCTAAGACCTGTATTGATGAATCGTGACCTTTGGAAACTGAGAATATTATCTTATATTTAGGTACTCTTTCCAAACTTCAAGCTTATTTTCAATTGTTGAATTGTTTTTTCTAGTTCCTTTCTTAAGGAATCGATTTCAGCCTCTAGCTTCTTGCAATCTTATTCCTTTTCTTTTAGTTGGATTATCACCACTTCTTCTATCCTTTTTGCCTCTTCTAGTTGAGTCTTCAGGATGATAACTATTTTTTCTGTTTCATCAAGATCACGATCCTTCTTTTCATATTTCTGCAATTTCTCTTTCTGCTTTTTATTCTTTCCCTCGAGTCTGACTATTTCTTCTAAGGCGCTAATGAGTTCTTCTTTAAGATTCACTTTCCCATCAATGTCTTCTTCTTCTTAATCTGATTCTTCTTCCTGATTGTCTTCATTTTCTTTATCAGTAGACTTTGTATCCATGTCTATGAAGATGAATTATACTTAGTCGATATCAGAAACATATCCATCACTTTCTTCATACGAGCTACTATCCTCTCTAGAGTAGAAACTCTTCTTCTTAGTTTATTTTCCTCTTTTGTGTCCATAAGGTTTGCTTCTATTGTTATGTTATTCTTTATATTTACTATCCTCGTCATCATTGTCTTCCCTTTTTTCATATGGACATTTAGCAATAAAATTTCCTACTCTTCCACAATTAAAACATTTCAAGGGTAGCTTACCTTTGTATTTTCCAAATCTTCTTTTTAGATTTCTCACAAATTTTTCTTTTTATGTATCAGATTCATGGCTGGAATAATCACATAATTTGTGTCCTTTTGTCTTCTTTGATGCTTTGAAGTTGCTTCCTTCTATGTTATCTTTTATTTCTCTGTCCTCATCTCATATCCAATTAGAATCCCATGCAACTCATCCATCGTTAGTTTCTCCACATCCTTCATTTTTTCAATGGCAGAGACCTTGGCATAAAATCGTAAGGGGAGAGACCTTCACACATTTTTAACAATCATTGGTTCTTCAACCTTCTCACCAAATCCTCTGATGGTGTTGACAATTTCATCCACTTGAAGGAAATAGGTCGTAACATTTTCTTCATCTTTCATTTTGAAACTCTTGAACTGTCTTCTATGAGTCTGGAGCTTTTCCTTTTTCACCTTGTCATTTCCTTCATAGATGTTTTGAAGTTTGTCCCAAATATATTTTTTCGATTCACAATGCATCACCTTGATAAATTTTGATTCTGATAAACCACATAAGACAACATTCATGGCTTTTGCATTATGTTCACTAGCCTTATTCCCAATGTTATCTATTGGTGGAGTTTTGGGGATTGTATACCCAGTCACGAATCATTTCCAAATATTGAACCCAAGATTCATTAGATAACTCTACATACTTATACTCAAGAATGCATAGTTTGTTATGCCAAACAATGGAGCCTTGTTTGTGGGGAAAAATTCTTGAATAGACATGTGTGCTCCCAAGATCTAGCTTCCAACGATTACATTATTTATGAAGGAATATTCTTTGATACAAATTGTTGAAC
>JZKD02S0429546.1:38061-55187 GCA_000966675.3 Picea glauca
TTGGAGAGCACTGTCTATTTGTTTATCACTTTGATGTCTGAATGCCATAAGTAGAATTGAGTTATCCCATTGATCCACCTTTACAAAATACAAAAACATTAATTTCTTAAGTTACTAAGCACCTTTGGTCTGCAACCACAAAGGGTTTCTTGGAATGATAACAGGTTGAATGTTGAGCAAGAGATGTTGGATAAATCATGATTAACTTGTCGATTAAGTGATGGTACATTGACTGATGAAGGAAAGGGAAATATGTCATAATACATCATTTTTCTAGAATTCCATCGACATCTCATCAACATGACATCGATAGAGGTAAGCCTAGGCAAACCTTATTTTATATCACCAAGGTTGCATATTGACATCCCAATGATGCTCGTTCAACGAGTACACTATGGTTATTTTATATCAGCAAGGTTGCATACTGACATCCCAATGATGCACGTTTAATGAGTACACTATGGTTTCCATGGCCCATCAACGTTCGTGGTGTATTCATGATGTTTCTTAAGAAATGCTCACTCAATGAGTATATTATGGTAGCAATGTCAATTCACCCAAAGTTTAAATGAATGTATGTGGGTATCGACTGTGAAAATGTATGTGGGTATCGACTGTGCAAATTGCATTTAAGTGAAGGTTCTCTCTGTTGGAATTTAAATGTTTCAAGTTGATTAATGGTCAAAATTCCTTTCTGTTGAGTTATGTGATTGCGTTACACCCATAATGAGTTCTACTTTTGTGTTATGATTGTTGGAAAATAATTATCGCAAGTTCTTTTTGGGTTTCACTCGTCTCTGGTCATTAAAATTCAAGAGTTTCTTTTTCTCTATGAAACAAAAGAACAATTGTTTAAACACCATTACTCAGTCTTTGGAAGACTTGTAGTTCCTTCAAATTATTTTTCAACTATTTGGGGATATATTTTCCTTGCGGCCACCATGAGAGGTCTGTGGAAAGTCTGTTGTTATAAGAGATGGTTAAATGTTTTTTTACAAACCCCTTGTGAAGATTTCACCTTTGCGTTCGCCCAGACCTTGGTTCTTTTATTAATGTATGGAAATTAAGAGATTCAAACTCTGGTCTTGATGTATGTTATAAGTGATTAATCCGATAGTGGGAAGATTGGTTATTTGCATTAATTCTTGGCTCTTTGGTTGATTATCCCTGGGGGTTTGGTTGATTTTGAAAATTGTATAATGTGAAAATAAATAGCACCAGGTTCACATGGGGTTTCGAACCTAGTCTATTTACACAACAAGTATTGAAGGTTGTGATACCAACGTTGTATAGTGAAAGGTTGATGGCTTATGTTGTGCTCTCAATATCCCATACACACTTGATGTAGTTTGTTCTTAATTATTTTGTTACTCTGTTAACAATCTCATATAAAAGCTATGTGAATGAAAGAAAAAAAAAAGGAAATTAAATTTGTACAGTTTGACAGTCCTGGATGTTCCTGGGGTTTTATATTGGGTGTTTTAAAAACTATTCTGCCATGGATTTGAATTCTTAACAGAGAAAAGTTTGGCAATTGATGGTGGTGGCAATTTTCAATAGATACTATTGCATATAATAGAACAATAATCGTCTTTTACCCCTTTCATTATCCCGATTTTCGCTCATTATATGGCCCTCATATTCCCAAATACATTTTAAACATTCCCTATTCTATTATTATGATTTAATTCTTTTGAAAAGAGATAGGATTAACAACAAAAGAGAAAAGGCTAGTTGATGACTGTTGTTTGAAAGTTGGACATGGATACAGTTTTTGTTACTTCTGCATTTGTTTGAACAGTATTCATGGGTCGCTTCCCATCCATGCTACCATTTTTTCATTCATTATAAGCCCCTCATATTTTCTATATCCCTACCACTCCCTGTTCAAATGGAAATTGATTGTTGAGTTTTAAGATGTTGATGGATGGATTGCATGTGCTTCTGTGGTGAATGATAGAGCCAACCTTTTGATTTTATTTAGGTAGAGTATTGATGCATGGATTGTTAAAATATTTGTATAACATATTTTGAATACTTCTTCATGATGAGTTTCTTTAGCAGAGGCAGTAATGGCATAGGTGCTAATAGAGGAAGAGGAAATTGGCAAAGAGGGCATAGAAGGCCACAATTTTCCATACATTTTGACGTTGATCCACAAGAATTGAATCAACTTTTTCAAGATGGGTTCTTCAACCTAGTTGGCCATGGGATTCTCTAGCCCCGACCTGAAAGGCCTCCCTTCCATCAACATCAAAACTTTTTTGGTATTCATGTTCCCCCTCACGTTTCTATGCAGCGAGAACCACCTGCCAATGATGGTTGGTAAGAAATTGTCCATCAGCTTGCTTCTCATCGCCATGGTTAGCCTACTACGTATTTTCCATTACCCCCTCCTCCACTGCCAAAAAATCCAAATGCCCAAGTTGATCATGTTGTCGCACTCGTATAGTCTTCTCATGCAAGCAAGAGGCTAAAAATTGATGTTCCCAAGCCAGATATAGATAAAGGAAAAGGAGTGGCCACTCTGTCCAAGTCATCTAAAGAGTCCTTTGAATATGTGTCCTCTCGTCTTCATCTCAAAGATGATTGTTCTCATGTTATGAGTGCATTCCAACCTCAAGGTTCCAATTAGCCTAAGGCTGCAAAAGAAATATCAAAAGAGCGAAGCAGTGAAAGGAGGCCAAATGCCTCTGATAGTAAATATGGTTTCTAATGATGATTAATGTTATTTTATGTTGAGGACAACCTTTTTATTTTGAATATGTTTTGGAAAGCAAGCATATATTTAGACAGTTTTTTTGGACAACATGGATATAATGTTATTTTTGGATGTGGTCGTGTTATATTTTGTTGATATTAAAATATTTGATCATAAATATGAGAATGAGAGTTACAAGGAGGATGTTTGAATCAAATGTTTGGGGTTTTATACTCCATGTTTGATGATTATTAAAAGAAATGAAAATGGGAGTCACAAGGGGTCCCACCTATTTAGTTATTATTTAATTAGACCCTTATTTACATATATTATTATTTATTTGTCTCAACTAATTAGTTAAGCTAATTAAGCTTAACCAAAATAGTTAGTTGAACTACCATATTTTATTGAGAAAGATAAAAGCTCAATCAAATGAAGAGACAAGGGGGGATCATAGAGGAAGAACTTAAGCCATAAGGTTTGCTCTATACTTGTGAGATACTTTTCATTTTCTATTGATGCTGAGTTTACTAGAAGGCTTAACCATCTTCATGACAACAGGGTCTTATTGAAGGCAACATGATTCAAAACTAAATCATATATTTCAACAGCTTGTTTTAAAGGTATATGATTTATCTTTGATAGTCTGTGTGTTCTTGTCTATTTATAAATTAAATTTTATAACTAATAAAGAATATTTTGCAAAGTCAAGTGACAACATTTTGTGGCAATCTGATCCAGATCTTTAGCTTCATTTTTCTTTTGTTGTTAGAGTCTTTTTTTTATGGTGCCCAACTGAGGCTTATAAATCTGACTTTGGTCCCTACCCTCACAGGGGTTTGTAAAGAGAATTTAGCTTTGTATCTCAGAATGAAATCAATACAAAAATCAGACTTCTAATTTTAGTCTCACGTATATGTTTTTGATGATTTGGGTCATATTTCTCTTTTATCTCCATGTACACACTCATGTAATTTCTATTTAGTTTATTTTCTTTGCATAGTTACAAAAAATATATAGAAAACCAGCCTTGGTCCCTTGTAATTAATACTCGTGGATTAAGTGATTGTTTATTTTATTCTAAGGCTATAAACCCCGACTAACATTCCTAACTATCTTTCCTTAGCCCAACAATATCTGAAAATGATTGAGTGAGGTTCCTCATACCTTTTCCTCAACCGTGGTATCAAAATTTTGACACATATATCCTTAGTTTGGGATTTGTGAGAAGCAAAGTTGATCACTGTCTGTATTCCAAGGAAGAAGGTGGGCGTTTAATATATGTAGCATTTTATATCGATGACATGTTGCTAATTGGAAACAACATGGACACAATAAATGAGGTGAAGAAGCAGCTTTCCTCCAAATTTTACATGAAGGATCTCGGTGCAATGACCTTCATTCTGGTAATGGAGATCAAGAGAGATCGAGCAATTAGAAAGCTTTGGTTGAAGTAGAGGAAATATATCGAAACAATCTTGAAGAATTTCAACATGCGGGATTGCAAATCTGTTAAAGAGCCAATTCCTGTGGGAGAAAAGTTAACTGTTAAACAATGTCTGAAGACACAATAAGAAATACAGGACATGGAACATGCTCCTTATGTAAGTGTTGTTGGTAGTATAATGTATGCAATGGTCTGCACTCGACCAGACATTTCCCATGCAATGGGAGTGTTGAGAAGATACATGTTGATACAAGGAGCATTGGACAACTATCAAGAGAGTGTCCAGGTATTTGTGTGGCACAAAATATTATGTTATATGCTACCAAGGGAAACCTACAGATAACAGTGAAGTAAATGTACATGGCTTTATTGACGTCGACTGGGCTAGAGATATGGATCGACGAAGGTCGACAAATGGGTATGTGTTCAAGATGTTCATTGGAGCAATTATTTGGATGAGTAAGTGATAGGAAGTCATAGCCTTGTCAACAATAGAAGCTAAATACATGACAACCACTCATGGAATAAAAAAAGCAATATGGCTGCAAAGGCTATGTTCAAGGATTGGGTTTGAGCAGAGAGTTATGAAGATAAATTGTGATAGTTAAAGAACAATGTAAGTCGGGCCCCATAAAACTCCTCAATACCACCTGAGCTCACTATCAACCCCAATTAGCTACTCCGGCAGACATCCCAAACTATGACATAAGGGAATCCAAAAACGGGGACATTACAATCCTCCCTGCCCAAATATTGCTTGTCCTCAAGCAATAGCTGAATCAAACTGTGTATGATCCGAAGGTCCCATATTCACATGGAATACATGAAGTACTCTCCCCTCAAGGCATGGTCCATCAAATTTATCTCCATGCATGACCCCAGAATGCTCTCGATGAGTAGGAAATTTCTATTTTTAGTATTTTGGGCTCCAGGCCCTAGATTTAGATTCCAAGCACATATTGTGGATCCTTGTGACATTCTAAGTCTTTTGGATATTTTCCGGGATGATTTGGCACAATTTACTATTTTTAGCAAGTTGTGCACTAGGGATTGCATGTCAATTCTGATTGTAGATTTGGATCCCTTATGGAAAAATAAGTTCAAAGAGTATAAAGTCAAAGGCATTCAGACAACTTTCTATTTTTACTAGTGTCTATTTTTAGATAGTGACATGTGGCAATGTTCTATTTTTAGAAAGTTCTATATTTAGCAGGTACAATCATTGTCCATGCAATGCTAAGTGCCACCCTCACAGGTCGACATGTGGCAGATATACATAGTGATGTGGCATCCACCTAACATAGGGCACATTTTTCCAAGACTTGAACATAAATAAATAATTAATTGAGAAAAGGGAGTCCCAAAATTGGGCCTAAATTTAGCCGTATATTCCTTTGTATAATCACCCCTCCACTTGGAATGCATCATCTCCTTAAAATTCACCTACAATTGAGTTTAAACCATAATTTCCTAAAAAAGAGGAGATTCCCTAAAATTTATGGCGAATTTGACTTGGCCACTCTCGTGCACTCATGCGCACTAAGTTTTTCCTAACTCACTCTTAAACCTTTGCATGTGCCACTTAACTCTTACTCCTAAATATGCTACTTCACTTCACTCTCACCCAAGCTTTCATTTACTCTCATGCACCTATATCTCTCACTAAACCCTCACTTCTCCCCATTCATGCACATTCCTCCTTGGTTTAATGCACATCTCACATGATATATCATTCCACCTCTACCACTTGCACTTTTCTCACATGTGTGCATGCTTAACTCACTCATACTCCTCCTCCATGCACACACACTTGCATTTTTTGACCATTTATGCGCCTCTTCTTCCTCCCTTGGGATATGCACCCTCATTGTGCTATATATTAAATGCTTGACATTGGTTATTGGTCGGTTCTTGAAACAACAACATAGTCTCTCTCTCTCTCTCTCTCTCTCTCTCTCTCTCTCTCTCTGTAGTCTGGTGGATTTTATCTGAGCAAAGGAAGAATTGTACCGGTTTTAAGATTTCCAAGTGCAGTGCAATCAACCCTCTTGTAAGCTTGATCAATAAAGAAGTGTGTGTTTTATCTTCGAACTTCTCTTCGTGGCGGTACTGTGGTAAAATTGTGATCTGATTTGTCATTTTTTGAACTGTTTATTGTGATTATTTTGATCTTTTGAATAGTTTTATTCTTCTTTACAGTCTATTATCATTGTGCTAACCCTACAAGTTCCCTCCAAGTGTAGAAAATTGTTTTTACTCATCGTTTTGGACTGCTTCTACACATTGTCCAAGAGGAACAACTTGTTGTTTTGTAGGTTTTACATGCATAAACTAGACCTAAAGACAATAACAAGGCAGTTCAGTGTGCCTAGGGACTCCCCCTAAAGGATAGCAAGCATTATCCCAAACAAAGAGGGGTTTGGTCAGTGACAATTGGGTCCCTACTCCTTTAATTAGCTAAGTTTTTACCGATGCCCTAACACATATATTAGCTCATAATTGGAGGGTAAAAATTTGTGCTAACAAACTGGTGTCGTTTCGAGGGAACACCAACCTGGGTAACAACGAAATTGGTGAGTTTTTACTTTAATTGATTTATTTTTTCTAACTCACTTGGCGACTCCACAGGGGAACTTGCACAAAAAGATCATCCGGTTTCGATTCCCTCACAAGTTCTAGTTCTGAGCTTGAAGTAACTCTAACATCTTTCTGGAACAAGACTATGATTTCACCAAGAAATCCTCTTGAAGTTGATAAGTGTAAGATTTATTAGGTAAGTTCTTTTTCGACGAGCACTATGGTGAGTGTATATTCAACATCTTCATCTTTCTTTTTATTTCCATCTTGAGATAATAGTAGGGTAGTAACCATTCTTGCTTCTATATGAGATTAAAAATATGGTTGCAATTGTGATGCCACCAGTAAGGTGGAGATTTTCTTCTTTTGACCTACTAAGATTTGTTACATTCCCAGATTATCCACATGACTTACCTGCACCTAAATGGCTTACATGCTTACCTTCGTTTGCAAGAAGGTTAAGAGAATTAGTTGAGGACCACTTGGCTTCTTTTTCAAAATTGTTAGATGATTTTGAGGTGGAACATGAGGATGTGGCGATGAGGATGTGGCGATGGTACAAATCCCTTTGAGATGCCTCCATTGATGGTTGGGAGTCATTCCAAGAGAATTTTACAAAAATATGGGTGAATAAGCCAGATAATTCTTCCTTAATTAATGCTTTTACTCATATTAAAAAGAATGGGGATGGAAATGTCATTGATTTTAATGCTCATTTTTCTCAAAATTATTATAAATTTCCTATTACTATAAGGCCTAATGATGCTTGTGCTTTGATTTTTTATCTTTAGGCATTTGATGACATTTTGGGTATTTTTCTCAGGAATAAGGAACCTCAAACTCTGGAGGAGGCCCAAATAGCTACTGTTGTAGGGGCTTCTAGGCCCTCTTCATCATACATTAGAGTTAGTACATAAATGTATGTAATAAAGAGGATAAATCCAAGTAAAGACATGTAACAAATGGTAAATGCATAAAAGAACTAAACTAATGATTAGTTGGAGCGGATACAACCGCTCCAACCATTTACCCTATGTATTTATACTAGTGAATAAGGAATAAACGATGGATTGGTTACCTTTTCCAAATGATATCTTCTTTCGTGAATATGTGTGTGTTGTGATTATAATGTAGTCTCTTTGTGAATGTCATTGTAATCTAACATATTACAACATTGGCACAGTTGCCTCTCATATGGCTGGGTGACAGGAGTAGTGGATGGGGATGGTCTAAACTGAAGAAGATGGAGAGATCAACAACAGATCAGGGTGTTCTGAACCTAAAGAAGATGAAGAGAAAAGAGGATCGGTTGTTTCTCGTGGATATTGTGGATGCTTTTTCATTGGTTGCTTCTTGTGGATGATCGCTCACTCATTTTTGCGCATGAATGTAGGTGGATTATCATTGATTTTTCCATGAGGAAAAAATACATAAATTTACAAAGATTGTTCGTGGACATTGCTAAGAAAAGTTGCATTAAAAAAAGCAAGCAATAATGCTCATTGATGGTGTATTGGGATCCGTCTACTGGGACCTTTTCCCATTTTAAAGTCAATAAATTCTTTGCACCCATCCTTTAGCAATGAGTACAACAATCATGATGCCATCATCAAGATTCAGAAATACATAGCCAAGAATTATTAAGTGAAGAAGCATAAAGAATTTTTTTGAACAAAGTTGAATAAGTATGAATAATTTATTACAGATGAGTCGATTTGTGGTCAAGTCATTCAACCAACCCATCATTATACAGGTCGAAGAGATGCAATGGTGACTCAAACTTATGAAAGTGTGATAGATTCCATTTCGACGAAGGAAATAAAGAACATGAAAGAATGCACTCACACCAATCGGGACGAAGACCCTGAAGTTGATCTCCGTCAGAAGTTATGCCATGATTTCATCCACTCGATGTGATTATTGCCATAAAACAATAATGATGTTCGTCCATGATGATGCTAAGAAACTTGTTCACAAACGATGCCATGGTTGGTCAATTGTGGACCTTGTTGATATGGTCTATTAACATCTCCACTATGTGTCAATTTGCTAGTAAGTGTTGGATGCTGGGAATAATGGTCTATGGCGAATTGCATATTTTCTAAATATTTCAAGGGAAACTCTAAATCACTCCAGCTCGCGCAATCAAGGCAAAGATCATTGAGATAACAATTGAGATAATTTAATTTGAATCATGTTTATAAAGCATAGTTAACTCGACTGGTCCTCTAATGGTGTTGACAATTTCATCCACTCGAAGGAAACATGCCGTAACATTTTCTTCGTCTTTCATTTTCAAACTCTTGAACTGTCTTCTATGAGTTTGGAGATTTTCCTTCTTCACCTTTTCATTTCCTTCATAGATGTTTTGAAGTTTGTCCCAAATATATTTTTTCGATTCATAATGCATCACCTTGATAAATTTTGATTCTGATAAACCAAACAAGACAACATTCATCGCTTTTGCATTATGTTCACTAGCCTTATTCCCGATTTTATCTGTTGGTGGATTTTTCGGGGTTGTATACCCAATCACGAATGATTTCCAAATATTGAACCCAAGATTCATTATATAAGTCTACATCCTTATACTCTAGAATGCATAGTTTGTTATGTCAAACAATGCAGCCCTGTTTGTGGTGAAAACTTCTTGACTAGATGTGTGTGCTCCCGAGATCTACCTTCCAACGATTACATTATTTATGAAGGAATATGCTCTGATACCAATTGTTGAACTTATGTTTATACTAAAATGGGGGGGTGAATCGATATAATATACCTTTTAATTTATTTGACCATTTATCAATCATTCATTAGCACATAAAAACTCAAATCACAATGCACATAATTTAACGTGGAAACCCTTGCGCGAGAAAAACACAAAAACTTCTCTTTATAAATGTATGCAGGTGAAAACCTACTAGAGACGTCAATCTCCTTAGCTAAGCACCAACTCAACAAGATATTGTGTAGGCACCAACCTATTGGAGACACCAATCTCCTCAGTTGAGCACCAACTCAATAAGACTTGTATAGGCACCAACCTAATATCTTCATACACAAAGTACTTCTAACTTCACCTACATGCTTCATACTTCATGTATTTCATAGCATCATCATACCCTTAAATTTCATGCTCCAACACCTCTCTTTGCTTCTTACCTCAGACATAGATTCAAACCCTAGTCGGATTTATCCTTCATGCGCTAGCAAACCTTGTAGCATCATTCCCAGAATATAATCCCAGACTGCAACATCACAAACTCAAAAAAACTCACCTTGCAACATCATAGACCTTATTCCTTCATAGTGCACCCTTAAAACTCCAAGAAAATTCTTACACACCTTTAGACCCAGAGAATACTCTCCATCTTCTCTTGCGCACCTTAGATATCTTCTCTGCACCTCATACTTGATCTTCTTGTTTGGATGCTCTTCAAATGCACACATTTATCCTATATTTATAGTGTTTCTGCACTCACATTTAATGTTGACCTATAAAAATTAGTTGGGCCAACCTAAACTTTCTAGCTGGGTTGTCCGACAAAACAAATCATATCTCCTCATTCCTAAGGAGTTACAGGGAGTGTCATATATGTTGGAAAGATATCAAAATAAGATTTCCAACCACACATGCTATGCTCCCATTTGAGATAGGTATTTAGATTAAAATTTCCTTCAGATATAGGGTATCAAAACTGAGCATCAAAAATCCAAAAAACAACATTTCCAATGATCTCCATCTTGCAATCTTTATCTTGGACATATGTAGTCTCCCCATATCTTTGAAATCAATGAAAACAATATTTCCAACACCACATATAATGTGGTTGGTATATTTCTTCTAGAGCATGAGACGAATTTACAAGGCTGTAGAAGATTATTTGAAAATCCCTCATATCAAAGGACCAATTGTTACAAATATCTTAAAGGCTAACATAGTCAAATAGTTCTCATATCCAACATTATTTATGAAATAAATTTCCAAACTCAAACAAGTATAATTTTTTTTCCAACATTGATTTATGCCTATGCAACTTTTGTTGATAAACCATTTATGTCATTATTATAAGAATAAACTATAGCAAAATTGGCAAAGGTGGTGAAGGAATAAAATATAAAGTGAAATATTAGAGAAAATAGTACCAGACTAAGTAAAGAGTGCTTTTTATCTTTGAGATGGGTTGTCATTCATCCATTCGTCCCTTAAAATCAATGATCTATTTTCTCCTCAAGAAAGTTTGGAATAGTGAACCACCACACGACTTTGATACCAAATTTTTGTGGGGGTCATTTTATCTCAAACCTTACATAAATTACCCCCATCCCCTCCTTACACATTTAGCTTTGGGGTGTATGCATGTCCTTCGAAGAGGGTCCCATAGACTTTGTGTTATTTCTCCTCCACATGATTTTGGTGGTGGATTGATTATGGATTGACCAATTTCTCTTTTGACTTTTGATTGAGGTCTTTGTTAGTTAATAGAAGGATGTTGCTTAGCACCTTACTAGTTGTTAGGCCTTGATTTTTAATGGAGGTCATTGGAGTTTTAATGGGAAATATCTCTCTTCTAAGAGGATTAATTGACCTTTGGAGAAGTAGATATCTCTTATGTGGATCCCATAATTATGTAGTTTGATTCATATCACGAACCTCTACAAGCCACTGCCTCCATGTTTGATATTTCTCCCTTCACAAGTGCACAACTCATGGGGATTGAAAGCTGATAAGAAGTTTTAAATTCTATCTTTTCACTTTGATGAATACCCACCATATCCTAATTGGTATATGATTTATTTTTTACCATCTCAACAATAAAAGGAATAAGAACATATATTTTAAATAATTAATATAAAAAAAGTGTACAATATTTGAAGTATATTATACCAAGGTATTATTCTTATAAAGATGCATTATATCAAGCTACTCTCTCGAGCCAACACTCTACCTTAGTCATATTTGCAAATAATATTTGTTTTTAAAAAAACAATTTCTTTGATCTTTGATTCAAATATTGATTTGTTCTTTCATCAACATTAATAGTGTACAAATAATATTCAATAACCCTAATGTAAGTCTTTCCAAAAAGAATTACTTTACAAGGGAAAATTGGAAAAAACATTCCCAAATATATTTAAGGAAAACTCTTACCAAGTGTGGGAAATGTTTACATCAATTATTATTTTATCTTCCCACACTCATTTTCTATGGCTATGTAGGAGAATAGCCTCTTATCCATTGGATGTCACTATCATTTCACCCCTACACTATGATTAGAACTGATGTAGGGACATCATCACCATCCACCTAGGATTTTGAAGCATGTGCAAAGAAGAGGATATCAAGCCATATAGTGTTCTAACACTAGGATTAACGTAAGTTTTCTATTCACCTAGCTCAATGACTCATTTTAATCTTTGGGATGTGTTGTTAGTTATCCATTCCTCCCTTAAAATCAATGGTGTATTTTCTCCTCAAGACATTTTGTAATAGTGAACACCACACAAATTTGGTACCAAATTTCTTTTGGCGTCATTTTATCTCAAACCTTAGATAAATGACCCCCCTCCCCTCCTTACATCTTTGGATTTGGGGTGTATGCATGTCCTTCGAAGAGGGTCCCATAGACTTTGTGTTATCTCTCCTCTAGATGATTTTGGTGGTGGATTGATTATGTCTTGACCAATTCCTCTTTTAACCTTTGATTGGGGTCTTTATTGGTTAATAGAAGGATGTTACTTAAAACATTGCTAGTGGTTGGGCCTTAATTTTAAATGAAGGTCATTGGAGTTTTAATGGGAAAGATTGCAGTGAAAGTATTCAAGGAGGCATTTATATTAGGATTTTCATGGAGAATAAAAGTGATGGAGAAAGGAAGAAAATAAAAGCACAAAGAAGAAAATAAAAACATGAAGAAGAAGAAAATAAAAGAATGATATAGGAGAGATTGGAAATAAGGAAGAGGAAAATGAATAAGGGAGGGGAAGCCTATGGATATTGGGAATTTGGTTATCCATGATAAAGGAGATAGAGGCCACCATATCAAAGGAGATGTTTCCAACACAGAATTTGGGTAGAATTGCTAGAAAAGAGAAAGAGCCTCCAACTTGCGAAGAAGGAAGAGGAATTTGGTAGAGAAGAGGGTTTAGTTAAACTTGAGTAGAACCCTCTAGAAAAACAAGGAAGGCATAGTTACAATGAAGTCTAGGTAGAATTATGGGTGAAATAAGAAGTTTTACTAGCACATTTGGGGGAAGAAAATCAACATCAATTTGACGTCTTAAACGTCGACTAAATGTCGGATAAGAATATGCCTGACGTCGGTTGAATGTTGAGAAAGAGATGTTGGATAAATGATGATTAAATTGTTGATTAAGTGATGGTACATTGACTAATGACGAAAATGGAAATATGTCATAATACGTCATTTTTGTGGAATTACATCGACATCTCATCAACATGACATCGATAGAGGTAAGCCTAGCCAAACCTTATTTTATATCACCAAGGTTGCATATAACATTGATTAAATGACATCCCAATGATGCTCGTTCAACGGGTACACTATGGTTTCCATGTCCCATCAACGTTCATGGTGTATTCATGATGTTTCTTAAGAAATGCTCACCCGATGAGTATATTATGGTAGCGATGTCAATTCGACATTTACGACATCAAATTGACATCGCATAAGAGATGGGAACTATTTTTACAAAAATAAATAAATGATGGAGCTAAAGCTAATTAAAAACAAAAGAGTAGTGCTAGGCCACTGGTACAAGTAGTAAATTTGTATAAATGAATGAAGAAATTTTACAAATGCATAAGATGTTAGCGAAAAATAATAAGCAATAAAGCCAAATGTGCTTTCTTTATAGATGGAAAAATAAAAAGTTAGTGATGGCATAGGTTGAAAAAATGGGATTAATGAATAATGAAACTTATTCATGCATTCATTTTTAGTCCACTAATACAAGGTAAACCTTGATTAGAGATAGGCCAACACAATTATAATTATCAAAACCATCTAATTATGGGAGGAGAAAAGTGCAATCTAAAGAAAGTAGTGATAACTCAAGATGTTATACATAAATATATTAGAAAAAACACTTTCATCACCATGAAATAAATTAAGAAGCAAATTGAAGAAACATTTCAAAGGTTCTTTAAGGCATATACATGCATACATACATGTGCATATAACCTTTCTTAGCTCACCAATCATCAATGAAGTATAATAAATCCATGCATGCATTGTGGTAGTAATTTGTGAAGTAACCATTTAAAATGTGTATAGATTAGTGGTAGAAACTATATAAATTGGATGTCAGTCCCAAAGGTCATCAATGAAAACAAATAAGAATGGATAAAATTTGTTTTACAATAGAGAAATAACTTATAAGAGTTGATGAAAAATCTTTTAAGGCTAGTAACCAAGACTAAAAAAATTGTTAAAAATATAGAGTATTAAGAGCAACGTATATTATAGTTGAATTGATTTTACTCAAGGTAGAATCAAGAACCTTGCGGTAAGGAACTATGGGACCGAGGAAAACCATACTTGTTTGTGGAAGTATTATTTACATAAACACATAAAATACTTGGCATAATTAATGAAAAAGATAATGTAATGTGTGGTGAAAATTTAAATACTAATGTACTCGACCTTATACTTTTACAATGTTTAAAAGTGAACGATAAATAAATAGAAATGTATAAATATATCGAAGATACCATTCATATTGCAATACCCTGATCTAAATCAAATATAACTACCTAATTGACCTAAAGAAATTTATCCATTCAAAGTTACACTGATTCCGACATAGAAAACTTTAATAAAATTATTTAACCTACAGGAGAAGTAGTGAGGTACTTACCTATGGCGAAGAAAGAAACATCCCTGTAGTATGGGAACTAGAGATTATAACAGTACCAACCTTGATCTGAAAACCACAACAAAGAGTGGGGGACGACTCTCCACCTGAGCATATACCTCACTACTTAAATATTAAGTAGCAGGTAACCCTCAATCTACTACTATGTCAACGATTCATTAGCCTTGATCTCTCTATAACTTAGCCAAAAGAGAGTTTCCTTTTCTCTTCCTTCTTCCCTCTTATATAGTTTCCATCCAAGGTAAAAAACCAAATCCCTAGATTCCTTTATTTAATTCTTTATTATATTTTAAGGTTTCTCCATAATTTACCTTACTTATTTTACTATTTTCTTTAATTACCTAAATGTTCATAAAAATCACTTATTATGACCCCCTTTAGGATAATTATTATATACTTCTTTATTGTTGTCTATTAATATAAGTACTTATTATGACCGTTTTAGGAGAATTATTATATGCATGTTATTATTATTACTTATTTATATATTTAATAATAATATGGGGCATGACATACACCCCTCCTTCAAGGAACTTTGTCCCAAAGTTAGTTTTGATTTTGTTACTTATAGGTTTTTAGTTAGCTCACCAAATCCTCCACAACACCCTCTGTTAGCTTTTGTACCTTCCACAACACCCTGTTTTAGACTAGTATAAAGCCACCCAAGTGACTACAACATGCCTTGAAATTCCACATCACAATACTGGAGAAGCACAAGTATTCTCTAGTTGTCCTTCCCGACTTTTGAAATTAGACTTAAAGACCACTGGTATATCTAGAGCCCCAAGGCTCGAGGGCTCATCTTCCCAAGTAGGCATCTGGATCGGTACTCATATACACTAGGCATATTTAAAGTCTAACTTAAAATCCCTCAACAACTACCAGGTACGGCCCCAGGCATCTAAGTCCAATCCCACAACGCCACAAGCGATCAACACTCCAGTCATTCTTCAAGACTTCGACATCACGAATCCAACACAAGGCATAAGAATTACTGACATGAGAAGTAGATTGAATTGTCCCCAACCCATAATCTGTTATTTTTAATATTATCCTTCATGGTTATGGGATCCCATGAGATTATCAAATAAACCAACCCTCTCGGCCACTAGTCTATTTCCTGATAATCACCACCTCACAACATGCAATCAATGCATTAGTCATAATATAACACATCTCAAAGAAAGAATCCACATGCCAAATCTCGCATGTCATCATGAGAATACAACATCATTGTCATCATGTCATCATAACACATCTTATAATTAAACAATTAAATGCAATTACATCATGTCATCTCATCAGGAGATACTATGATAAGAAATCTGATCACAATATATCTTTATCAAAGATATAGCATTGCATCAACATAATAGATGGAACAACATGTTATCATAACATCATAGCATAACAACCTAAAAATAAAAATCATCTCGACACATTTCACATGTAGGGTGTTGGAGCCGCCCTTGTTTTTTTACCTTCCGAAAAATTTTCAATTTTTGAAGCTTGAAATCTAAGATTGATTTTCTCGTTCCTTCTGAGATCTTAGAACTCTGAAATCTTGTCGCCTGAACATAAATGATTTTCCTACTTTAAAGAAAAAACAAATCCATTTTTGAAATTATGTTTGCTCTTTTGTTTTATTGCGGGATATCGCAAGTGGGATACTTTAATCTTTGAATTCACAAGTCCCGAGTCGCGAATGCTGCGAACTCGCCTTTAATTTTCACCCAAGACTTTAAACTAGGGTAAATTTTTTAACTCGTGAGTGGACGTTGTCGGGAGTTCACGTCTCGACATTCGTCAAACCCAAGTTTTTGTTCTTACAAACCTGAGAGCCGAGAACGCGATAATTCTTGCGATAACCCTAGTCAAGGATTAAAGGTCAAAAAACTAACCATGGTTAAATTTGGTGCTCGACATTTCGCCACTCGTCACTTTCTTTCATAAAGTTAAGGCGTCTAAAATCCCAACTCACGAAGTTGTGATATGATTAAGGCAAGATTAATTAGTAACCTAATCTAAGATTTTCTTCCCGTATCTTGAGCCTTAATTATCGCCACATCGCGGTATCGCGACTCGGCATACCATTCCCCCAAAAATCTGTCTTCGAACTTCCGAGTCGCGATATGGCGAATAGATTAATTATACAATAAATGACTCTCCAAATCATGATTACTATTAATTTGAATCCAAGTCATCCCTCGCAGTCTCGCGAGTTAAAGATTCAAATTGTTGAAAGGAAGTCCACGATGCAGCGATAAGCGAGAAAATGGTTAGAATTTCTAAGTTTGAAATTAAAAAAAATAAAACGAGATGCGTCCCGTCCCGCGCATCGAGGTTTGTGCATTTCCCAAAGCTCCTGCTGCTCTCCATACCCCGAATGCCTGTCAAGCCGCCGAACATTGATGACATTAATGAAGAATTAGGGTAAATCCACAAATAAACAAGATCGGATTTACGCAATGAATTGTTTCTAATATCGATTTGACATACTTA
>JZKD02S0429546.1:83900-111049 GCA_000966675.3 Picea glauca
GATTCTTTCTATAGGAAATTATAAAAAGAGTTTTCAAATTGTTGTTGATATATTTTAGTGAACTTAACTCTCAAGAATACAAAAGACAAATACAAAGTTTTATTTTGAGGTTTGAGTTGATCACATTTGTTGATGTTTAATGCAAGATATTTGTATCTAGAAAGAACATTGATCATTATCATTTCCGTCCATAATTTCATTTTACACAAATTATAAAGCCCTCATTTTTTCCCAAAATCATTTTATTTTTCCATGTTCAATTTCAAAAGAAATATGATTTTATAGAAACTTTGTAATTGGAAAAGGAAATTTTGAATTAGAACAATGAGCATTATTAACAAGACTTACAGTTGACTATGAAGATGGCGTGATTATTTAAATGGCTTGGTTAAGAATGAGTTTTATTTAGAACAATAATCATTTATTTCCTTTTCATAAATAACACTTTTCGTTCATTATAAATACAAATCACATCCCATAATTTCATTGAATATCCATGTTCTAGATAATGACAATTATGGATTTTAATTGGCAGAATGACTATGATTATTGTATACGGAGTAATGGATTAATTGCATGCATGCTTGTGTGTTAAATAATAAGAGCCAATATTTTGAGTTTATCTTTAGACAAAGTTAATTGATGGTTGATTAGTCTTTCTTGTTCTATATTATGATCTAAGTTTGCTTGTAGAGAATAAGTTTCTTTAGTAGAGGAAGCCATGGCAGAGGAAGGGGTTGAAATAATTTTTGGCAAAGGGGAAATAGGAGACCTAGATTCTCCATTCACTTTGATGTTGATCCTCAAGAGTTGAATCAACTACTTCAAGCTGGGTTTTTCAACTTGGTGGGTCAAGGAGTGTTCCAGTCACATCCTAGACCACATATACCCCCTTACCAACCTCATCAAAATCTTTCAGGTGTCCATGTTCCACCTTGTTGACGATTAAACTCGCCACGAGGATTTCTCCCTCAAAGTATTGCTAAAGCTTATTATTTAAACTATGCTAATGATATATAATACTAGTAGGTGGGACCCCCTTGTAGATTGGAGGATCAGAGATAGTCTTATCACACATTTTATGCTGTTGTTTCGATGTTGCTTCTAGGGTTCTACATGATTGATGATGAAATATTGGTTTTGTTGGCGACATAATGACAGATGGATAATGCATTTGTTGTGTTGATTATGTTATTCTAAGCTCTAAAATTCCATGTTACGAATGGCTTATATTTACTGTTATTAGATTTGCTATTTTTTCCATGATTCATTACCTGTCAACACCTGCACAAGACACATGTTAGTAACAACAAGAAACAAGAGCAATGGAAAGATACTTGAGGAAAAAATCCAAGAAGAGGGAACTATACTATACTATGCTATGCTATACTATGTGCAAAATAAAATAAAAAGGAATTAGTGTTAGTCCTAACTAGCAATGTTAGTGGCTATATGATTATATTGAGTTATATTGGGCGCATTTGATATATGTTATAGTATGGTTTTGGAAATCGATAATATGGATTGGAGTGGCACAATTGGCAAGCACTATGTGCAAGTTTAGATGCATGGAATTAATGGCATGGGGTTAATGGTATTGTTTTGGCTGGCTGTCGTCTACTACGAAATTGAATGGAGTGGAGGATGGAAGAGACGTGAAATAAATGCACGCCACTCCATACTTCTCCCACTGGGCCGTCACCCTAGCATGGTTATTGTTCATTTTGGTTTTGCTGTGGTTAAACCCCAAGATTCGGGCGTGGAAGGAACTGCTCGACAAACTCACATTTTCAAAGCCATTAGTTATAGGTATGGTTCTTTTCGCCCATCCATGAATTCACTCTGTGAATGAAATGAACATTGGATCGGTAATGTGTTGGCTTGTGTTTTCTTGAGATCGACAATCGTGTAAACATGTGGGTGTTTTCTCTGAAAAGACTGTGTGGTTATTCGTTTGCAAATGAAAAAATCGATGGTTGAATTTGTGATTTCATTGCCTGTTCTGTGTGGTTGAAACTGTGATGGATCTCTGTTGTCTTTATGGGTATTTTGTTGGATGGTTTCAATCTGTTTAGCCTTGTTGGCCGCCTCCTCACTATTAATGGTAACCACAACCGATTGTATTTGGTGCTATGGGGTTGTTGTGTATGTTTCGAACCACCTTTTGGTCACTGTATATCGTTTTCACCTGGTGGTGGGCTTATTTTGCAGTATTGGCATCAACACAGTTGGTTATGGGGTGGCCATTATGCCAAGAAGTATGCTTTAGCGTTGTTGGTAGTACCTGGGCTCTGCATTTCCATCTAGCATTGTTCGAATGTTGGGAAAATGCGAGGGTTATGCCTCTGCGCATTCTTGGTGTTGGTTATTGTCCAGTGAGAAATCTCTGCTCCTTTGCATATTTTTCTACCCTATGTAGTGTTGAATTGTCACCTCATTTTACAAGCTAAGAGTTATAAGGCTTGTGGTTCCATCGTGCTTGTCTCGTGGGTTCTCACCTACTATTGATATGGTTGACCTCTAGTCTCCCTATGTTTGGTGACCAAGCGAACTATTGATTATTTCTTATTTTCATTAGTTACAGAGTCCGATTTTGATAAACTCAACCAATCACACGCTTGTCGAGTATCTTGTTGACTATCATAAGTTGGTTGAGTAGTATTGACAATGGCTTTGATTATTGTCTCGTCTTTGTTTGATCAGGTTCTTGGAGAGTTGTAATTGGAAATGATAATTGGTATACAATCGTTGCCTCCATTTGTTGTGACATTTGAACCGATAAACCAACTTGTTTTTTTATTTAATTAGTTTATTGAGGGTAAACGATAATGTACAGTCACAGAGATGCCTCTTTTTGTTATGCGTTGGTCAGTGTGTTCCTATAGCGTGGCATAAATTTAAGTTGGTGGTTGTTGTGTGTTGAATTTGTCCCGATTGGGATTATTGCAAGTTGAAGAGTTGATGACTGTGACTTGGATGTTACTGTGTATGATTTATGGAGACATCGTGCATCATTTTGTTTTATTGCACCATCAGAGATAAAGCACAAGGTTTTGGTAGTATGGTTTCATTTCAAATTTAATGGTTAATATTGTCAAAGGAATGGAATCGGGCATGTTTTAAAAGAGTCTGTTCAACTCAGGAAAGACCTGTGTCTATGTCTGATTATAAATTTTGGGCAGTGGTTGATGTTTTTATATGTTGAATAGAGTTGAAGAAATATGACTATGTGTTCCTTTGATTTTGTTTTAAATATAAAAGGGAAGGAAATTAAAAGAAACAAAATTCTATTAACAGGAAGTTTGAAAGGCATAGTGATTATGAGTATGATGATACATTGTGTTAATAAAAAGGGTTGAATATTTAAATGTGGGACAATGAACAAGTTTTAACACACATTAATTGTTTAATTGGTGTTGGATCATTTGCATTAAATACATAACTATTTTATGGATTACTTAATTGATTTTACGAAGAATATTCATTTTTTCCCTACCATTATTTCACTTTTTCGCACATTACAATTCCCCTTGCCTTCCCATATTCACTATCCACTCTCTGTTCCTAAAATTTAATTATAGTTAAGATAAATTATGTATTATGACAGTTAAAGGATCCCATGGATGAATTAAACCGATATATTTTTTGGTTTATGATACAGTTGATTGTTTGATGTCTGTGAGAAGCAATCTTGATCTTTCCCCCCTCATTTTAACATTTTTCTCTCAATACAACCCCTCACATATCCCATAACCCTTGTTCACCCCCTGCTCATTGACAACTATTAAACGATTTGTATGGATTGGATTGCATGAGTCTGATATGTTGTTGAGCCAAATTTTATTTCATATTGAAAAGAGTTGTCATGTATGGTTGTTAAAGAAACTATTTGCTAATCAATTATGCATACATGAATGAGATTTTTCAGTAGAGGTATCCATGGTCTGGGTAACCGAGGAAGAGGAAATTGGAACATGGGCCCTAGAAGGCCAAGGTTCTCTATACACTTTGATGTAGGCTCCCAAGATTTAGGCCAGCTATTTCAAGCTGGAGTTTTTAACTGGATTGGGAAAGGAGTGGTCCAACCTAGGTCTGAAAGACTTTCTTTCCAAGCCCCACAAGTCCTTGGTATCCCAGTGCCTCCTCATGTCTCACTACAACCTGAAGTCCCTGAAAACGTCGAATGGCAAGAGATTGTCCACTCGACAATCTCCCAACATCGTGGTTGGCCTAACTTATCCCTACCTTCTCCTCCACATGTTAATCAAATTTCCCAAGATGCCCTTGTCCACTCACCAGTACAATCTTCTCATGCAAGAAAAAGGTTAAAAATTGAGGCCCACCATGCTCCTGACAAAGGAAAAGCCATTGTTTCCCCCTCCTCACCCTCAAATGACTCTGTGAAATCTGTGTCCTCTTGCATGCATTTCAAAGGTGATTGCTCTTATGTGATTAGTGAGATTAGGCCTAAAGGCTCCACACAGCCTAGGGAAAATTCAGAGAGATAAAAGGTGACAACGACAACAAGGGAAATATTGCCTCCCAGAGTGGAAAATATGGATTTTGAGTGTTTTTATTTATTGATTGTTGAGAACAGTTGACTTCTGAATTTTTGAACAACACACTATTTTTTGGATATATGGGTAATATATTTTTGGAAATAATTTCAATTATCATTGATATAAATTGTCAAAATATGAAAGTGATGATGGGAGTCGCAAGGAGGGATGTTTTGTTTGATTAACTAGTTGTATTATGATTGTTAAAGAACTAAAGGGAATCACAAGGGGTCCCACCTACTAGTTATTATTTATTAAAAACCCTTATTATGATTTTATTACTTTTCCCCCTTAACTAAAAAGTTGGTTGAGTTTAGTTAACTTAAATAAAGAAGTAGTTCAACTACTTCAACCAATTCTAATTTGCTTAAAGGAAAAAAGAAAAGGAGGAACAAGTGGATAATAGAAGGAGAAGCATACTAAGGTCTGCTCTTTGATTTTTTTTGAGATAATTCAGTTTTCATTCATTCTTAATTCATTCGAAGCCTAATTTTTTTTTATGATAGCAGGGTCCTATTGTAGACAACAAGATTTAGGGATGAATTACATAATTCAAACACTTTTTGTTAATAGGTGTTGATCTATCTTTGATAGTTTGTGTACACTTGTCTATTTGTGAATTAAATTTCATGTCTGACAAAGGCTATTGTGCAGAGTCGAGTGGGAAACAATCTGTGGCAAGATGATCCAGCTTTTCAAGTTTAGTTTTTTACTTTTTGTCAGAAGTCCTTTTGTATGATTCATCGGGGACATCAAAGTTTGACTTTGGTCCAAAACTTCCTCAGGGAAGTTTGTAAAGAGAACGATTCTTTTGACGAATTGGAATGAAATAAATGATTGCTTTATGTCTCATCTATTTTGATTATTGACTTGGTGTCTTTACTTCTGTCTCTATATTTACTTCAGCATCTGTTATGTTCGGAAAATTACATAAATAATGAATTTTTAGCAAGCTTTTATTTATAAAAAAACCAGCCTAAGCACTTGTAATCAATACTTGTGAATTAGGATACCAATTTTTATGGCTATAAATATAGGGTGATATTCTCGTCTATCTTTGCTTAGCCAAGCAGGATCTGAAAATGTTTGAATAAAATCATTTCATATTTTTCCTCAACATTTATTTGGTGACCATACTGGGGAGATCTTCAATATCTCTCTGGTTTATTTTTATGCTTGATTACCACCGAATACATCTATTTTTCTTATATTGATTCTTTGACTGTTTTATTCTTTAATGATTGTACCTGTTGCAAGGAAGCCTAATATTGAGCCCAGTCTTCAAGATCATACCAACATTGCTTTGAATTTTTTTAACACCATTCTAGACACTACTCATACTCGGACTGAGATTAATCATTCATGGGTAGCAATTGAATGAGATTTTAGTGCCCAAGAACGTTGGGAAGATAGACGTAGACAACCTAGAAATCAACAATAACCTTCTTTTCCCTTCAACTTCGACTTTCTTTTCATGTCCTTAAAACTTCGGGTTTCTAGGAGAAGAAGAGGCTTATCACCTAAAGTTAATCCTATTGCTGAGATAGGAAGAAGGAACATTGTGTTATCTACCCAACAAAGTGCTCTAAGGAGAACCTTGTTTGATTCATCCAGTCCGTCTTTCTCTCCCTTACCTATAATCCACAAGATGGCATCTAGTGGTGGCTCTGGTGGCACTGGAAGTGCTTCCTCCTCTCAATCTTTAGCTTCGTTAGTGATTGGTAGCTTATATAGCCACCATATCCATGTCCAATCTACCACAAACCCCACTAAAGTCATTAAAAAGTATGGGCTTTTTCAATTTGAAGAAGACTCTACAACCACACCATGGCATGTTTCCTCTCCTCTTAACCTAGCACCTGCTACTCATCCACTTCCTAAATTCAAAGAGCATCTTCCTAGGTTTTCAGGAAATAACACTGTCACTACAAATGAACACCTGGTGGCATTTTCTAATGCCTGTCACAACATAGGAGCCAATGAAAACGATACTTGCATGCACTTATTTGTCAATTCCTTGGAAGGCAAGGCGACGGTCGATTTCTTTGACCTTCCTCCTAATATTTTGTCTCCTTCGGAGGAGTTAGTCTATTGGTTCAAATCCTCTTATGGGAAATCTAAAATCCTAGCTGAGCAGTTATGGGAATACAATAAAATCGCCTATAAATATGGTGAGACCATCAAGTCCTTCAACTTGTGGTTCACTAAGTTATACAATCAAATCCCTGAAGTCATTCGACCTCAAAACCAATCCTCTTTCATGCATTATTATAATGCATTACCTTCCCCCTATCATCATAGGCTTGAGGAAAAATCTATTGATAACCTCGGTTCCTCTTTGCATACGTGTTTGGAGTATGAAGAACAGCTTGAAAGAATAGGTCTTCCTTAGGGAGAATCGGTTAAACAGACAGACATGTCCGCCCTCTTACAACTAGTACAAGATATGAATAATCATATGATAGCGTATGAGAAAAAGGGAAATGTCTACCCTCTCACCCTTGGAGCTTCATCCTCTTTTGCACCTCCCTTTAGAAGTCCAATTGAAAATATTTTTCAACCTAAAGCTATCATGCCTCGAAGTTGGTGTAACTTTTGCGAGGAACACCATGAGGAAACCACATGTGAGGTAAGAAAGAGCGCCATAGATAAGATCTTTGGTAAAAGACCAGAAACTACCATCGTTTTCCTAGATTTTGCAGAGCCAGAAGATGTCATGATCATAAATACTAGGAACAAATCCTACGCTCCCAAAGGAAAATATTATTCTCCCCGCAATTATTCTAGCTCGAGCTCATCCTCACCAGCTGCTACTAATCAGGTTCCTAAGGTTCTTGAAAGTCAATTAATTAATCCTCCTCTCCCCTCTTCCAAATGCAATATTCTGAATCAGTTGGCCAACATCAAAGCATATGCAACCCTTCTGGACATGGTTGTTGTCCCTGAACAACAGAGGCATCTAAAACAATTTGTGGAAGGAAAATATTTCGTTGTAGCCAACCTCTCTGAAGAGGTAAATGAAGAGGTTTAGTCTATAAATAAAGTAGGTGTACATAACTTTAGATACCCTGTAAAAAAATCCCCCTTTTTATATTTCTGTAAAAATTATGGATAATATTGCCCATTGTTGGCTCATTTATGGTGGTTTGGGCCCAAGTGTAATGTCGAATATTATTATGGAAGATGTAGGCTTGTCTTGTACAAATGAAAATGCCAAAAGCATGTTCTTTTGTAATAATCTACAACAAACGACCATAGGTGAGATTAAAGATGTGACCTTAGTTTTGTGCGCACACCCTGAAATAAGGATGACCCTTAGTATTTAGGTAATTGATATGCCAGTAAGAAATTACTCAATCATCTTAGGAAGAGTTTGGCAAGCTTTGACGGGTGGATACCTCTCACTCAACGGGACACACTTATCCATTCCTCAGAATGTAAAAACATTATAGTCCTTAAAGAGGGAAGCATTTCACCTTGCATAGAGAGTGTCCCACGACCTAATGTGAACTATATCGAAGAGGACCTAGGGGTGTATTCCATCTTTGTCGAGGAGGATAACATTCCCTTGGAACAAATCGATTTATATGATGGTATGTGGCACATGCACTTTGATGGTTCATGCTTTAGTGAAGGTAACAGAGCTGGCATAATATTGTACTCTCTTGTGGGGAAAATTCATAACTTTTCTTACAGGTTGGAGTTTGCTTGCAAAAACAATGTCATTGAATTTGAAGCTTTATTATTAGGCATTGAAAACGCTTATAACATAGGTTGTGGTCACCTTACATTTTTTGGATATTCCGAGCTTGTTGTGAACCTTGTATGTAAGATATACTCTCCTAGAAACAAGTTGATGAAATGATACACCCAAACTGTTTGGGCACTTATCTCGAACCTATTATCTTTCAACATTACTCATGTTAAGAGGGAATTGAAATCAATGGTTGATTGATTAGTTGTTTTTGCAGCCTCTCCTAATCGACAAATTCTGTGACACAGACCTGATTGTACTTTTCAATCTCTATATCATCCACATATCCCTAACAATATAGAATCCTGGCAGGTCTTCCCTAACAATGAGAGAATCTGTGCTTTCATTCAAAATGAACCTTATAAACCCAAGGAAATTATATCCATAGAAGATAACCAAACTTCTGAAGGCTTGACTCCTCTAGAGAGTTCATTTTCATCGAGTGATGTAGGCAATAAAGAGAAACATAAAGAAGAGGAGTCGAAAAGGAAGGTGGGTGAAACCATCTCCTTGAACATTGGGACACCAAAGTCTCCAAAGAATGTTAAAATGGGCACCCAATGGTCTGATGAAGTTTGCCAAGCTGCTTGGTCTTATGAGGATCTCCATGGTTTTGATCCTTCTCTTATACAACATGCCATTCCCATCAAGGAAGGCATAAAACCAGTTGGGAAAAAACGAAGACCTATCAACCCTGCACTGGAAGCAACTATTCGAAAGGAGTTGGAAAAACTCTTGAAAGACAGAATCATATTTTCGGTCAAGTATTCTGAATGGGTTGCCAATTTGGTCCCCGTTTGGAAAAAAACTGGTCAAATTAGATTATGCGTTGATTTTCTCACATTAAATCGGGCTAGTGTAAAATATCACTTTCCTCTCCCTAATATGGAAATGATTTTACAACAAGTTGCAGGGTCACAGATGATGTCCTTACTTGACGGATTTTCCAGTTACAATTGGATGAAGGTAACAAGGGAAGATAAATATAAAACCACCTTTATTACTCATTGGGGCACCTTGACTTATGAATGTATTCCTTATGTCTTATTTGATGCAAGTGCCACTTTTAAAAGGCCTATGCAAGTAGCTTATGACGTTTTGATCAACATTATTATTCATATCTATATTGATGATCTAATCCTGTACTCTAAGGGACTATCAATTTTCTCGAAGTTTCAAAAATTATGGTTGGGTCCTTTCAAGATCGCTTTTGTTATTGGTACAAACTCTTAAATTTAGAATATTTACAAGAGTGATTGTTTTCCTACAACACTGACGGTTCTCACTTAAAACGCTACGTGGAACCAACTTGAAAGTTTTAAAGTTGTTTGGTTTTCCTGTATATTAGTAGTCTAGTTATGTTTTCATTTTCACTATTGCTTTCATTTCTTATTTTATTTAATAGTTTTCTTGTTTCTTTTGCAATTCTGTCATTTTATTTATGTTGTTTTAAATTTTGCAGTCCCATTTCTGTCATGAATTTTATTGCTTTTCATCTTTTTAGTTTGATTTTGATCAAGAATAAGATGTTGGATCAATTCTTCCATAGTGAAAATCCTTCAAGGTATTGTTAGTCAGTAACAATCAAGATTACACAACTATTACGATGTCCCCCTTGAAAGCATAATTGAATTTGTTACCTGCTTTCACTGCTGTCTTATAAAGAAATTGGTTATCTCCCGCTTCTGCTTTCCATTTCTTCATCCATCTGAGAGTTAAAAGAGAAAGTCCATAAATTTTTCTCCTTGAAGTAAAGAGAAAATTTTGGTTGAATGATTATGCATATAGGGATAAACCCCCTCATACTTAACATTTTCCATGGGTTGTTCCCAAATTCCCAGTCATTTTTCCATTAAATCTGCTCACTTCCCCTTGTTGCATAATCATTATGGTTATACTTTATTGATCTGTTGTTCTTGGTCTGCGAAACCATATGTTCTGAGTTCTTAATATGTTGGAAATAGATTTCCTTATGGAGTCGCCAGTTTGTTGACGATTAAACTTGCAACGAGGATTTCACCTGCAAAGTATTGCTAAAGCCTATTATTTAAACTATGCTAATGATATATACTACTAGTAGGTGGACCTCCTTGTAGACTGGAGGATCAAAGATATTCTTATCACACATTTTATGATGTTGTTTCGATGCTTGTTACATGGTTCTACATGATTGATGATGAAATATTGGTTTTGTTTGCAACATAATGACAGAATGATAATGCATTTGATGTGTTGATTCCGTTATTCTAAGATCTGAAATTCCATGTTACGAATGGATTATATTTATTGTTATTACATTTTCTATTGCACCATGATTCATCACCTATAAACACCTGCACAAGACACATGTTAGTAAAAATAAGAAACAAGAACAATGGAAAGAGACTTGTGGAAAAAATCCAAGAAGAGGGAACTATACTATACTATGCTATGTTATACTATGTGAAAATAAAATAAAAAGAAATTAGTGTTAGTCCTAATTGGCAATGTTAGTGACTATATGATTATATTGAGTTATATTGGGCACATTTGATATATGTTATAGTATGGTTTTGGCAATGGATAATATGGATTGGGGTGGCACAATTGGCAAGCACTATGTGCAATTTTCGATGCATGGAATTAATGGCATGGGGTTAATGGTATTGTTTTGGCTGGCTGGCGTGTACTACAAAATTGAATGGAGTGGAGGATGGAAGTGACGTGCAGTAAATGCATGTCACTCCATACTTCTCCCACTGGGTCGTCACCTTAGCATGGTTATTGTTCATTTTGGTTTTGTTTTGGTTAAGCCCTAACATTTAGGTGTGGAAGGAACTACTCGACCAGATCGGATTTTCAAAGCCATTGGTTACAGGTATGGTTCTTTTCACCTATCCATGAATTCGTTCTGTGTATGAAATGAACATTGGCTCGGTAATGCGTTGGTTTGTGTTTTCTTGAGATCGACAACTATGTAAACATGTAGGTGTTTTCTCTTAAAGACTGTGTGGTTATATGTTTGCAAATGAAAACATTGATGGTTGAAGTTGTGATTTCATTGGTTGTTCTGTGTGGTGGAAACTATGATGGATCTCTATTATCTTTATGGGTATTTTGTTGGAGGGTTTCACTCTATTTAGCCTTGTTGGCCGCCTCCTCACTATTAATGGTAACCACACCTGATTGTATTTGGTTCTATGGGGTTGTTGTGTATGTTTCGAACCACCTTTTGGTCACTGTATATATTTTTCACCTGGTCGTGGGATTATTTTGCGGTATTGAAATGAACAAAGTTGGTTATGGGGTGGCCATTATGCCAATAAGTGTGCTTTAGGGTTGTTAGTAGTACCTGGGCTCTGCATTTCCATCAAGCATTGTTCGGATATTGGGAAAACGTGAGGGTTATGCCTCTGCGTGTTCTTGGTGTTGGTTACTGTCCAATGAGAAATCTCGGCTCCTCTGCATCGTTTTCTACCCTAACTGGTGTTGAACAATCACCCCATTTTACAAGCTAAGAGTTATAAGGCTTGTGGTTCCACCGTTCTTGTCTCGAGGGTTCTCACCTACTATTGAT
The DNA here is from genome assembly GCA_000966675.3 of Picea glauca. Lineage (NCBI taxonomy): Eukaryota > Viridiplantae > Streptophyta > Pinopsida > Pinales > Pinaceae > Picea > Picea glauca. The sequence continues at coordinate 95,770 of JZKD02S0429546.1, forward strand.
ATGGTCGACCTCCAGTCTCCCTGTGTTTGGTGACCGAGCGAACCCTTGATTATTTCTTATGTTCATTAGTTACATAGCTCGATTTTGATAAACTCAACCAGTCACACTCTTGTTAGGTATCTTGTTGAATGTCATAAGTTGGTTGAGTAGTATTGACAATGGATTTGATTATTGTCTTGTCTCTGTTTGATCGGGTTGTTGGAGAGTTGTAATTGGAAATCATAATCGGTATACAGTCGTTGCCTCCCTTTGTTGTGACAATTGAATCGATAACCCATCTTGTTTTTTTTATTTAATTGGTTGATTGAGGGTAAACGGTAATGTACAGTCACAGAGATGCCTCTTTTTGTTATGCGTTGGTCTGTGTGTTCCTACAATGTGGTATAAATTGAATTTGGTGGTTGTTGTGTGTTTAATTTGTCCCGATCGAGACTATTACAAGTTGAAGAGTTGATGATTGTGACTTGGCTGTTACTGTGTATGGTTTAGGGAGGCATCGTTCATCGTTTTGTTTTATTGCACCATCAGAGATAAAGCACGAGGTTTTGGTAGTATGGTTTCATCGAAAATTTAATGGTTAATATTGTCAAAGGAATTGAATCGAGCATGTTTTAAAAGAGTCTCTTCAACTCAGGAAAGACCTGTGTCTATGTCTGATTAGAAATTATGGGCAGTGGTTTATTTTTTTATATGTTGAACAGAGTTGAAGCAATATGACTGTGTGTTCCTTTGATTTTGTTTTAAATATAAAACGGGAGGAAATGAAAAGAAACATAATTCTATTAATAGGAAGTTTGAAAGGCATAGTGATTCTGAGTATGATGATACATTGTGTTAATAAAAAGGGTTGAAGATTTAAATGTGGGACAATGAACAAGTTTTAGCACACAGTAATTGTTTAATTGGTAACAGTAATTGTTTAATTGGTGTTGAATCATTTGCATTAAATATAGAACTGTTTTATGGATTACTTAATTGATTTTACGAACAATATTCGTTTTTTCCTTACCATTATTTCACTTTTATGCACATTACAATTCCCCTTGGCTTCCCATATTCACTATCCACTCCGTGTTCCTAAAATTTAATTATAGTTAAGATAAATTCTGTATTATGACAGTTAAAGGATCACAAGGATGAATTACAGTGATATATTCTTTTGGTTTACGATACAATTGATTGTTTTATGTCTATGAGAAATAATCATGATCTTTTCCCCCTCATTTTAACATTTTTCTCTCAATACAACCCCTCACATATCACAGAACCCTTGTTCACCCCCTGCTCATTGACAATTATCAAATGATTTGTATGGATTGGATTGCATGAGTCTAATATGTTGCTGAGCCAAATTTTATTTCATATTTAAAAGAGTTGTCATGTATGGTTGTTAAAGAAACTATTTTCTAATCAATTATGCATATAGGAATGAGATTTTTCAGCAGAGGTAGCCATGGTCGGGGTAACTGAGGAAGAGGAAATTGGAACAGGGGCCCTAGAAGGCCAAGGTTCTCCATACACTTTGATGCGGACTCACAAGAGTTAGGCCATCTATTTCAAGCTAGAGTTTTAAACTAGATTGGGCAAGGAGTGGTCCAACCTAGGCATGAAAGACCTCCTTTCCAAGCCCCAAAAGTCCCTAGTATCCCAGTGCCTCCTCATGTCTCACTGCAACCTGAAGTCCCTAAAAACGATGAATGGAAAGAGATTTTCCACCCGATAGTCTCCCAACATCGTGGATGGCCTAACTTATCCCTACCTTCTCCTCCACCTATTAATCAAATTCCCCAAGTTGCCCCTATCCACTCACCAGTACAGTCTTTGCATGCAAGCAAAAGGTTAAAAACCGAGGCCCACCATGCCCCTGACAAAGGACAAGCAATTGCTGCCCCGTCCTCACCCTCAAATGACTCTACCAAATCCGTGTCCTCCCGCATGCATTTGAGAGATGATTGTTCTCATGTGATTAGTGAGATTAGGCCTAAAGGCTCCACACAGCCTAAGGAAAATTCAGAGAAATCAAAAGGTGATAGAAGTAACAAGGGAAAGATTGCCTCCTAGAGTGGGCAATATGTATTTTAAGTTTTTTTATTTATTGATTGTTGAGAACAATTGACTTCTGAATTTTTGGACAACACACTATTTTTTGGATATAAGGGTAATATATTTTTGGAAATAATTTCAATTGTCATTGATATAAATTGTCAAAATACGAAAGTGATGATGGGAGTCACAAGGAGGGATGTTTTGTTTGATTAACTAGTTGTATTATGATTGTTAAATAACTAAAGGGAGTCACAAGGGGTCCCATCTACTAGTTATTATTTATTAAAATCCCTTATTATGATTTTATTACTTTTCCCCCTTAACTAAAAAGTTGGTTGAGTTTTAGTTAACTTAACTAAAGAAGTAGTTCAACTACTTCAACCAATTCTAATTTTCTTAAAGGAAAAAGGAAAAGGAGGAACAAGTGGAGAATAGAAGGAGAAACATACTAAGGTTTTCTCTTTGAGTTTTGTTGAGATAATTCAGTTTTCATTCATTCTTTAATTCATTGGAAGCCTAATTCTTTTTTATGATAGCAGGGTCCTATTGTAGACAACAAGTTTCAGGGCTGAATTACATCATTCAGACACTTGTTTTTCAGAGGTGTTGATCTATCTTTGATAGTCTGTGTAGACTTGTATGTTTTTGAATTAAATGTCATCACTGAAAAAGGCTATTGTGCAGAGTCGAGTGGGCAACAATCTGTGGCAAGTTGATGCAGATTTTAAAGTTTAGTTTTTTACTTTCCGTCAGAAGTCCTTTTGTATGATTCATCGGGGACATCTAAGTTTGACTTTGGTCCAAAACTTTCTCAGGGAATTTTGTAAAGATAACGATTCTTTTGATGAATTGGAATGAAATAAACGATTGCTTTATGTCTCATCTGTTTTGATTATTGACTTGGTGTCTTTACTTCTGTCTCTATATTTACTTCAACATCTGTTATGTTCAGAAAATTACATAAATAATGAATTTTTCAGCAAGCTTTTATTTATAAAAAAACCAACCTAAGCACTTGTAATCAATACTTGTGAATTAGGATACCAATTTTGATGGCTATAAATATAGGGTGATATTCTCGTCTATCTTTACTTATCCAAGCAGGATCTGAAAATGTTTGAGTAAGATGATTTCATATCTTTTCCTCAACACACCTCATGTCACTCCAGCCAGAGGTCCCTGTTAATGATGGTTGGAAAGACATTGTCAACCAACCTTCAGTCCATCATCATGGTTTGCATACAATTTCATTATCATTTCCTCCTCCACATCCACATAACCAACATGCCCAACAAATTGATCATATCTCATCTCCTGCTCAGTCCTCACATGCAAGCAAAAAATTGAAGACAACCATCCCTGAACCTTTATTAAGCAAAGGTAAAAAAGTGTTCATTCATGCCAAGTCTTCTAGTGACTCCTCCCAGTCAATTACCTCTCATGCCCATTAGGATAATGAACAATCTCGAACTCTCGGTGAAGTTCAGTCTTATGTATCCAATCATCCAAGCAATGAGAAGATCAACTCTACAAATAGAGAAGAAATGGCTACAAACAGTGGGAAGAAACATACTGCTTCTCATAGTAAATATGGATTTTGATTATTGTTGAACAATTTGTTATGTTTGGGTTATTTTGAGACAACATGATACTATTATCTTCATTTTTGGACAACCAGTCATATTTATTTTTGTGGTGGCAATATATATATGTGTGTGTGTGTGTCGATAATTTTGGGGAGACACAAGGGAATATTCAAGTGATTGTTTATGTGTGTATTTATGAGGTGGTATGATTTATTTTAAAAATAAATTATGAAGCAACAAGGAGCGAATCAAACTTAAAAAGATTTAAGAGATTAGGGGTCCCACCTATTAGTTATTATTTTAAAATGAACCCTTTATTATTATTATTATTATTATTTGTCCCTAACTAATATTAAGTCTATTATGACTTAACTAATGGTAGTTTGAAACTACCACAACTTGTTTTGAGGAAGATAAAAGCTGATTAAAGGAAGGGACAATGAGAGAGAAGTAGGAAGAATTTCTGATATAAGGTCTGCTCTTATTCTTGTGAGATTAATTACTTTATTCATTCTGAGTTATCTTTGAGTCTTAACCCTATTCTTGATAGTAGGGTCTTATTGAAGATTGCATGATTCAAGGATTGAGATATATATTTCAACAACTTATTCATGAAAGGTTTAACATATGATCTTGATAGTCTGTGCATTATGATTTGTATATGAATTAGATTTCACCACTGATAGGGAATATTTTGCAGAGTTAGTCAATGATATTTTCGTGGCTATGATGATCAAAAATTCTAGTCTTAGTCCTCTCTTGTTGTCAAATTATTTTTGTATGGTTCCGATCTAATATCTCTAAATCTGATCTTGGTCCATATCCTCATATGGATTTGAAAAGGGGTTATGATTGTAACTCAAAATGAAATTAATAAAACCACTTTGCTGATTTTGGTCTCACATGTGTATTTTCTGATATTATTTTCAGATTTGAATTTCATTTGTTCCTTAATCATAAAAACACAATACATATACATTTTTCACTCTCTTCTTTTGCACTATTTAATTATAAAAGACATCATTGATTCCTTGTAATTATTGCTCGAGAATCAATTGATAATTTTGTCTTAGGTTATAAATCCCGGGTGACAATCCCAACTATCTTTCCCTAGCCTAGTAAGATTCAAAATTTTTGGAGTGAGGTTCCTCATACTTTTTCCTCAACATTTATTTGGCGACCATACTAGGGAAGGAAAAAAAACCCATTTTCTATATGTCCCTATTTTTATTTTTATTTTGTTATGATTTTTCTTTATCCTAACCTGCCTAATCATGTATAGATCAAATTTGAGTCCGAATGCAAAATTGCCTATGGTTATTTTCCCTCTTTCCGAGGGTAACTCATGGGAATCTTCTAAGAATCATATTGATGATTTCCTTAGCTTCTATCAATCTATTGGGGTTTATGATATACATACTTCTGCATATATTTTTCCACTTTCCCTTCATGGTAAAGCAGGAGACTAGTCTAACGTATGGTATCTTGTCAAATTTTCACAGGAGAATCAATTTTCATAAAGTTTTTTTATCGACTTTCCTCCACCTATTTTTCATCATTTTGAACATCTACCTGTAAGCATCATTGTTCCTCCTCAATGTAGCTTTTTCTATGGTCCTCATGAATAGTTAACTTGTGAGTTATTTCTTAAGGATAAATATAAATATCACACAAATCTCCCTCTCTTCATGATGAGTTTGCAAAAGGACAATCATGCATATCATAGTGCTATATTCTCAGAAGACTGTAAGGATTCTTATCATGATATTCCTACTAGCTCTACTTCTGAGAAATTTTTGTTTGATGTCGTCCCCCTCAATGAGGACCTTTTTGACATATATCATACTCAAGATCAACTTGTGTCCAATGAAGTACTCTTCTTGGATGAATCTGTAGGGGAGGCTTCTCTTGATTTGCATAGCACTATCCCTAATATTTCTCATGACCATCCTAAAGAAAATGAAAAAGGGGATTTGAGGGGTGATATAGATTCATATGTTGAGTCTCCTTCTGAAGATCCCCATAAGGATAAACAAGATTTTACATGGAATAATTATTTCACAAACTCATTGTTTCAATTCAAAGAGGTTGAGTAATTAAATGATGATATGCATACCTCTCTTGCATGCATGATTTATTTTGATGATGATAGATTCAAAGGCATTTCTATGCATTTGAATTCTTTCTTTTTTCCCTTAGAGCATGGTAATTCTTTTCCAATTCAGGAGATTGTAGATGATGAACTTATGATGCTTAAAGAGCTCATTAACCCCATCCTTGACATAAAAAATTCTAACCATCATTCTAATGTTATCGATCATGTTACCAATATCAAGCCTAAAGCCCATCTTTTTGGTTGGCATGTCTTTCAAGATGGTGATCACTTTTTCTAGATTTTGACAGGCCCATTACCCTCGCCACATGCATTTGTTGGTTGGTAGGTTTGATCACCATTATTCATGCATTGTCTTTCAAGTCATTAATCATCCATCTAAAATAGATGATATGTTTCTCTATGAAAAATGTCATCCTACCTGAGTCCAAGAATGTTTTTCCCTTCCTTTTGTACATAAATAATAAGGGGGGGGGGGGAGGGGGGTAAATTAGTATTTTAGTTTATTTAGATTTATCTTTCACTTTTTCTTTCTCTTTAGATTGCATGCTTATTTTCTCCTTGATTTTAGAGGTCAGATTTCATTGAACAATGATCAACGATTTAGAAAGGGTTCCGAATATTATGATAAACCGATTAATCTTTTATTTTGGAGACAACAAGCTTGTAGATGAACATGATTGTAAATTGAGTGCTTTGTAAATAACTTTTACATGCTTGTTTACTTTGAGTACATTTTGTTGTTTTATTTTATCAGTTTTATTTTAATTTTATGGTTTTGAACCCTTTGATGAGGTAGAGTCAGCTGGATCAATCAAGTCATTAGATAGATCATTGTCTACAAATAATGTCAGTCAGTTTAGAAATTAAACACACAACAAAGATATTATGATTATCTTTTCTTCAAGTGATAATGAGACATTTCCTATACCTTGAATTAAATGCTTTGCAACTAACTTGATGGTCGTGCCTCTCCCTTTTTCTCCTTTCCCTTTCTACCCTTCATTCCATTTTAAATAAGAGCATATTATATTATTTTGTAAAATTTGCAGCTAGGTTGAAATTTGATCCAAGCAAATGATATTGTTTCTTTGTTGGTTATACAAACATGACCCAACCCCCTTGTATATATCACTTTTCATAAGTTGCTTCGCGAAGTCCCATTTCATATATCATTTCAATTTTCATTTTATCTCCCCTTGTTATATAACTTTCCATTCTTGGTCTATTTTTATCACTTACTATTACGCGCCCCTATTGATTTCATCAAAACCATAATTCATGAGTTCTAACATGCTATAGGCATATTTTCTCGTGGAGTCGCCAGTTGTTGATGCAAAATTGCACAACAAGAATCCTACTTGCAAAATATTGCAATGCACTATACTATTTCTATTACTATATTATTTAACTAGTAGGTGGGACCCCTTAGAGAAGTTGTATTAAGTTGATTTTGCTCCTTTTTTTAAGAAAAAAATTATGATTTCCAAACAAATGGATAGATTAAAATACAGTGTGGTATTCTATTCTTCTCATATGCACAAATGGTTTCTTCGTCAATGATTTATGAGACTCCTTATCCTCATATTGCATTGAATATGTTGTTTCCATGATTAAAAGAAAGAAAAAAAAAGTGAAAGGCCTTTCGCACCATTATGGTTATAAGTTTTAAAAGTTAAATATTTTAACATGACTTGTGGCATATTTTAAAAGAATGGTCAATTTATTCCATGCACATATATATCACATATGGTATTATACAAGTTTGTTGCATGCAAAGTGTGAATGAACCTGACTTAGAGTTAAATTCATATATGTTATGGACCTCATATCTTGTGTCGCTCGATTGGTAAGTTGATATGGTTGATATATAGAGCGGTGAAACTTACAATAGTTATGAATGTGGTATAGTGTTGATCTATGTTATGGTTGAAAATTCAATAGTGTGATATGCGTGGTACCAAAGATTAATTTGGAGTCCGAGCCGACAAGTAAATGCTTTCCACTTTGTAAATTTTGGTTAGATGTTGTGAAAGGTTGTTAAGTTTTGGTAAATGTTGAGGCGACGTGAGTTGATGGAGAGTTAATGCACTCTCGTTGGTTTTCCCTCCTGAGGATACCACCCTTTGCATTGTTCCTTGTTGGAAATGACATGTTGTTGTTAGTCGAGGGTTTGTAGATTCTAAGGTTGTGGTGGTTGGATAACGATATTGGGCATGTCTCTCGTGGCTATTTAGCTTACTTCAACAGGTATGGACATTTTCAATTTCTATGGCATTGATGGCTTGCTTTGTTCTAATAAATTTTGACTATTGGCTCAAGTTGTTTGCATGCATTGTGTTTGTTATGAGAATGAGTCTCTGTTGTATTTTGATGTTGTGGATGGTAAATTATTTGTTTGGCATTGATATGAAAAATAAGATCACCAAGAAGAAATCTCGACCTAGGTTTTTCATTGAAACTTATACAATCGAGTTTAAAATGAATACAAGCTTTTGAATGAGGAAACAAGTTTCATTATTGTTGTTTGCATTTGGGTTTTCATGGATATGGCCTGCTATTAGGCACCGTGGGTTTCTTGTTATGATTATGGATTTTATTCTCAAAACAAAATAAAATGGAAGTTTGCAGTGCACTCCTAGCCTTCTCGTCTTGACTGTCTCTGTATCTCGTTCTAGAAAAAATGATAAACCTTTTTTAGGGCTCACTGTAATACCAATTTGGTTTGTTGTGACATTTGTTGGAGCATATGGGTGTGTTTCGACTACTTGCTCTCATATACATCTCACTCTTATTGGCCAAATCCACTAGCTGATTTTGAATTATAGTGTTATGATTATAAATAAATTCGAAACCTAAGGTTTCGACTCACACTCCTATCTTGACCTCCTTTCTTTGGAATTCAAGAATATATTTTTAGAAATTTAAACCCTACCTTCAGTCTCCATGACTTTATCATCATTTCGAAATTCTTATTGGAAGTGTTGGCAGGAAATGAAAAGCTTGTGTGTGAATTTGACATCATATTTTGGGTTGGTTAGCATATTGTCTTCAAGTCTTGTTTTTGCAAATATTTTTAAAAGGGAAGCTACTCTTTGATAAAAAATAGTTTTGGCAGTTGACAATATATATGGAAGATACACTTATCAACATAAAAATGGGAATAGTTTTGTGCCCTGGGATGGATTCATAATTTATTATGGCTATACTATTTTGCAAAATAGGGGTAAAATGGATAAATTTCGAAAATTTAAATATGTTTCTTTCTATAGGAAATGATAAAAAGAGTTTTCAAACTGTTGTTGATATATTTTAGTGAACTTAACTCTCAAGAATACAAAAGAAAAATACATAGTTTTATATTTAGGTTTGAATTGATCACATTTGTTGATGTTTGATGGATGATATTTATATGTGGAAAGACCATTGATCATGATCATTTCCCTCCATAATTTCATTTTACGCAAATTATAAAGCCCTCATTTTTTCCCAAAATCATTTTTTCCATGTTTTGTTCCAAAAGAAATATGATTTTATAGAAACTCTGTAACTGGAAAAGGAAGTTTGGAATTAGAACAATGAGCATTATTAACAAGACTTACAGTTGAGTATGAAGATGGCGTGATTATTTAAATGGATCAGTTAAGAATGATTTTTAATGATAATAGTAATCATTTATTTCCTTTTCATAAATAACACTTTCCGTTCATTATAAATCCAAATCACATCCCATAATTTCATTGAATATCCATGTTCTAGAGAATGACAATTGTGGATTTTAATTGGCAGAATGACTATGATTATTGTATACAGAGTAATGGATTAAAGACATGCATGCCTGTGCATTAAATAATAAGAGTCAATATTTTGAGTTTATCTTTACACAAAGTTAATTGATGGCTGATTAGTCTTTCCCGTTCTATATTCTGATCTAAGTTTGCTTGTAGAAAATGAGTTTATTTAGCAGAGGAAGACATGCAAAAGGCATGGGTAGAAATAATTTTTGGCAAAGAGGCAATGAGAGACCTATATTCTCCATTCACTTTGATGTTGATCCTAAAGAGTTGAATTAGCTATTTCCAACTGGGTTTTTCAACCCAGTGGGTCAAGGAGCGTTCTAGCCACTTCCTAGACCACGAAGACCCCCTTACCAACCTCATCAAAATATTTCAGGTGTCCATGTTCCACCTCATGTCTCACTCCAGCCAGAGGTCCCTGTTAATGATGGCTTGCAAGACATTGTCAACCAACCTACAGTCCATCATCATGGTTGGCCTACAGTTTCATTACCTGATCTGGATTTAGGAGTGGAACAAACTGATTAACAAACTTAATACAATAAAAATAGAGATATGGAGAACAACATAGTTATCTAGTGAACAATATCTTCTATTGAATAAATGAAATAGTTTGAAACTATAAAACTGCAGAATTGAAACAACTTGCTCAAATGGTGGTAGTTATCTCTGAGAAAAATTATTACAATGAGGCTCCAGAGGCATTTTTAATATTACTCATGAATTCCAAAACCCTAGACATCCAAAAATCTAACCCTAGGAGGTGAAACGCCAAAAGTCATGTGGGCCCCTATGGGTAAGTTGGTACCTCAACTTCCCGGGTTCATAAATTTTGAATACAACCTCCATTTTAGGTGCGTGATAGCCTGTTGGAAATATATTTTTAGGAAATACACATTAAGTCGTCAAACTCTAACTTTGTCTACAGTTTGACTATGGCAAGCAAAAAAAAACACTATTTAGGGCCCCAAAACGACCCTGGAAGTACAAAAAGATGTGCTGACAAGAAAAAATCCAAAATAATCTAGTTGTATTAGGTGGGAGGCCACCTATATCCTCCTGGAAGATGTGCAGGGCTTCAAACAACCCTGGAAGTGTATAACCCACAATTGCAAAGAAGTACAAAAGAACATGCTTAACTAAAAATTGTCAAGAGGAGCCAATTGGAATAGGTGGGTGGCCACCAATATCCACCTAGATCAGTCCTCCCCCCTTAGGAAGAAATGGTCTCCATTGCATTGAGTTCCCCCATCAAGTGAGGAAAGTTCTGTTGAATTTTTCTCCAGGTGAGCCACTTTCCTTGGTGTAGGAGCTTCCCTGCCTTGACAACCTGATAAAGGTGGATCCTCTATTGGTGAGTGCCCTTGACATGTGTGTCCACTATCTGATGAGTGGATGCATGTTCCATGAAGTCAAGGTTGAGCTTTGTTGGTTTCAGTTGTTCTGTGATCTATGAGGTGTCCAATAATGGTGGAAAATATGGTTGAACGAGGTCCACATTGAACACTGGGTGCAAGCCAAGGAACGGTGGAATGTTGATCTCAAAATCATTTCTACCCACAACCTTGGTGATAGTGTAAGGCCCATAGCAAAGTGGGTGGATCTTTTGATGGGCCCCTGTAATATGCTCTTTATGAAAATGTAACCAGACCTTGTCTCCAACCTAAAACTGATATGGTACCCTGTGTTGACCATGGCACTGCTTGTACTTAGAATTGACTTTCTGAAAAATCTCATGGACCTGTTGGTGGATGTGTTGAATCCACTCAATTAATCTGTTGGCTTTGTCAGTCTCAGACTGAACATGGGAATATTCTATCTGTGTGGTTGCAATAGGTAGTGCAACATCAATGGGACCCAAGGGTTGGAATCTCAACCCCACCTGAAATGGGCTATGGCTGGTGGAGCTATGGAGAGCCCTGTTGTAACTATGTTGAATATAGGGGAGACTCTCATCCCATGTATGCAGATGCTTATATTTGTACATGCACAGGATTTGCACAATCATCTGATTGACAACCTCTGCTTGGACGCCTGTTTGGGGGTGGAAAGAAGTGGATTTAGTGAGCTTGGTGTCCAACAGTGACCATATACTTGACCAAAATGTGTTGAGGAACCTATTGTCCTGATCAGAGATGTTAGTCTGTGGTATCCGAAAATGGACCCACACTCGTTCGAAGAAGATCTTGGAAGTATCTTTCCCTGTGATGTTCTTCTTGTAGGATGTGAGGATGGCCATCTTCAAAAACCGATCAATGACCACAAATACACAATCATTTCCTTTCTTGGTGGGAAAAAGGCCAGACATGTAATCCATCGAGATGGATTCCCAAGGATTCTTGGGAGTAGGAAGAGGGGTGTATAAGCCTTGCTTCTTGATGGTTGGCTTGGCAATGGCACAAACAATGCAAGATCTGATATACTTGTTGATGTCCTGTCTAAGTTTTGGCCAATAAAAATGTTTCTGTAGAATGGCCACAATTTTCTCCACACCAAAATGTCTCGCCATCCGACTATAGTGGGATTCCCAAATAATCTTTGCACACTCTCTTGCAGGAACATATAGATGGCCCATATGGCATAACAGTCTGTCCTGAATGTGAAAATCAGTGACATTCGCGCTTGTAACCAAGAGATGATAGGTGGTGGAGAAGTCTAGATCTTGTTGATAAAGTTGGGGCCACTTAGATGCCTCATGTCCACAAGAATGGAACACAGTGGTGAGTGCATCCACGAGAGGTCGAATGAGGAAGTCAGTGAAATTATTTTTGATCCCTGTCTTATACTTGATGTTGTGATGGAACTATTGCAGGTAGGTGGACCACTTATGATGGTGGTTTTTCTGCAACTTCCCCTGTGTCTGTATGAACTGCAGAGGCTTGTGATTAGTGTGGATGATTGTCTCCTTTCCCAGAATGTAATGTTTCCATTGACGAAAGGCATGTACAATGGAATACATTTACTTGTCATAAATGGGGTATTTCCGGACAGTATCTGAGAGTGTCTCACTATGGTATGCCACAGGATGACCGTTTTGAGTGAGAAATGCACCTACGTCATAGTTAGATGCATCAGTCTCAATATCGAATGGTTGTTGCAAATCGGGCAAGGAGAGTACTGGAGATAAGCACAAGCAATGCTTCATATCATCAAATGCTCGTTGTTGTTCCTTCCCCCACGTGAAATTTTCCCTGTCATTGCCCTTGGTCACTTGGTTGAGGGCCCATGCAAAATAGGAGAATCCCAACACAAACTGTTGGTAGAAGTTGGCCAGTGCCAAGAAGCTTTGAATCTTGGTTAGTGTGGTCGATGCTATCCAGTCACAAATGACTTGGATCTTATATGGATCAACATGTACCCCATGCTCATCAACATTGTAGCCCAAGCATTGGACACTGTTAATGCCAAAGGAGCATTTTTCCAAGTTGGCATATAGCTTGTGTTGTCGCAGAGTGCTCAAAACCTGTTGAATATGTCACATGTTCTCCTCCCAAGTTTTGTTGAAGATGAGGATGTCATCCAAATATACCACCACAAAAGAGTTGGTGAAGGGTCTCAATACATCATCCAACAACCTCATGAAAGTGGTTGGTTCATTTGTTAAGCCAAAGGGCATGACCAACCATTCAAAGAGACCTTATTTAGATTTTAAAGTTGTCTTCCATAAATCAGTTGGTTCAATGGGAACCTGGTGGTAGCCAGACTTTAGGTCAATCTTGTTGAAGAACTTTCCCCCCTTGAGTTGGTAAAGAAGGTCATCAATTATGGGAATTGGGTATCGATTCCTGACTGTGATTTTGTTTAATGCTCTGTAATCAATGCAGAGTCTCCAGGTCTCGTCCTTCTTCTGCACCAGTACAATTGGGATTCTGCAAGGGGAGGAGTTGGGTCTGATGTGACCCTTTTGAATATGCTCTTGGATATGATGGTTTATTTCATCATTTTCCATTAGTAAGCAACAATAGACCGGTCCATTAGGAAGAGGTGCACCGGGGGTTAGATCAATTGGATGGTGGACTTGGAAATGCATCGTTACCTTGGTCGGTGAGGAGAATATGTATTTGTACACTTCCACGATCCCATCCAATTTCTTATGTTGCAAAGAGATGCTCTGTGTAGAGGCCACAAATGTGGTGGCGACCTTCTGGTTACTATGAGAACGGATCACAAAGAAGACGAACTTCCCGGTTTGTAAAATGACCTTACTACATTGCTTAGCAAAGATTAAAGAAATAACAATAGGTGGCGCTACCTCTGGTATCTTGTACAATTGTCTACCCAAAGTAATAATAACACTGCGAGGTCTAGATTCATTCACAACATGATGCTTCTACAAATATGGCTGTCCTAAAATAAAATCACAAAATTCAAGGGGACAAATATCACACAATACCTTGTCTTTGAAAGGCTTGATGCCATAGGCTAGATGAAACTGTTGGATGAAACGAAGATCTCTTCCTTGGAAAAGCCAGCCATTGGTGTAGGGTTGTGGGTGTGGTGTCGTCGCCAGGTCCAACCGCTTGATGACCTCTGCTGAGATCAATTTCTTCTAACTGCCACTATCGATAATGAAATGAAGCAGGGCCCCATTTACTCACATCTGTGAGTAAAAGAGGCGTTCCCCTTCCTCTGGTTCTTCTGGTTCTCTTGGTTGGACTTTGGCAGTAGCAATAGTGGCACTGGGTTCAACATCGATAATCCACTTCCATCCTTCTGGATTTGATTCAGATTTAGAATCGACCTTTGACTCGGAAGCCTTCAACTCGACCACGAGTGACTACTTGGAGCGACATTCTTCGGTGTTGTGCCAAGGGATCTTATGGTATTCACACCATTTTCCCGTGTCCTTCTTCGTCTTCTCATTACCCTTCTTGTGTTGCGGCTTGGACCGGTTGTCCTGAGAGTGGCCATATTTTCTCTGTCCCTTGTTGTGTTGGTTGGGGATACATTTTCCCTGCTTCGGCTATGAGGAGTTCACAAATCCAAACACTCGATTCTTCTACTTAAATTTCTGCTCTATCTTGACAACATATTTATAAGCCGTACCCAATGAGGTGATGTCTAGATACTCCATTTCTATTTGAATGTATTTATGAAAACAATCGTGATATTTGAGCACCAGATGTCACTCAGATTCTTTTATACCCAATTTGGTGCGCAAGGTATGGAAAATATTAGTGAAATCTAGTACTGTTTGGTCCCTTTCCCGACGTAGGGTGGTCCATATGGAGTACTAGTCCTCATAGCTTCCAATAGGGTAGTATTGTTCTTTAATGGCATCCCAGAAGGAATCCCATGTAGGGGAAACCACAAATATTGTAGATTCCTTTACGACCCTTTTCTCAGAGTAAGTATCCCACCAGTCCTTAACATGGGGGACGAACTTGAGGAGTGACAAAGTAATATTTTCCCTATCGGAACAATTGTGGACTAAAAATAACCTTTGAGCAGATTCAACCATTTATCTACAACATCCACATCTATCAGTCCTTTAAATA
Organism: Picea glauca; assembly: GCA_000966675.3. Taxonomy (NCBI): domain Eukaryota; kingdom Viridiplantae; phylum Streptophyta; class Pinopsida; order Pinales; family Pinaceae; genus Picea; species Picea glauca. The sequence continues at coordinate 110,810 of JZKD02S0429546.1, forward strand.
ATGAAATATCAAAATTTACCTGTACCTTGAAGGGGGTTGCATGGTTGCTTGATGAAGATGCTTCTCCTGTGGGAAGCCGCTGAAGGATTTGTGCAAAGTTGTCCATCATTTCGTTCCTTTTTCGCGCAAGGGATTCCTCGAGCAACATTTTAAAAGGATCTCTTGCTCCATCATCTTTCTTTTCGTCCCCCATGGGTTGTTGTTGGGCTTGGCGCAACTGATCATGCAAAGGCTTGATTG
>JZKD02S0429546.1:116057-126626 GCA_000966675.3 Picea glauca
ATGCTCAAGCCCCAACCATGAGCATATACTCCAGCTCTGGAGGATTGAGTGAAAAAACTCATAAATTATAAATCGCCTGAAAGCGACAAAATATAATTAGTAAGTGAAAAAAAACACTCCAGAGTATAACTCACACTTAGGACTTAAGGTGGCTAAGAACTTTTACAAATTCATCATGCCAACACCTCTTATTACAATTTTTTATGGAAATGTAGAGTAACAGGGTGGTCTCTTTGACCGGCTGAATTTCTGAACTCTAAATTTTGAACATGAAAATGTTCAATCTTTGGCGGCTCGCTGGAAATCCATCCTAGTGCAACTTGGTGGATAACAGTGCCCATCAAATATCTCTAAATTTGATCTTGGTCCATATCCTCATAGGGATTTGAAAAGGGACTATGATTGTAATTCATAATGAAATTAATAAAATCACTTTGTTGATTTTGGTCTCACATGTGTATTTTTTGATACTATTTTCAGATTTGGATTTCATTTGTTCATTAATCATAAAAACACAACACATGTACATTTTTCACTCTCTTCTTTTGCATTGTTTAATTATAAAAGACAACATTGATTCCTTGTACTTGTTGCTCAAAAAGCAATTGATAATTTTGTCTTAGGCTATAAACCATGAATGATAATCCCAACTATCTTACCCTAGCCTAGTAAGATTTGAAAATGTTGTATTAAGGTTCCTCATACCTTTTCCTCAACAAGATCCAAATCTACAAAAATGACAAACATGGCCACACATGAGCATTAGAATACTTATGAAAAACCCTAACAATATGCTCCTCAACGAGTCTAAAAAAATAGAACTCTTCTCAAAGTGAAAGAGTAGGCATGTCCCTAGCTAGAGGAATATTTCTTGAATTTCATGCATACCAAGTAGAGAAGAAATCTATTGAAATTTAACAACCTAGCAACACTAAAATCATTTATTGAATTACACACCTACCAAACGAAGAAGAATTCGATTAATATCGAGAAACCTTTTGGCTTCCAGTAGGGAGTAGGGCATCTTCCCTCGTCAACACTTGAACACTTTGCTCCTATGTGACAAATAACTGGTCCTTCAAGTCCTGCACTGCTAAAGGCCTTTCTTCATATTCATCATAGTGGCATGGGTTGTCCCACCATTGATTTTTTATTTTTTTATCCACTATAAGAACACTACCCTAATCAAAACCAATTGGATCACTAAATGATTCTATGCAATCTACAAAAGGTGGGATATCGTCATGATTGAGCACCGCTTCATCAAGAAAATTTTTCTCTCCACAAGGCCTATAAAAGATGGTATCTAAGTTAACATAAAAGGGACATGTGTCCCCCATACCATCAACAACATTTGCTTCTTATTCATCCCAAATCACAGTGCCATTAATTGGTTCTTCTTCATCCCAAATCACAGTGTCATCAATTGGGTCCTCGTTCAACGCTATCTTCTTCCTTGTCTGCCCAAATCTCCTTTGTGGTATCAATTTCTAAGGCCTCATGAGTGTCGATGCACTCATTTGCAGGAGAAGAAACATATGAAGAGTTAAAATTTTCCTCATTTTTAGAAGTATCAGAATCTTCATAAACTAGTACCTTTTTCCTTGGCACCTTCACCTTCTTGTCCACTGATACTTGGGATTCATACCACTCAGGATGTTTGTTGGTGAAAAAATACTTGAATTACATGGTTGCATGAAATGCCTCACTAAGAACCATATATTCCCTCAAATAATTTGTAATCTCCTCATCTTGCTCTTGATGTCTTTGATTTCTTGTTTGTTGCCCCTTTGAACCATGGGATCCATTGTTCCCTGCATTGTTTTGATTGTTTTCCATAGCCAAGCTTGTATACCCTCACATGCTAGGAGGATCACAAGCTCTGATGCCACTATAATTTCCCCACTAAATATTTTGATTTTTACTTAGTTCAATAGTGTAGACAATTGGTCAAACACCTTGATGAACAAATTCCACTTTACTATCGTAGCAATATATGTGTATTTCTGAGTGTTAAATTTTGTCAAACACTTAGGCTGTAGGTGTCTTTTCCATTGTATAAATCCTCTTATTACTGCTATTGAATTTGATGGACTGTTGGTTGGTTTTTTCTTGTTGTGTTTCCCAATGTTTGAGCATGTATTTGGTACTAAGTGAATGTGTGGATTATAAATAAATTACAACAACCACATACTACAAAGTTAACATAACCAAATGACAACACTGCTATCCAATTTTGAACTGATTTATTAATTAAATTGTTGATTTGTGACAGAAGAAGTACACCAGTATAATATAGATTTATTATACTTATGAATATGAAACAATATGACATTAGAATTGACCCTTTCTCAAGTAGATATGCTCCAACGATGGTAACTTTGCTCTAGGAGTGAATTTGACCTCCCAAATAGCAATAGATCGACCCATAATGACATGACATTGGCCTCCAACAAAGTCTTGACCTCCCTGCATTCAATAACATGACCTCAATCGATAGACACTGGAGAGAGCTCTGCAAGATTAGGGTTCACATGCACCAGCAACCCTCCTGCCCTAACCCCATCTGAACTCCTTTGCACACCTCTAATCACCTTTGCACCTTGGTACTGATCGCCACAAAAGAATGGGAACAGAAGGGGGGGGAGAAAGCCCCCTTTTACCACAACATCTCCACCAATGATTCAGAGAACTCGCGGGCACGCAGACCATCCTTTGAGTCGCCATTGCACCTACGAGACCAATATCTACAGGAAGAGATGGATATTAGCAAAGACTCGAACATGGATGTTGATTCCTCACATCCAAAAGAAACTCGAGCCTAGATACCCGACAAATGTATCCCCCAAGCCCCGGTTGCGCCCATATACGTCATCAAAACCACTAGGATAGGGGAACACATGCAGTTCATGAGAGACCATGCCTTCATAGGAAAATTCCTAGGTCTATGGCCCTCATAAAAGGACCTAACTCGCTGGATAAAGGCGTGGTGGAACCCCAAGGGAGACTATGAGCTCCAATTGAGCTCCAAAGGTTTATTCACAATAATATTCTACAACCTGGAAGACAAGGACATGATCTTTGAAGGGGGGCCATATTTCTACAATTCGGCTAGCCTCTACCTCCGCTTTTAGACAGACCGCTTCTACCCAGAAAAGGAAAAATTCACATACACACCAGTATGGATTCACCTCTATTCGCTACCTCAAGAGTTCTGGTTAGAAGAAATCTTACTGGGCATAGGCAAGACCCTGGGTAAATATGTTAAATCTTCTGAAGCTACCAAAGAGAGAAAATCCACCTCTTACGTAAGGATCTGTGTGTATATGAACATCTCCAAAGCTCTGCCAGGTACAATTACCTTAGAATACCAAGACGAGGAAAGGGCCCAAACCATAGACTATGAACACATTCCCTTCAGATTTCGAAAATGCCATGAACATGGACACCTTTTCAGAGACTTCCCTCTCAACACCCCCCTCCAAAAGGGAAGCTAAAGAGAAAATGAAGGAAGGATTTACCCAGGTGAAAAATCGAAGGAAAAAAGCACAGAAGAAGCCCACTACCAACAATGGAAAAAAAAAAACCCAAATAATAATTCTTTTGAAGCCCTCAACCGCCTTCTAGAGGAAGAAGAAGTGGAAAACCCCCACAAGGATGTGGGGACAGATCCCAGCAAGCACAAGGAATGCCAACCGTCACAAGAGTATCAAACCCTAGCAAACCAAGCAGATCCATAAACTCACCCAGACTCAGGGAAGGAACCAGAAAGAGAGTAAGACACAATCATGGAAATGGATGAGCAAGACCTAGCAGAAATCGACCTAGACAGGTTAGAAGAAGCACTCAACAAGAAGGATCTTCAAAACTTACCAGAGGACCAACTCAGGAAAGTTCACAAAGTATTTCTAAACTCATCAACAGGGGCCACATCAAGGTTGGGGATCAACACAGACCCAAACCAAGATCCAAGAAAACACCCAAAAGAAAACAAGCGACGAGGCAGAAAATCAGCTCATCAGCTAATAAAGGAAGCGAGAAACTATATGATCAACTTGGGACAGATTCAAAATTTCTCAGAGAGCTCCTTTTCCCACCCACCTAATTGTTAAATATGAATATCCTCACCTGGAACATCAGAGGCCTAAATGGAAGATCCAAACAAAGGATTCTCCTATACTATATCAAAATGGAAGACCCTGATATATTCCTGATACAAGAGACAAAATGTGCAGGGAAAATTGTAGAAGATATCATCAAAATATGCTAGCGTAATTGCGAATCCTATCAAACAGACTCAAAAGGGGCTTCAGGAGGCCTGGCCATCCTATGGAATCCTGCAACATTCATCCTTGATCAAGGCTTCTCCACTCTGTGCACCATCACAACGCACTACAGAGCCATCGACTCAGACAAGGAAGGAATGATCACAAATGCCTATGAACTGCAGAATATCCAAGACAAAGACCTCTTTCTTCAAGACCTGGCTGACCTAGGTTCCTTAGCGAAGGGCAAGCGATGGATAATAGGGGGTGACTTCAACATGATTCTCACGTTGGAGGAAAAGCGAGGGGGAAAAAAGCGCCTAAAGCAGGATAGCGCAAAATTCCAGGAACTCATAGAGAACCTCAGATTGGTAGACATTGAGAATAGAAATGGCACCTACACCTGGACCAACAAAAGATCAGGACACCATCAAATAACATGTAGGCTTGATTGCTTCCTCATATCGAAAACTCTCCTCTTGGAAGCCCCCCTAGTATATTCCAACATCCTCCCTAAGGTAGGTTCGGACCACTGGCCAGTTCATCTCTGGGTTGACACTATTGTCACCCCCAAGCTTAAACCCTTCAGATTTGAAATTTTTTAGCTCTCCCATCGAAACTTCCAGGAGTTAGCCCGTCACTGGTGGAGCACTGCGGAAACACAAATGGGCAAAAAAATGTATTTCTTCCAGCAAAAACTCAAACATTTTAAACAACAGGTGCACAAATGGAACAAAGAGGTATTTGGGAACATTTTCCAGGAGAGGAAATTACTGGAACAAAAACAAGAGAACCTCCAGGCAAAATTCATTCAAGCAGGATACACAATCACTCAGCAGCAAGAGGAAATTGAACTCAAAAGGCAAATAGAAGAAAGACACAAGCAAGAAGAGATCCTGTGGAGACAGAAATTGCATAGAGAAGAGAAGAACACCAAATTATTCCACCATTCTATGATCCATAGACACCTTATCAATCGCATCATGAAGCTGGATGACTCGCAAGGCAACACCCTTTTAAATCATCATGAAATAATGCATGAGCTGACAGACTTCTACAAGGATCTCCTCTCAGAACCCCAGGTGGATCGCACCTCAGCAATAGAGCGGGTGATCCAAAACATCCCAACTATAATCACCCAGGAACATAATGAAGCTCTCATGACACCAATAACACAAGTAGAAGTGGATCAGGCTATTCATGAGTTACCCAGAGGCAAGGCTCCAGGTCCAGATGGTTTCACAACAGACTTCTTCCACTCCTGTTGGTGAATTTTAAGGGAGGAAGTGTGGTAGCTGGTGGAGGAATCACGCATCTCAGACAAAGTTCTTCCAACACTAAATGCCACTTTCCTCACCCTAATACCCAAATAAGAAAGAGTCACAAACGCGAGGAACTTCAGACCCATAGCTCTTTGCAACATGATCTACAAAATCATTTCCAAGGTCATAGCTCTAAGACTCAAGCCTATTCTACCCTTCATCATCTCCAAGGAGCAATCAGGATATGTCGAAGGAAGGCAAATCATGGATAGTGTCATTCTTGTCCATGAAATCATCCACTCGCTCAAAAACACTCGCACTCTAGGTATTCTTCTAAAACTTGACCTTTCAAAATCTTTTGACAAATTAAGCTGGCAATATATGAAAGTGCTCCTATCGGATTTCGGTTTCAACAGGGACTGGGTCTCCTGAATAATGAACCTCATTTCCTCAACCTTCTTCTCAATCCTCATCAATGGGGTCCCCTCTCAACCCATCTCCCCCTCAAGACATATAAGGCAAGGCGACCCCCTCTCCCCTTTTATTTTTTTCATAATGGATGAAGGACTAGGACGTTATATCAAGCCCTCAATTCAAAATGGATCCCTCCAAGGCCTCTCTCTTCATGGATTACAACCGACAACCTCCCATAGCCAATTTTTCGACGACATGCTACTAATGAACACCCCCATCACACAAGAAGCAATTAAACTAAGCTCCATGCTCTCTGATTTCAGTGAAGCCTCTGGCACCACCTTTAATCTGGCTAAATCACATCTCTTCTATTTCAATACTCCTGTGGAAATCCAACATCACCTTTCTCAAATTATGAATACCCATGTCTGCACTCTACCCTCTCGCTACCTAGGAATCCCTCTTTCTGACTCAACATCCAGAAATGTCTCATGGGATTCTCTCCTACTCTCCATCACCAACCATATCAACTGGACCTTTCGCTCCCTCAACCTTCCATCCATAATCGTTCTCTTAAAGTCAGTCCTCCAAGCCATCCCAGCTTACCTCTTCTCAGCCCTAGCTACCCCCCAATCAGTCATAAAGAAAATAAGGAATTTGCAAAGAAACTTTCTATGGCATGGACACAACCCGAACAAAAAATGGGCCTTAGTCAGCTGGGACAAAGTCTGCAAGCCTAAATCTTCAGGTGGTATGGGCCTCTGAGACCCTGGTAAATTAAATAGCACCATGGGAGAAAGAATTTGGTGGAGATGGCTCAAAACTCCAACATAGATCTGGGCAAAACTATGGAAATGAAAATGTGCCCCAAATACATACCAAAGTCAACTTATAAGAATGCAAGGGAAAATTCAAGGCTCTAACATCTGAAATGCAGCCTGGAAAAATCGACCACTCATATAGGAACATGCTTTTTGGGAAGTTCGCAATGGTCGGAGTGCCCTATTCTGGACGGATTCCTGGCAGCAAATGCCACCCCTACAACTGGAAGAAAATATACAATCCTAAAAAAATCACATTCAAGATCTTGCCACTCTCAAAGTGGCAGATCTGTGGACAGAAACCCCCAGTGGCTCTCCCTGGCGAAGCTGGAAATCAACTCACCAGGAACTCCAAGTGGCAATGAACTGTGACCTGTAGCACTGGAAACAAGCTACAACCCAAAGGCGAATTAGGAAAATCACAAACCTAGACATTCTCATATGGGGATACACACCTCATAGAAGCTTCAATCTCAAGGACGGATACACTCTTCAAAAGAATTTTCATAACCTTCAGAAAGACAACATCTTTACAACAATATGGAAATCAAAACTTTGGCCCAAAATCTCTACTTTCCTTTGGCTTCTACTCCAGAACAAGATCTTAACCTGGGACAATCTCCAAATGTGAGATTTCATCAACCCCTCGATCTGCCATCTCTGTTATCTCCAGGCAGAAACCATGGAGCACCTCCTAAATAACTGTCTACTCAATGAGAACATCTGGAACCAGGCCACTCAGTTCATGAGAAGATCCAAACAAGTTAAAAATAACATCATAAGCACCATCATGGATTGGGGCTCCGGTCCCTTCAAAAGTCCAATCTTGAACAGATATTGGAAACTCTTACCAGGATTCATAGTGTGGCAACTATGGAAAGAGAGGAACAGAAGAATATTTCATTCCCAACCATCTCCTCCTACCCTCCTCTGGAATACAATCCTCCTGTATCTCAAGGAAACTCTTCAGCTACATTTATGGATCAAGGAAGACTTCCCCACTGACCCAGATGAGATCTCGCTCCTCAACTCCTGGGGCTTCTTGTTTTCACACTCCACCCCTCCTCAACATCCCCCTCTAATTTCAAAAGTCCTCAGTCCCTCTAAGTGGCTCCCCCCCACTAGGCTTCCATAAGGTCAACTTTGATGGTGCATCAAAAGGTAATCCAGGACACTCAGGCTATGGAGTGGTCATAAGAAACAACTTGGGCCAAATTCAAAGCCTCACTGTAGGAAATCTTGGATGCGACACCAACAATTCAGCAGAAATTTGGGGTCTCATCAAAGGAGTGAAAATGGATCTAGATAAAAACCTCACCTGTCCAATCATTGAAGGACACTCCAAAATGATAATAGACTTGGCAAAAAAAATCATGAATGGCAGAGACCTAAGGAAAATCACTCCCAGCTGGCACCTCCTTGTCCCTCTTCACAGTTTCTAGGCTCTTCTTAGACCTTCTCTAACTCTAACCCCCTCACACATTAGGCGAAGTGCAAACAAAGTTGTGGATAGACTGGCCAATGCAGGGGTTGACTTGATGTAGTAGATCATTCTCCACAATCCCAGGCAGTCCCAAAGCTCACCCCTCTGGCTCCAATGCGAGGAGATGGCCCAGTTGGATGGCCCCAATCTGTACGGGGTGCCACCTTTCTCTACCTAGAATTCCTTACAAGTCAGAAATGATCTAAAGCTCAGGTGAGAGGGCAACTGTAAGAATCAACATAGAATATCATCAGTCGATAGATGATTTCAGGACCTCGGCAATTGGGAGTCGCGAGGTCGAAGGATGTTGTTTCTCAAAGTCGCGAAGTCACGCAAAGCGATATTGGATCTGGACTGTTGGTGCTAAAGGAGTTATGGACCGTCGATTTGATCCCATTGATCTGACACGAGAAAATTTCGAGAACTCAGCTATCAGGAGTCCGACGCATGAAAGCAGTTATTTCCCAAAGTCGCGAAATCGTGATAAGCAAGAACAGATTAGGACCATTGGTACCAGAAGAGATCTGGATCGTCAATCTGGTCCCATGGATCTGACGTGAGAAAATTTCTGGATCTCAACTATCGGAAGTCCAAAGCATGAAGGCAGCTATTTCCCAAAGTCGTGAAATCGTGAAATGCAAAATCTTGATAAGCGAGAACAGATCATGACCTTTGGTACCAGAAGGTATCTGGACCGTCGATCTGGTCCCATGGATCTGACGTGAGAAAATTTTGGGATCTCAGCTATCGAGAGTCCAAATCATGTCGACAACTATTTCCCAAAGTCGCGAAATCGCGAAAAGCGAGAATAGATCAGGATCGTTGGTACTAGAAGAGATCTGGACCGTCGATCTGGTCGCATGGATCCGATGCAAGAAAATTTTGGGAACTCAACTATCGGGAGTCCGCAACATGGAGGAAGCTATCTTCCCAAGTCGCGAAGTCGCAAAATGCAAGAGAATATCTAGACCGGTGATCCCGAGGAAATATGGACCGTCGAACTGGTCCTGAAGGACTCACTGGTAGCATTTTGGTGTAAGAAGATAGGCCGCAGGTCTTTTTTGTAAGCTTTCAGTTGGAATTAATATAAGGATCCACTTTTTATTCACAAAAAAAAAATTGCATGACCTCAACCAAGGGAATGCTCCCTCCTTGTTCTGCAACTTGGCCATGTAGCAACAGAAATCGACCTCTACCAAGAGCTTTGATCCCACAACAAACTCTCCCCTCAACAACAATAGTATCCATTGTAGGTAAAGTCACCCTCCCACACAAGAATCTCGACTCTAACTCAACCAACAATAGAGTAAATTTCCACAATGGAGTAACTCGCCCAACATATAGGAAATCATCCCCTCCACAAATAAATCGACCATTCTATAAATAAATTGGCCCAAAGATGAAGGAATCAACCTCAAAACTAAAAAAAAAATGTTATCAACACCAAAAACACAACCACAAGATAATCTCACTTTCCTTAAGCCAAGTTGACCTCTGCAAATGAAGATCTCAACCGCCAAAGATAAAAGTCAACCACACATAGTAAACTCAACAACGAAAAGATAAACTCTATCACAAATTAATCACAATGAGAATATCTGAGTATGATCTCTCCTCCACGATCGACTAGGGTGGATAGTCTCACCACTGAACCCAATCTTTCTCTAGGGTTTTTCATCCCAAGAGCCAAAGCCTCAAGAGCTCTCTCAAATTTGTTTTTAGAAAATAACCATGCATAATGAGAGAGGGTGCCCTCAGTGTCCTTTTATTTCCTCATTGACCCTTTTCAGACTCTTTTACCCTTTTAATAAAGTAAGATAATTTTATAAACTCAAGTCACTTAAAACACCTTTTTAATTAATTACTAAATGTCAATTTAGAAATATAACCTTTTCTAACCAAGTGACATCAATTAATCACATTGACCCTATTTTATATTTGTCTATAGCCTACGGGAGTTGGCTAGGCTACTACACCATCCACCTGGAGTGATCACTTGGAAAGGGAAATCACAATTTCACACATGTCTATAGCCTTACATTGGCATTTGGTGAAGGGTGAAATATACATTTTGGTTTGGAGTTACATGCATGAACTAATATGTATTGTTACATATACAACTCTGAAATGCTTTATAGTGACAGATGATATATCAATGATTCCAAAAGTGAAATATTGTGGTTGTGGACTGTTGTTGTATATGAACATACCCAATAGAGTATTTAGACAAGAATGCTTTCATATTAGGGTTTAAGACTATGTATATATTAAATATGCAATCTTTGGAATATATATATATATATATATATATATATATAGTGTCC
>JZKD02S0429546.1:135401-152755 GCA_000966675.3 Picea glauca
AGTTTCATTGTTATTCTATTAGAATCAAATGAAACTTTTTGTTACATATATATCTAGTAATAATCGATCAAAAAAGATCTGTAGACTTGCCTTCCTTTTAATTTATACAAAAAGTAAAAAAAGGTTCCCTTCCTTCTATATTTTCCAGAAAAGTCATCCTAGTGAAATATAGTGGCATTTTCATCTTTTGTAATTGAAATTATACACACTAGAAGATGTAGAAATTTCCTGTGTTTGCAACAGCTTCTTCAAAAAATTCTTCATAAAAAAGCCAGCCAGGTGTGTCTTGAAGAGCCATCTTTGATAAGTTGTCTGCAACTTGGTTGAATTATTTATGGATATGCATAAATTTGATAGAATCAAATCCATCTTTCAAACTTCTGATCTTGTCTTTCCAGTTGTTGAGATAAATAAGGTTCAAATTGGATTTGGAGTTTATCCAATCTATAGTGACCTTGGAATCTCCTGCAACCATCATCTTTTTTATAGTGAAATAGGAAGCGAGTAGTAATAGTCCCCAAAGACCCAAGAGCTCTGCTTTCGTGTTATTTTCACTGCCTCCAGCAAAACGTGCCTTGACTGTGTGTTCTGAGGAGATTTTTAAATATAATCCAATACCACAAGTATTTCCTACAGCGGCACCAAAAAAAAAAACAATTGGATTATCACCAAAATATATTGGATTTAAGATGAAATCCAATATATCTTTATCCTCTTTGACTGTGTATTCTTTAAATGAAAGGATAATGTTTATGACTATCATTTGATCCATTCTATTCCAATTTTCAAACATAATTTTGTTTCAGAATTTCCAAATGCCCCAGAAGACCAGAAAAGGGAGGTGCCTGAGTTTTGGAAGTTGTAAGAACCAGTTTTTCAGATTCTCCTCCACAAAAGTGAAATTCCAAATGCTTTCAATCTTCGGGAATTTTGTTATTTCATTCCAATTTTTTTGTGTTATTGGACATCCCACAAAAAGATGTGTAGTTGTTTCTTCATTCTTTAAACAAAGATTGCAGGCCGTGGGCCCAATACCTCCTCTTTTTTGAAAATTTACGCCAGTGAGTATGCAGTCAATGAGACACGTCCACATGAAACAAATCAATTTTGGTTGGGATTTTCAATTTCCATATAGCTTGGAACCACCATTTCCTCTCTTCCAAATTGTTTAAATATAAAATGGATTGATAGGCAAGTTTTGCAGTGACTATACTCGAAGATCTGTTCTAGGACCAGACCAGTTTATCCTTTGAATTATTGAGGCGAATGTTGCTATATCTTAGAAAAGAAATGAAACTGTCCCATTCTGATTTGTGAATATTAGATAATCCGATCTGAGTAGACTCCAACCAATAATGAGATGTATCGGTATCCGTAGGATCTACTGCTTGAGCTAAGGAGTGTACGTTGGAGTTGTTTAGTACCTGGAGAAGTGAAGTAGAGAGCTGAAAATTGGGGTTGCAACCAATGAAAGGGTCGTATCCCAAAACTACACGAGTTCCTGAGTTGATCTCCCAAGCAAGCCACCTCTTAATAATCGAGAGGGAGTCCATGAAGTTTTTCCAAATGATAGAATAGGCTTGTGTAAGATGAGAATCTCTGTGAAGCTAAGAGATGAGATCTATGCATTTAAAATATTTTTTTGCAGAGGACTGAGCTCCATAGTCCTAATCCTAATAAACCCCTCCAAAAAGACTTTGCAGACAGTGACTATGCAAACCATGAGATATGTTTGATACCCCATCCACCGAAGAGTTTTCGTCTGACTATATTTTTCCATTTCGTGAGATGGAATCCAGTACCTTTCTTTCCTCCTTTCCAAATGAACTTAGAGATCAAATAATGTATTCAATTCAGGACAAACGTGGGGAATTTTACAAGACTAAGCCAATAGACCGGGCCAATAGACTGGAATTCTTTGAAGAACAGAAGTTGCTAAAGTGAACCTACCGCCAAATGAGATCCATCTGAAATTCCAATTCCCGATCCTTTTTTCTATCTTCTTGAGTAACCACATCCAGTCATTAAATTTATAGCTATTCGGTTTTAGACAAAAGCCAAGGTATTTCATACCCTGATCAATGTTCACAATCTTAATGTTAAATATTGCATTCAAATTTTGTTGCAGACTCGGATCTATATTTTGAACAAGAAAAACTGATTTGTGATGATTTATAATCATCCTCGTAGCAGAGCATAATTTTGAAAGGATGGAATTAAGAGTCATTCGATACTCTAATTTCCCAACGTCAAGGATGAGTACATCATCTACGAAAAGTAGATGGGATATGAAAGTACTTACATCGACGTTAAGGCCTTTGAAAGTTCCAGATGTCACAACTTGTGATAATAAACTGCTAAAAATTTCAACAACCAACATGAAAAGAAGAGGAGACAATGGGCAACCCTATCATAGTCCCCGATGGCATTTAAAAAAATCAGTTGGAATTTCATTGACCAAAACAACAATGTTGACCGTGGTGATAGAACCCATAATTCATTGAGAAACAACCCAATTAAAACCAATCTAGTCAAGGAGTAATCTAAGAAATTGCCAGCTGACGTTGTCATATTCCTTTTTTAAGTCCAGTTTTAGAAAAACAAAGTTTTGTTTCTTTGTCTTCGCTATGTGGAGGCACTCCTGAGTGATTCCAGCTGCATCAAAAATCAACCGATCTTTAAGAAAACCAAATTGTTCCATGGAGATACAACTAGCTAGTTTATCCTTGATCCGAGAAGCGATGACTTTGGAAATAACTTTGTAGGCAAAATTGCAGAGTGCAATGGGCCTAAAGTCGTTAAAATTTTCCGGCTTGCTAATCTTTGGTATGAGGGAAAAGAATGTTGCATTGAGGGCTCCAGGGATAAAGCCAATAATCTGTGATTCTTCCACTACATTAAATAAATCCTCGCCCATGACATCAAATAAATGATAAAAAAGTTCCCGTGTCCAGCCATCTGGACTAGGACTTTTCTCTCTTGGCATTATGTTGACTATTTCTTGAAGTTTTGAAATCTGAATAGGCTTGTCGATCTCCAAATTATCTGCATCATTGAAAAACCGTGGAACAGTATTTAAGACTTCTAGTTGGAGATCAATGTTTTATGATACATGTGCACGATATTGTGTTTTAAAATGGTTGTAGGTCATCTTCTTAATTCCTACTTCAGTAGAAATCATGTTCCCATCCTCATCAGTGAGGTCCCAGATTGTGTTGTGGCTACTCTACTGAGAAGCAAATTTGTGAAAAAACTTGGTATTTTTGTCGCCTTTCTCAATCCAGATGGTCCGACTTCTAAGTCTCCAGGTGGCTTCTTCTATTGAGAGGATTTCATCCTTCCTTTGGGAGAGCGACTTTAAAAAAACCAGCTCTTCTTGCTCGAAAATTCGAGTGGGGCACTTTTCAAACAAAACATTAATCTGATGATCAATGGAATTCAAATCTTCATTAAGCTGCATCTTTTTAAGAGTCTACCATTTGATGAAAGATATTTTCAAGTGTTTTAGTTTGTCACATAGGATAAGTATTGAAGAACTATCAATCCAATTGCGCATCTCATCCCATGAAGATCAGACTAAAGTGTTAAAGCCTGGATCGTCTAGTGAAGTGTTATTGAATTTGAAGGGGGGACGTAACATTACGTGAAATCCATCCAACTTGTAAACAAATCGGATTGTGGTCTAAAATTGTTGAAGCAACAACCCAAGAGAAAAAGTTAAGTTGAGAATCAAGTAGATTGGGTGCTAAAAGAAAACGATCCAGTCTCTTGGAGATACCTGAGGAGCTGGATCAGCCATTCCACCAAGTTGGAGTCATAACAGAAGGGTGGAGATCAATTAACCCTGTGCTCTGAAGTAAGTTGGAGAAAAAATATGCCATAGGGTCAATCTAATCTTGATCACCCCAGATTTCCCTAGCAGAAAAGAGTAAAATTAAGGTCGTCGCCTATGATAAGATTTTCTTCTCCTAGCAATCTAGAGTCGAGAAGCTAATTCCAAAAAAATTATTTTTCTTTATAAGGGGCATAACAATTTAACATCTTGACTGCATCTGACGAATGTTTAAACCTTCCTTCCATAAAGATACCTACAACCAGGAAAGAATCGCTATCTAGTGGCTGATTAAACTGATCCAAATATGTCTTGGAAAAATCATCTTATTTCAGTGAACGCGTACTCTGCAGATGAACGGTTTGCCAACAAAAATGGCAGCGGAAGGGCTCCCGCCAGTAGTTCAGAGGTTGACTGAAACAGTGGTCCCCAAAACAAATATTAAGTGATTCTGGAAGTCCACAATCGAGGTCCATCTCCACCAGAACCCAAGCTACTCTTTTATTTACCCACCTTAAAGAACGATCATAAAAAAACACGAAGTTTCCAACGAGTTGGCTACCGCTTCGAAAACTGGTAGAGACCACAGTTCAAGCAGAAAATCAGGCAACAACACCCACATGAATCCTTTTTTGAAGGTTTCAGAAAGAGGATTGAACTCGAGAGCCCATCTCTTGAGGACAAGGACTCCACATTCAAGAAGCCATGGACGACTTAAAATATTTAAGAGATCTCTTTCAAAAGGAAATGAAATATAAACCAGTGGTTAGAGAGGAGGTTGACCCTTGGGCAGTAAACCGGAATAGGTTTTCACTGATCTTGTAACTAGGTCATGAAACAAGCTTTCGACATCTTTACATAATAAAATTTACCCACAAGAGCCCTTTGAGAAAGGCTGGCAACTCGGTCTGTGGTAATATCTTTGTCCAGAATGCAGCAGGAGGTCAGTTGTATGACTTTCCAAGATTCACGCTTCCAATTAGCGTGAGCAAAGGCCTCGGTAGTCCTATTTCGACCAGGTCCTCTGAGGGATCGAGCAGAGGTAGGGGCAGGGTGAGAAATGGAGGAAGGAACCACATGAGCAAGAAAAGGAGTAGTGTGTGTAGGAGAAGAAGGTGAATCTCGAGGAAGGGAGCCATGTGACTTCCTGTGAGTCTGACTGATAGGCACATGGATGTAGCCAAGTGGCTTCTCTGCAAAAGGAGAGATCCGATCTGAGGGTTGATGCGGGGCCAGGGGTAAAGTGGATTCCAGTTGACGGGATGTCTGGGGAGGTGAAGTCAGGGGATGACGCACACACTTGTACAAAAGGTTGTAGGTGTTGTCAGAAATGAAAAGGTTATCGTTGGCCCAGAGCTCGTTGTCGTCAGCCCACGATAGATCAACAACACCTGCCATAAAGAGTATTGTATGTTGAGAGATCATGGGTCCACGTCCGTAGAGAAAAAGTAGGGTTCCACCAGGGGAAAGTGGAAGAGGTAGAGAAAAACACGACAAAAGGGAATTGCAGTTCCATGACTGCAGGGACCAAGGGTTAGTACTTCCAAAGCTAACACATCCTCCACGACTGAAGACTAACCAGAGGAGGAAAGGTGATTGGATGCGCCTGCTCGGTTAGCTCAATGACAGGACCCCGCCCTGCGGGAACCCTAATCCTCTTCATCCTGCTTTAGTCTGCGTATCAACTCCAATCATATCCCCTGACATCTATCATTCAGGAATCACAAAATGAAAATATATTATACAAATTTAAAATTTCAATTTCAATATATTAAAAATTTATCAATTTCATTTTAAATCATATAAAATTTCAATTTCAATATATTAAAAATTCATGAATCTCAATTTAAATCATCTTAAATTTTATATGGGAATTTTTATTTTTAATATAATAAGTCATATTAAAATTTTAAATTAATTAAAAATTTAAATTTAAAATAAATACAAATATTTTATTTTAAGGAAACAAAGAAGATATATAATATAATTACAAAATTTGAATTTTGATATAACAAATATTTATCATTTTCATTTTAAATTATCCAAAATTTAATCTTAAAATTTTACTTCACAATTTTTTTAATAAATTAACATTTTATATCATAAATAAAAATTAATTACCTTCTACTTAAAAAATGATATACAATTTTTTTTTTAAATATAACAAGGCTGCGTGACTACATATACCTATCACTGTGCAAGAATTCACAACAACGTGGTCAAACAAGATCAACGTTTGATGCAAGGGCATAGACCCTCCCCCAAATTAGAATTGATTTTCCAACCTTCCAGAAGGCAGCGTTGCAAGGGGACCCAATTTTATCTCGAAAATTTGTGGGGTTTGTTGATCATTAGCGTGAAATTGATTTATTAAACATGTTGTTAGATATTTTAGGAGTAATTCGTGGATCTAAGATGATCCACGACTTTGTGTTCATTGTTATGTGTATCCTGCGGGCACAATGAAAGAAGAGGTCAACACAATGTAAAGATAGGTTGAGAGGGCGACCTAGCCCATAGAGGCCATATTATGCGTGTAAATGAGCTCGATTTTTAATATAAATCAATATATTTTATTTGTATTTCAGTTTACTGTGATCGTATGTGAAATTGATATTAAGTTGTTGAGTTTGAATGCGAGTGTGTGTGTGAATCCTTAGATCTGTGCGAGTGTAAAGCCAAGAGCCAAGATTTGTAGGTTAGAAATATCAAGAGGAGTGTGGGAGAGATTCATCGTTGATCACTATAAGGATCAATGATGATCCAATGTCTCAACAATATGATGGTGAGAGGAGACCGGACCGTTCTTCATACTGTGAGATCAACGATCATTGTGGAGCAGGAGTAGAGATCAAAGGCCTAACCCAATCCAAACATATTGGTACTAACACATAAGTGCATAATTGAAGTTCAGTGCCCGGTGCCCCAATATCCCGGTGGCCTAGTGCCTTGATGTCCCGATGGCCTAGTGCCCCGACACCTGATCTACTGGTGTATTGACCTATCGGCCTAGTTTGTTGTTATAGCATAAGAAAGGGTTCGCCGAAACCTGAGAACCCAACATTCTGGTATCCTAAAATTATAGTTCCACGTCGAGTTCCAATTGACCGACCAGCCCCCCAGAACATATCAGTGACCCGTGGTATGTTGCATGGTGGCACGATACTTATGAAACCCCAATATGTCAACATCACAGTCCCACTGCAATGTTCACGGTAGAAGGATATATCTGACCATTCGTTGGAAATAATAGATCTACGGCTAAGATCTATTGTGCATAGAAAAACTATGTGGAGGTTAACAAGGGTGACCCCCTCAGGAATTAGAGCACATGCTACAAAAAGGAGGACACACGTTAACGCGTGGTAATTGTAGGCACCCTCTACATTGTGACTGTAACTAGGTTGCTAGCCCCCTACAATTAATCCTATGGTCTTAGCGCTCAGTCGTATGATGGGATAAAGGATTGGGTGCCAAATTTAATGGAGCAGACGACCAAAAGATACACCTAGTGTTAATGGGAATGACTGTGGGTTTGAACCTGCGACCAGACCTCAATCCTAATAATTATCAATTAACGCTTAATCCCCTTGCTACTTGATGCTGCTAAAGATCTTTTCTCTCAACATATGGTTGTCAAGTAGATTTCTCGGGTCCATTAAAACCCTAGCGCTCCAAACACGAAAGTTATCTGGAGCTGCACATGCAAAATCCAATTAGCATATGGTTAACTGATTCATTTCAGTGAATAATGATGAGATCTAATTAAATTTCCACCTGTAAGATTTTCCTTGTTATTGTTATTTTTGGTTAATTGATCATAATGTGGTGAAGGTATAATTTAAATTGATAAAAGATTCATGATGACTGTGTACCACATACCGATATTAATCCACATGATATCAAGAATTAATTCCGATACGAACAACTACCCAGAATCACATGTAACTCAGTGGATCGATTACTATAGTTAACTGCTAACTCTCAATATCTTTAAATAATAAATACTGTCATTGGAATTTTATTTATTATAATCGTTGAAGAATTTTAATGCTAAATATATAGGTGTAATTAAATATGTTAATGGTAAATATAAAAATGTAATTAGATATGTTATTGTTGACATAATGCTCAAAGATTTGGCACTATATACATACTAAAGTATTTTTACAATCATCTAATTTAACGATATACCTTATTAACTAAATTATGTTCAATTCATGTTGAAAGATAGTTGATACAAGACACTTTACTATTTCTTTCTTTCTAAGTGCTTCTATTAATTATCAACGTATATGTCTTACCTGGCAATTAATTTTAAATTTGATGCAAAAAACTTGAAATTTAAGATTCTGTCAATTTCAGTTTGCATGCAGTCACGTAGTATACCGATGAGTAAATGAAATCACAGGCACACGTGTCTCAACAAAATGCAGTCATGTAGTATACCGATGAGTAAATGAAATCACAGGCACACGTGTCTCAACAACCTTAAATTATATAAATATGTACGTCAGATGCTTGAATTTGATGATATCTTATTTGACATTGACTCTTATGAAATCTCTCGCATATATATATATATATATATATATATATATATATATATATATATATATATATAAAACAACCTTAAATTATATAAATATGTATGCCAGATGCTTGAATTTGATGATATCTTATTTGACATTGACTCTTATGAAATCTCTCGTATATATATATATATATATATATATATATAATAGTTGTATTATAAGTGTAATATATACTAGTATATTTTAGTTATATTTTAGTTGCATTATATACTAGTATATTTTAGTTGCATTATAATTTCAGGACGTTAGTTAGTCCAAATTAATTGTTAAAATTTAAATAAATGGTAAATAAATAAACAATAACATAATAATTAGAACTTATACTTACACGTAAGTGATTAAGTATACTTATATTAGGCAAGGTTAATTGTTAGGTTCAAAACATGAAAATTATGATTTTAAAAATCCTTAAATAAAATTTACATGTAAACAAAGAAAATATCATCATGGAGGTACACAATTACCGAAGAATTACCATTATGAGGGTATTATATCAACTGTTATATTCTAATCCAATATATTTTAATGTCAAATAAAGTCACTTAGATTTTATAAATTTAAAATTAACAACCAACTTTTTGTTTCTAGGGAAAACAAAAATTAATAACTAAATCCAATTATATATTATAATACATAATGTAAGTTGTAAGTGTAACAAGAAGTGTATACTATAATTGATAGGGTTATATATATATAATCCTAATACTAATCGTATTATGCACATATAGTGTACTCCTTTGATCGAAGATCCGTGTAATTAATTATTAATGATGGAAATTTGGATGGGGTGTAACGTTGATCCCGTATTCATTTTTTTTTTTCTAACATGGATATTTCCTGATTATATATTTGTATATAATTTGTTCTTTACAACAAGGAGAATTACAAACTGTATCCAAGATGTAATGTTTTGGTGAACTTCCTTCAATGGCGGTCTTTTAATCAACATGAGGAAGAAGTTCAAACTAAAGAAATAGTGCATTTGAAATTCATGTCAACATAATGCTAGAAGAGGACTGAGGAAGGCTCGAGTAGTAGGAATAGTATGTGTGCTATGTTCATAAAATATCCTGCTTTCCTGTCAAGAAAGTCCGCTGAGGTAGATGGATTGTGATCTAATCTTAGCACAGGGATATTGATAGAGTCGGTCCCTCATGACCATCTATCCAGAGATTGTATGTGATTATTCCAACTTTTTTATGAAGCACTTCCTTAGAGAGGCGGTCAACAGACTTATTATGCTCACGGTGTGTATGGATGTAGTTGAGCTTCTAAAATGTAGTCTGCAGATTTCTAATTCTATCTTTCCACGCGAGTAGGGAGACAACTTGGAGGTCTCCTCTGTTACTCAGCCAATCTATAACAATTCTGGAGTCCCCAACAACCTAAAGGGCATCTATGTGTAGTCTAGAAGCCAGAAGATGTGTAGCCCAAGTGCCCAAAAGTTATGCCCTGGTATTGGTGCACGGGCCACAGTTATATGTCCATTTGTTGCAAGAATTCTGAGTGAGTTGAATTAACCATCTAGCTCCACTTCTTGATCCATTTTTCGAGGCTGCCTCTTCAAACCAACCTATAGGGATAACTTCTAGCGCTGGTTTCTGTTTGTTGCAGTAAATTCTTGATTTTTTGGCATGTGTGTTCATCTAGGAGTGGTATAAGCCAAGTGCTTTGTGTGCAGTTGCTCTTGTTGATGGGATAGTATTGTTGGAGATAGTTGATTTTCTTTCCAACCAAACTGTCCAACAAATGAAAGGAGGGAGATTTGTGTGAATGTGTTTGAAGTTGGTCCATGCTTCAAAGCAATCTACTATCTTGGAGCCGTCCCAGGAGGATTGTGATTTGAGAGCCGAGGTGGTAATAATCCAGACTTGTTTGAAGAAATGGCAATTTATGAAGAGATGATCAATCGATTCCGAGTCTTTTTGATAGAGTTGGCAATAGCCAGGGCCTGCCCATCCTTTTCTCAAGAGGATATCCCAAGTATTTATTTTGTGCTCTATCAACAACCAAGTGAAGAATTTAATTTTGGGAGGTAAGCACCAGGACCAATAACGATTTTTCCAGCGGCTGTGGTTTGTATGCCAGCGAGTATTTGAAATCTCAGCGTAGACATTTTGTGCAGTGAGTATACATGAGCAGTCTCCCCCCGACCAATAGAGTTGATCTTCTGTTGTAGTGAGATGAATCCCGACCTGAGTGAGTGTCTGGCCGTACTCTGTCCATTCGTGGGCTACATCAGCGGTGAGTCCAAGGGAGTTGTTGGTAATCCAAGAGTCTGGTAAGGCATCCGATCCACTGGAAATGCGAATTTGATAAAGGTAGTGGATATGTTTGGTTTCCAGAAAGGATATCAAATTTGGGGAGAGCGTAATAGAGGCATCCATCCCCAGGATGCGGTCTAGGCCAATTTCAATCGAGTGCCCTGAGACTGGACGCCAACAGAGCTTAGAGGTGATCAAAGGTTTAGCTTTCAGAAGATTTTTCCAGAAGAGGGACGCCGATCTGGGAATATCAGTCTCCGCCATGAGCCAACTACTGATAGTATGGTGGCAGAGGTATTTGTCTAAGATTACAGCATGCCAAATGCTCGGTTTAATCAGGACGTGCCAGAGAGTGTTGGTAGCAAGGGCTTGAATAAAAATGTGTGGGTTCTGTATCCCCCATCCACCCTTTTTCTTTGGTTTGGAAAGAGTGAGCCAACTGCAGAGATGTTTGCGAGTGTGATCTAGACAGCCGGACTAGAGAAAAGTGAACATCATCTTTCGGATTTTTGTGAGAATCGAGGCTAGTATGGTAGCTAGGGCCATCCAGTATAATACTTTCCCTTCAAGAATATATTTGAGCAAGGTGAAGCGTCCTCCGATTGAGAGCCATCTCATGCTCCAGTGTCCTATCCTTTTTACCACTTTGATAAGAAGCCAATTCTAGTTTGTTGGCTTATATGAATTTGGTTTTAGGTGATATCCCAAGTATGAAAGTCCAGAGGAGAGTGGTATAAATGTGAAGGGAAAAATATCTTTGATCTGGTCTAAGGTAGGATAGGGAATATTTGAAAAATAGAAAGAAGATTTGTTCCAATTTATATTCAAGACAGTGGCGTTGCAAAAGGTACGGAGGATCTCCTTTATTTCTATCCAATCCTGTAGAGTACCCTTTGTCATGATGAGAATGCCATCCGCAAAAAGGAGGTGAAGGATCTTGATAGTTCTGGAGACCTTTAATCCAGAAATTTTACCATCTGATTGTGCTGATTTGAGAAGCAGGCTCAAGGCTTCCATTGCCAGGATGAAGAGTAATGGAGAGAGAGGGGAACCCTGCCTCAGTCCCCTGCCCATGCGGAAGAAGTCAGATAATTCTCCATTGACCAAGATTCCAAGATTTGCACTGGAGACACAACTCATAATCCACTTAATCAGTTGTTGACTGAAGCTTGTCTGTGTTAAGATCAATCTAAGGAAATCCCAGTCTATGCAGTCAAATGTTTTTTTGAGATCCAGTTTGAGGATGAGCGCAATGGGTTTCTTGGATTTGATACTGTGAAGGCATTCCTGGGCTGTGCCTATGGCATCTAGAATTTGTCGACCTTTTAAGAACCCCAACTGTTCCGTCAAGAGAAAGCGAGAGAGGATGGGCTTGATTCTAATAGCTATGATTTTGTAGATAAGTTTGTAGCAAAGATTACATAGAGATATGGGTCTATAGTCTCCAAAGGAGGAGGGGGCATCAGCTTTGGGAATGAGAGTGAGGAATGTGGAGTTGATGGAACTTATCACTTTACCACGAAGTTTGTTGTCTTCTACAAGCACCAGGAGACCAGGACCAACCAAGTCAAAAAAATGCAAGTAAAATTCTACCGTCCAGCCGTCTGGGCCTGGAGTCTTATCCTTGGAGAAGGATTTTAATGCCAAGTGTGCAAGGACTATCCATAGATAATAAGTCTGCCTCTGAAACTGAGTGATCATAGAGACTTGCCACCAGAACTGTGCTATGTAGATTAGTTGAGGGATTCTAATCAAAGAAGGGCTTGTAGTAATTGACAACTGCATATTTTAAAGCTTGATGTTCTTTGTGGATAATTCCATCCTCATCAGTTATTTCCCAAATATGTTTATTATTTCTGTGGGAGCTAGCTAATTTATGGAAATATTTGGTATTGTGGTCTCCACATTTTAGCCATGTGGATCTGCTACGTTGCCTCCAGATGGATTCATTTTTAAGAAGTAAAGTATTTCTTTTTGTTTCAAGATTTTTGATGGCAAGATTATCTGCTCCAGTAATCCCTATGTTGGCTTCATTAAGAATAAGATCCTTGATAGAAGATTCTAACTCCAGTAGCCGATGTGCATTATGTTGTTGATGAGTAGCAGCCCATCTTTTGATTCAGCCTTTGAGGCATCTGATCTTCCATGCTATGCGAGTTTGTATGCACTGTTCATTTAAGAAGGTGTTATCCTTCCAAACCTCTGCCACAATAGTGTTAAAATTGGGTTCATATAACCAGTCTGCATTGAGCTTGAAGGGATATTCTATTTTGCAGCGGGATGTTTCCAAGTGCAGTGCTATTGGAGCATGGTCAGAAAGATAAGGATAATAGACCCAAGTGTGCAACCTGTCATCTGGGGAAAAGAGATGTTCAGAAAGTATATATCGATCTAGTCTCTTTGAGATGGTTGCTGCCCCTTCTCGTCCATTACGCCAAGTGGGTGTTAAGGAGTCAGGCGAAAATTCCACTAAGTGGTGAACAGAGAAGAGTATATGGAAATATTGAGCCAGTGTGTCAGGAGTAGCTGAGGGAATCCAGACTTCTCCAAGGGCTGTTATTAAGTTTAGATCACCACCAATGATCAAGTTTGGTAGGTCTAGAATCCCTTTGTCTTCTATCTTCTCACAAAATTGTTGTCAATCTAAGCAAGGTCCATATATGTTGAGCATATTGTATCTCTTGTTGGCGATGTGACTAGAGCCAACCAAAAGAATGCCTTCGCAACAAAGATAAGGGAGAAAGTCAAAACAATCAGGATTCCAAGCTACTGCTAATCCTCCGGAGGAGCCAAGTGAGTTGACTGTACAGGTATTCTAGTTGAAGTGGAATTGATTTAGGAACCCTTGGACTTTTTGCTGTCTACCAAGGTTTCCTGTAAAAAGATGATGTCTGGAGAAATGTGTGAAAGGAGTTTTCTGAATGAGGTAGCTTTTAGGTGGCCCCCCACCCCTCTGATGTTGAGGGAGAGAAAGATCATGATTTTGCTCTTGCTAGGGATTTCATGCCTCTAAGCACCCCGGTATCAGAAGTATGTGATGTGTCCATAGGATGTGATGGTGGAATTCCCTCTCTGCGTCGAGCACTGCGGGTTTTGATGGGAAAGTTTTCAAAATCATGCCCTCTGGTCCAAGTAAAATCTCTATCCTGTACAACAGATGAGGTCTCAGCTGGCCCCTGATGAACACCGGTCTCTAAAAAAAGAGAAGTAGATCCTCTGTTGGTGGGAAAGGGTGTGGGTGATAAGATTTCTTTGTAGGAGGGAAGAAGGGTGTTCAAGACATCTCCAAGGGTGTTTTCACCAGGTTTGGACTTGCTCAATCCCAGTAGATAAGAAGATCCCTCCTGCTCGGGGATATATTCACTGTTGCTCACAGCCTACTGATCATGGGAGTTAATGAGTAATGGAAACTGTGTGTGTTCACTCTCGACTCAGACTGGATTCTTGGAGGGGATAGGGTGGGTCGATAGGTAAAAAGAATCATCGAGTAAAGGGGAGAGCCGAGTGTGAGGTAGTTATGTGTTTACTATAGTGTGATCACGCATCAATAAAGGATCAAGGGTGGGGGGATTTGTAGAAAGGGAGTTCGGGTAGAGGGTCTGCACAGTTGGTTCAGAGGTAAGTGTGGTGGAGGTTCGTAGAGTGCAGGTCGTGGTCGTTCCAGAGGAGAGAGTAGTAAGAGGAGTGGTGATGGTGTCAGTCAGTATTGTATCTGTGTGAGAAAAATAAGTTTGGGAGGAGTTTGGTTTCCTGGGCAGAGAAGGAGGGGGAAAAACAATCCCAGGAGGTGTAAATGTTGGTCCCAAGTTAAACTGTAGAGTGTTATCAATGAAATCGAGGTCTAGAGAGGAGAGTGAGGAGTATAGAGTAGGACAAATGACTTTGATCTTACCAGTTATTGTATCCAGTCTAGGAGATGTACCATCATCTGGAAGATCTTTGAGGTTTATGTGGCTGTAAACCGGTAGGGAGTCCATATTTGTAGAAAGCTCTAGCATAGTTTCCTCTGAGGTGTCCTCTTCATGTGTTCCTGAGAAAGTCTTCCTCAAGTGTCTAGTCTGTCTGCAGAGTGTGCATCTGAAAGGGATGCCAAGGTAGTCAAGATTTTGTCGAGTAATGTGTCCTCACCAGCCTATGTTCAGTGTTTCTGAGAGCTCTTCATGTATATCTAGTTCGATTAGCACTCTTGCCAATTTCTTATGTGGTCCAGTAAAGATCTTGGAGTCTATGGAGATGTATCGGCCAAGGGAGTTTCTGATAGCTATGAGGGCCTTCTCATTCCAAAGATGTAGAGGTAGTCTTGGGATCAAAACCCAAATATGGTGAAGACGAAAGTAGTCTTGGGCTGGGTCGAAGCTTACTCTCCACCGTTTTAACATGAGACTTCTGTCATCTATGGGCCAGAGCCTATCCAGAATGGTGGTGGCGTCTTCAGGTGTTTTGAAGTGAAAATGGAGCCAACCCCGCTCCAAATGTGTGAGGAAAGGAACATATCCCAAGATAGAATTCCAGGAGATAGTCAACCAAGTATCCAAGTCCATCTTGCAAAGATATCTATATGATAGATTGCCCACAAGGCTGCAGAGAGCCATGGAGACAGTCTCTGCTAGTCCAATATCAGTGCTAAGAGCGAGTTTTTTTTTTTGTTTTTTTGGATGTCCAAGGTTGAGATGCTTTCTTGCCTCCATGTGGTTGTGAGTAAGGTCTATGTGTGGTTCTAGAGTTGGATGTATGGCTAGTAGGAGAGTGGTGGTCCTGTGTGCCATGAGAGCATAGAGGGGGACCAAGTCTGGTAGAAGGAGGGAAATTATTATAGAGTGAGGCCGAAAGGGGGTTTGGTGAACTGCAGTCTAGGTTAGTAGAGAGATGTGTTATTTGGGGGAGTTTCAAGGCATGGGAGTCAGATAAAACAATATCTGGGGGATGGGAGAGAGTAGTATTAGGTGTGGTTAGGAAGTCATTGGGAGCAATGTGTAAGGATGATGATGAAATGGTAGAAGAGGTCAAAGTTGTGCTTGCACTTCTAATTAGTTTACCCACCAAGGTGTGGAGTTCCTCACTATTCCAAAAGGCTTCGTCAGCAGCACTCATAAGTTCTTTGATTTTTGCCTCCATCAGAAGGAAAGCTCGTGAAGAGGTGGAGTAAAATAAGATAAATCAAGAGTAGTATTGGGTCTCGTGAAACATGGTCAGAGATATGTTATCCGGTCAGGTCATAGAGAAAATAACAGACAGAAGGAGAATGTTCACAGGCAGGTGGGCCCAAGTAAAAGGTCAAGGAGGAGGATAAAGTACGAGGTTGGGAGGCTCCAGACAAAAAAGAGATAAAGGTCTCCACAGTAGCAATTTTCGTGCTAAAAAATCAGTGTGCAGAGGCTGAGGCATTCTAGTAGGGATAAAGGACTATGGGCTCCTTAGTATGACTCCAGGCAATATCAAAAAAAATGTTTTTCACTGTAACTAGATCTAAGTTCAGAAATCGAACTAAGGTCTCCTCTGAGAGGCTCTAGGCAGAAACATAAGGTCTCCACATAAGCTATCTCTATGCTCCAGGAGACTCCAGATAATAATAGAGCTATTGGTACCCAACGTAGCTAGATCTATACTCAGAAATCAGTCAAAACTCAAAATGCAGAGGCTGAGATATTCTAGCAAAGAAAAATAACTATGGTCTCCTTAGGAAGACTCCAGACAATCAGAACTGATGGTTTTCACCGTGACTAGCTCTAAGCTCAATAAACATACTAAGGTCTCCTCAATTATGCTCCAGGAAAAAAAGAAACAATACAGTTGGTCTCCTCAATAATGAGCTCTATGCTCAGAGTTCGGTCAATGTATAGGGTTCAGAGACTAAGATGTACTATCAAGTAAGAGAGAGATATGGGCTCCACAAATAGACTCCAGAGCCGTTAGTTCACTTACTCTGTGCTTAGTGTTCGGTCAGTACTCAGAGTTCAGAGACTATGGCATTCTAACTGAGTACATGAGCTAATAATGCAAGCTATGGACACAGAGTCCAAGTCCTAGTGGGACCAAGTCTAACAGGGAGTCCACCATTAAAGAATGCTAGTGCAAGGACCGATGTATGCAGAGTGCTGCTACTTGCATTGCAGACACTTCACATCTTTTAAAATAAATTTCGCAATCCAATCTTGTATTCACTTGCCGCGAAAGTCTGGATTGATTGACATCATTCCTAATACTACCTAGGCTTGTGGTTCAACACTGCCAAAACACTACTTTTAAGACATCCACCACCACCTCCGCCATAAGATGTCGAATTCGAAAGCGAATGAAATGTTAGTAAAATATGGTTGACCAAAATTTTTAAGATTTTGTCAACTTTTTGTTATACTCAACCATGGGCATCTAGTTTTATGGTTGATGATGATTTTCAAGGTTTTGCAACCTTTTTCCAAAGTCAAGGTTGACTATGGTTCACCAAAATTGACTATTAAAAAATAGTTTACAACCTTGAAAACCATGGTCAACCGTAGCACTAATGGAGAATGGAGTATAAAAATACAATTAAAAAAACCTAAAAATCTTGGTAAACCCTAATTATTTGACCATTGTTGATTGTAAAAAGTAATGACAAACAAAATTGAGGAAAAAACCTCAAAAACCAAGGGCAACAATTGGTAGACCATAGTCGAGAATAAA
>JZKD02S0429546.1:168718-188288 GCA_000966675.3 Picea glauca
TTCTAGAATTAATTTGTTGCACAAGGTTTTATTAGGAGAAGTAAAAGGGTTTACACCCTCCTAGTATCTCCTAGTTAGCGTTTGCTTGCCTTTGGGAGTAAAAGGGTTTACTCCCGCAAGGAGATATCAATTGTTATCTCTAAATTTGTTTGAATCCATAACCAAATAGCTAAAGGCACTAAATCTAATTGCATTGGAGAAATACAATCTTGCATTGGTTAACGTGAAAACTAGGGATTTTGAGGTTGTCTAAATTGGAACCAATTCTATGCTTTATATGCTTGGTTGATCCAATAGGGAATCATCTTTGGACAAGTGATTATTTATGCTGTAATAAAATGTTATCTACATCCATTAGGGATAAATAAACCCTAATACAATTTTCTAATTAACTCACAAACCAACCGTCAAAAGTTGCTAAAAGTTTGCCCCTATAATCTACTAACCCTAACACTCTTTTTGGGTGGAATGTTGGAAAGTTTTGATGGCTGATATATTGTTTGTAACAAATTGAATTATACATCCATAAGGATGCAAATTACACCTATGCAATACTTCTTCTTACAATCTTATTTCAAGCTAAAGTCTTGCTCTTTCATCCTTGAGCTAAACTAGTATTTACTAGCTTGTCTCTTGCTTATTTTACTAGACTTTTAGCATCTTCATTTGCAGCTCTTAATAAAAAAAAATTGCTGATATATATTATTGTTTACACTGCAATTAGGGACAACAATCTTAAATTTCCGATCCACCTAACATATTACGTGCATACTTGGATTTGCTTGTGTCTCGGGCAGGTACAATCACCCTTTGTGGGTAATCATACCTCTTGGAAACCATTGGATACCACGAAGACTCTTTCCCTAAAACTTTTTCACTTAGTATCTTGACCTATATGGAGAACCTTCTTTGTCTCTTCACTTTCCATGTCATTCCCCCAGGGTCACTAAGATTCGTCCCTTGAGGTGATTCCTTCATCTCTAAAGTGACGGGAATACTTGCCTAAGGTGACAGTGGGTAAGTGTTATGTTATTTGTTTCCATTTTGTGGTTGGGTTGGGATCTTCCCAACCTACAACTTGTGTGATAACATTTTGGCATTGTTTCCAAGGAGGATTTTGAATCCTCTTCCAAAACCTAACAACACTTTGGCAAGCTACCATCCCAAAACCTTTACCCCTAACTTGCCTTGCGAATCCACTTGAAGGACATTCCCCTTCCACCCTTGATGAGTTTCTCTTGAATTTCATTTGGTGACTCCACCTTCCAAGAACCAACATTTCCCTGATTACCCTTTCCATCCTTTGATGAGCCTTGATCTCATCTGGTGACTCCATTGAAGTATTACCCTAAGTAATGGAAACATGGCCTCACTATACTTACCATGGGCATTCTATCCAGTGTATCCTTCTCTTGATGTTCAAAATATCCCTGGATATCCAAATAATTTCTCTATAGAGTGGAGGGAAAATTTCCCTAAATTTGATGGTGATCCAGCTCTAGTGGTAACTCATGTCTTGGATTATATGAAGTATGCTTAGAGCTTAAATGGTCTACATGAAGATGTGCTGATGAAAATTTTTGTATCTTCACTGGAATCAAGTCAAAGGAATTTGCTTGCACACTCATGTAATCCAAAGAGTATCCCATCTTCTAAAAATCTCATTAAGGAGTTCCTCAAGCACTATCGGCCCAGTACCCAAAATCTACAAGATACTTTCCAAGAGGTCAAAGACACTCTTTGCAGAGAAGGTTTTCCTATAGATGAGGGTCCCGAGGAAATTTATCATGTTGAATATCCGGACGAGACATTTTATGAAGATGAAGTGATTATACCTCCCCTTCCACTTGATGAATACATCCAGTCCTCTACTCCTCCTACACATCAAGAAGATAACGTGATGAGTTGTGATCCTTTTGAATATCTTAATGACACTTTATTCCATGACTTTGAAAGTGAAGAAGTATTAGAGGAGCCCTTGGATGCGATAGACCCTTTTGGAAAAGGGAAAATAAAGGAATCTGTATTGAGGATCAAACCTCTTATGATGAAGAGGAAATGGAGGAACATGTCTATAAAGAGAAAGAAGAATTCTAATGAACCACAACATATTGAGACATCATTATCTTTGCTCCTGGTTGATGAAGGTGAGGTTGTCCAACCTTGCTTTCCTCATGTTCATGAAGTTGAAGAAGCAATTAGTCTCAATGATGAAGGTTTTGGAGATCCAGTTGAAGTCGTCGTAGCCTTTGTTCTTCCTGCACATGAAGACAAAGAGATGGTCATTTTTACTCACACTGTTGGTCATATGAAAGAAAAATTGGATATGGTTGATGTGCACATATAAACTTTCATATAGACTAGGAGACACACATGGAATTTTGGTCGTTTCATTTTTTATAAAGACCCCATTTACGACATTGAGGTTAGCTCTCAAGCAAAGGGGGTTGAGTTGTCAGCTTTAGAGGACTGGTCTTCATGTGTATGTGATTCATATGCTTGGAAATCTGATGATGACATGGTTACATATTTTTTCCTCCCATTTGAGGATGACATGTCACAACATTTTCAGGGTGATTTTCAGTCATCCCGTGGGATTTTTGATGCAGATCCTTTTGGGGATGGAGGCTTGTTATATGAGGATTTTTAGCCACCATTGTCCTTTGATTTAGATGGATACTAGTATGTGGCCATTCCAGATAAGTCAATGACTCATACCATAGAGAAACAATGTTTTCATCTTGGGTCCCTTCAAAAAGATTTACAGATGAAGAATCAACATGTTTTGGATGTGGGAAAAAAGTCCTTCTTAGGACCTGAGGTCCTCCCTCATCTTGTTTCCTCTTCTATGGGGAATCATAAGGTTTTCTTGGGATCTCTTATCGTTTCTCAGCCTTCGGGGAGCAATGATTTTCTAGGTGAATATGAATATGACCCGTTGTCTACATATGGTATCCCTCTTTAAAGATGGATTGATCAGGCTTGTGGCTACACTTTTAGGCAGGATGATCAGGCCGATGGTTTCTCTCTCCGGCAGGATTTCCTCCTTTCCGCCCATCTCCATGAGCTTCATTTCATGATTGATTATATGCCTATTCGTGCTCATGATCATTATTTTCTTGACTTATCTTTGTTGTATTACATGATTAAGCACAGGGGGAGATACCTTGATGAGATGATCTGTTGGTTGCACTGGTTATACGATTTCACCTAACATTTCAGGACCTAATCTCCAGGGCCGCAGAGCCCCAAGTAAGTAGGTAGGTCATCTTTCTTTCCTTGCATTTTCATATTGATTTCTCATGGTAGCTTAAATGCATTTCATATTTCATTTTTCTTTACTTGCATATTGATTTCAGGTTTATTTTAGAAATTAAAAAAAAATGCTAAGATTTTATTTTCTAGATTAGTTTCATTTTCGGTTTTGATGTATATGGACGAAGGGTGATAGAACCATCCTATATTTTACAGTGTTTTCTTTCATAGTAGGCACAGTTCTTCCAGGAGATCTTGTGGTTCTCATGCATTGTACGATGAGTACATGTCCCCAAGTAAGAGCCATATGTCATCCCCATTTTGTGGGATAACTAAGGAGATGATGTCTCGAGGCCCTTAGGTTGTAGACTGTTAAGTTTTGAGCTATTATTAGGTTTATTTTCAATTTACTAGATAACAATAGCATAGGTAGGATCACTGAGAGAAACATAATCACAATATACACAAAATTTATCCTGGGAAACCCTCATGGGGGAGAAAACCCAACAAAAAATTCCTTAATATAGATAGCCAATACAATGCCAAGAAAATAAACTAAAACACTAGAGAATATCCAACACTAAGCAATGCACCTCTCTCTTCCTTCTTCTCTCAACTGCAGCTACCAAATTTGTGCACTTGATAAGTGAATGAGTGAGTGAGATAATGAGGCACTAGCCTCCTTTATTTATACTAGCTAGCAAGTGTTGGAAAGGTGTCTCTTCACTGGGTAGGGCCGAATTCTCTTCTTAGTGGTTAAAACCACTTTAATTAGGCCTGGGGGCGACTTATTAATTTGCATAATATAATTAGGTTTTGACCAATCTACGAAATGGGATTTGGTCAAGTACAAATCCCGACATGATCAATCCACAAAAGGGGATTGATCTAATGAATAATAAATGAATAATAAATAGAATACTCTTTGTTGTTACAATATTTCAACACTCTCCCTTAACAAGAAGGGTATTCTACAACATCATCAGGAGAAAGAGAGGGAAACAACATCAACAATATCTGGAACACTGACTGGCATATCTATAAATCATCAGAAGTTTTTCTCATCATCAATATCATCATCCACAACAAGGAGTTGGAATAGCATCATCATCATCATCATCTGCATCAACATGGATTAGTATAACAATAATACATCATCATCATCAATAATAGCACGAGGCTGATACAATATCAACAACAACAGCATCACAACACGAAGGCTAGAGCATCATCAACATCAACACTAAGTTGGAAATATTTAGCACGAAGCTGGCATCTCATCAACATCAACATTAAGCTGGAAATATTCAGCACGAAGACGGAATCTCATCAACATCAGCACAGAGCTGAAAATATTCAACACAAGGCTAGCATCTAATCAACATCAACACGAAGCTAGCAATATTTAGCATGAGGCTGAAATCTCATCAACATCAGCATGAAGCTGGAAATATTCAGCACGAGGCTGACATCAACACTACTCCCCCTTTCAAGGGAGGTCCTTTCAAACTACACCAAGATTGTCTCGAAAGTGCTCAAACTTTACACAAGACATAGGCCTGGTCAAAACATCTACAACATGCTCATCCATGCCAACATAATGGAGCTTTATGGCTCCTCTCTGCACCATATCACGAATGTAGTGATATCAGATTTCTATGTGTTTTTACTTGTCATGGAACACATGGTTCTGTGTCATTTTTATGCAACTCTGGTTATCACATAGAATCACAGTTGCTTCCATCTCTAGATCAAATAGACCTGTCAACAACTTATGAATCCACATGGCTTCAGAACCAACAAAACATGCAACAATGTATTCTACTTCTGTCGTGTTGAGAGCAATACTTGATTGCTTCCTACTCTGCCATGAGATCATGGATGACCCCAGACTGAAACAACATCATGAGGTTCTCTTTCTGTCAGAGACACTTCTAGCCCAATGTGAATTGGTATATCCACTTAGTCTGAAGTCATGATCTCCATTATAATTGAGACCAAAATCCAACGTACCCTTAAGGTATCTCATCACATGTTTTGCAACAACAATGTGAAAATGTCTAGGTTCTACCAGAAATTGACTCTCAAGGTGTTCACAACAAAACATATATTTGGCTTGGTGTTTGTCAGATACATCAATGATCCAATGATCTGTCTATACAATGTAGCATTAACCAACTCTGATGAAGTATCAACCATGAGCTTTAACTTTGTTTCCATGGGATTATTCATGGATTTACACTCCAACATGTCAAACCTCTTCAGTATTTCAACTGCATATTTCCCTTGGTTAAGGAATATGTTCTTTGGGCTCTGCCAGACCTCAAGACCTAAGAAAAAGTGCATTAGGCCTAGGTCTTTCATCTCAAATTCTGCAGCGAGCTTCTTCTTACAATCAGTGATGAGATTTTCTTCTCCTGTTAGAAATAAATCATCCACATACAACAACAATATAACAGGATCATCATTCATAACCTTGAAGTACAGGTTAGAATCAAATTTACTCTTGGTAAAGCCCAAGCTCGTCAGGAAACTGTCAAATCTTCCATACCAAGTTCTAGGATCTTGTTTCAATCCGTACAGAGCCTTATTCAATTTGCAAACATGTGTTTTTCTATCTTCAACCTCAAACCCATGAGGTTGTTTCTATACATACTTCCTCTTCAATGAAACCATTTAAGAAAGTTGTTTTCACATCCATCTGGTGTAAATTCCATTTCATCTTAGCTGCAAGGGATATGATGGTTCTGATTGAAGTGTATATGGCTACAGGAGAAAACATCTCTTCATAATCAATTCCTTCCTTTTGAGAAAATCCACGAGCTACAAACCTTTCTTTATATTTCTCAATACTTCCATCAACAACATGTTTTATCTTATATAGCCATTTGGAAGATACCACATCTTTGCTCTTCTATCTGGGAAGTATTTCCCATACATCATTCTTTATAATGGATTGGTATTCTTCTGTCATGACATTTGTCCATTGTTTCTTCTGAATGGATTCTTCAAAGAAAGTAGGTTCCTTCTATAAGAGATCACACATCAAAGCCATATAATTGGAGAATGGCTTGGGTTTCTTGACTTGTCTCATGGTTCCTTCGGGGGCACCATACTTCTCTCCATATTGAATAAGTTCCCTTTCCCAGGCTAGATTTCTCTTGTGAGAGATAGTCATATGGGGAGGTTCTTGAGATTATATTATATCATGATCTTCATGAATCTCATCATCAGGGGAAACTGTGACTTCCCTCACTAGTTCTGCAACTCTAGGAGCTACATGTTCTTATTCATATACTTCTTCTAGCTGACATCTTCTTGATTTCTTGAGTGTTGCATCTTCATCAAAGGTTACATCTCTGTTGGTATCAATATGATGGTAACCTGATATATAAATTCTGAAGGCCTTTGAGACCTCACAATATCCAACAAATATTCCCCTTTCCTGAAGGGTCCAACTTGGTTCTCTTCTCTTTTGGAATGTGTACAAATACTGGACAACCAAATATCTTGAGATGGCTTACTTCTGGTTTCTTTCTGGAGAACATCTCTTCATGGGTTTTGAACCCAAGAGCACTATGGGATAATATATTATGTACATATACTGTTGTTCTTGCTACTTATGCCCATAAGTGCATTGGAAGATCTTGATCGAGGATCATAGTCTTCGTTGCTTCCATTATAGTTTTGTTCTTTCTTTCTGCTACACCATTTTGTTGAGGATTGTAGGGAGTGATGAGATCCCTCTTGATCCTGACATATTTACAAAAGTTTACAAACTCTTTTGAGGTGTATTCTCCTCCATTATATGACCTAAGTGTCTTGATCTTTCTTTCAGAGAGATTCTTTATCAGGGCTTTGAATTCCTTGAATTTTCCAAACACTTCATCTTTAGAATTTAAGAAGTACACCCAAGTTTTGAGAGAATAGTCATCAATAAATGATACATAGTATACATACCCACTAATGGAGGTTGATGGCATTGGGCCACATACATATGAGTGGATGAGCTCTAAGAATCATTTTGCTTTACTATCGCTCTTCAGGAAAGGGTTCTTGATGCTCTTTCCTTGTGCACATCCATTGCACACACCTTCATGGTCAACCTTGAATTCTGGTAGACCCTTGATTTCCTTGCTCAAATATGGTAATGCCTTGCAGTTGATGTGAGCTAGTATTCTATGCCAAAGTTCACATGGACCCTCAATGGAATGAGTCAAGGATGATTCCGAGTGACCTTTTAGCTTATACAAGCCACCTTCTTCTGTTACAATAACAATTGCATCTTCTATGGTTTTTCCTTTAGGCCACATAAGAAATTCTCCATATTTGAAAGCAACTCTGAAGCCTTTCTTATCTAAAGCTGAGATAGAAAGTAAGTTCTTTGTCAAACTTGGTACATATAATACATCCTTCATCTTATGGGCATGGGCATGGTGCCTTTTGTTTCTCTTCTTGTATTATTCTCTCTTATCTAGAATTTTTTTAGCAATATGTACCATCTTGACATATTGATAGCATTGATAAGAGGAGAAATCTCTTTCTCTTCTTTGACCTTTCTGAAACTTCTGGAATTTCCTTGGAGGGTGAGATTCTTTATGAAAGTTGTTGAATCTCTTTGGGGAGTGACATTCCCTATGTTGATGAGTTTCCTTATAGAAGTGAGACCTCCTCCTTCCTCTTTTTAATGAGCATCTAGGGCTTGATCTTCATCTCTTGATAGTATTTCTTCTCGGTTAGCGACTCTTTCTTGTTCTTCAATACATTCTTCCCACATACTCTCAAAATGTAGTTCCTCCTTTCTGGCACAAATTGTTTGGATGAACGCATCCCAAGGTCTTGTGAGACCATTAAGAGCTATCATTATGAGTTCATATTCATCTAGAGTATCACCAATTACTTCTATTTGTTCCTTGAATTGTGATATTCTAGAGAAATACTCATGAACCGTTTCTCCTTTCTGCATCCTTGTACTTTTGAGTTGATTTCTTATATTCATATTCGGTTGATGTTCTTTCCTTCATACATTCTAGTTAGGGAATCAAACATTTCTTTTGGAGTTTTCTTTGAAGCCACTCGAGGGATCAAGTGATCTTTAATAGAGTCTACAATGATTATTTTGGCCCTAACCGTGTCCTTTTGGTGTTTTTCTTTAGTTGTAGCATCAATAGGTTATGGTACATATTCTTTAATGAATCTTGCTAGGTCATTCTCTTCAAGAATGAGTGCAATCCTATACTTCTAGGCATGAAAGTTGTCCACACCTTCTATCTTGTCAACAAGCTTAGTGCTTGCAAACATATTGACCTGGAGCTGGGAAAATGACCAAAAAATTAAAATGCTCAGAATTTAAATCTGAACTTACTAGGAGGTGTGCTTGGTTGAGGCGAGTATCCTGGTGCACTCGGATTTCAGAAAATCCAAATTTAACTCGTTCAAAATGGGACTGCAGAAATATGGACTGGTACTTCTGGTACTGGTTCTGGTTCCTAGTTTTCTGGTACCAGTGAAAGCGAGGGTTTCACTTTTCGGGAGTTCTGTCCACTAGAAAAGTGCACTGAGGCTGCCAAAGAGTTCACTAGGGTAGGGCACACTTCCTTGATGAGTTTTAGGCTAAAATTCCTCTTTAATAAAAGACCTAATTTTCTTGTACGACAATAGTGACATTTTTGCTTATCCAGTGAAAGGTGCTCTCTTCAGCTTAGCTTTGATACCATGTTAAGTTTTGAGCTATTATTAGGTTTCTTTTCAATTTACTAGATAACAATAACATATGTAGGATCACAGAGAAACACAATCACAAGATACACAACATTTATCCTGGGAAACCCTCATGGGAGAGAAAACCCAACAAAAACTTCCTTAATATAGATAGCCAATACAATTCCAAGACAATAAACCAAAACACTAGAGAATATCCAACACTGAGCAATGCACCTCTCTCTTCCTTCTTCTCCCAACTGCAACTACCAAACTTGCACACTTGATGAGTGAATGAGTGAGTGAGATAATGAGGTGCTAGCCTCCTTTATTTATACTAGCTGGAAGGTGCTGGAAAAGTGTCTCTTCACTGGGCACGACCGACTTCTCTTCTTAGTGGTTAAAACCACTTTAATTAGGCCTGGGGGCCGACTTCTTAATTTGCATAATATAATTGTGGTTTGACCAATCTGTAAAAGGGGATTTGGTCAAGTACAAAGACTGACATGATAAACCCACAAAAGGGGATTGATATGATGAATAATAACTCAATAATAAATATAATACTCTTTGTAGTAACAATATTTCAACCATGGAGTACCGAGAGACAACCTGACCAATAGTGTCTTCTTGTACAGATAAAGACCCACCTGACCACCATAAGTCTAGGATTGTCACAACAGTATCCACCGCATCAACTGGCCTATGGAAGACATTGGGTCTTGCTCCATGAGGTACTAGTCAGGTATTATGGTGAGTGTCATTTGAATATTTGAGGCAATTGAGTTTGTTGCATCTATTAATGATTTTGATTATGTGACATTTACTTGGACATTATGCTCTTTTCCCTATTTCACCTTGGTGGTTGACATTGTGCCCTAGTAAGTGGGTCACCCTTATGGATATGTATGCTTCTGGGAGGTCCTTTTGACAATTCATTGTACCATTCCCAACCATACTTGTCAATTTCCACAATTCATCCCCTCATCTCCTCACCGTTTGGGTTTTTTGGGCGTACTGAACCAAGAAGGGGTTGCCCCTCACTTCATGGGAAGAAGGGGCTGAAGGCCCAGAGGCTAGTAGCTAGCAAAATATAAAATCTTGATTATTAACCTTCCAGATGCTCGCCCAAAGAGGTCTTGAGAGCAATGAAAAAATTCTCCTAAAAAAAATCAAAGACCTACAAAAGAAAACACATAACATAAATGTCCCACTTGATTGAGGGATTTACACAAAGTGTGTTACAAGCTAGACTATACCCCCATGGAACTATGTGTACTTCTCCCTTCAAGCAACACTTTGGTATTGTCCCCCAAGCTAATTGATTCACCCTAGGGAGTACCCAGTGTTTGTATAGATTTCTTCCTGCATCTAAAACATATTTCTCCAAAAAATGAGTATGTTTCTCACTAGTTATCTCGGCATAATGTCATAGATTGGTTGCTCTCACACAATATTTTTAAGTCCTTACACAAGTTCTCTAAAACATTTTCACATGTTTTCAATGCCTTGCATGCGGGTGCCCTACTAACACTACCCATGATTTTCTCCATGATCTCTAAACAAATAGTATTCTGCTTCAACTTCAACTATAGGTATCTTTGAAATATTTATTAATATTTGTGTTGAGTGTCATTCTAAATGCAATGAGTATGGTCATTAGGGATTCATGCATCTAGCTACAAATTTATAAGCATCAATGCATCATAACCATTTCTCATGAATGCAACAACCTTTAGCATCTACATCTCTACAACATATGTGGCATTATGTTTGGTTCAGATCCCTTCTTAACATATTTTCTTAGCATTAACATGAGCCTAATTTGGTGTTCTTTAATGGGTTAGGTTTCGTGGGTCTCCATTTATGTTCATCAGGTTAGATCTTTCATTGATCATGTGTCTTCTTCCTCTATTGCAGAGGAAATCAAAATTACCTCTCATTGCAGGTAAAAATTTTCATCATCTATTTCTCTTATTTATGCACATAAATATTTTTGAAGTTTCACAGGTTTGGACTACACTGATTAGACCTTAGCATTTTCCTTATTTTCTATGTTTCCTCTCACTTCCCAAAATTTACAATTAAGGAATTTTTAAGTACTTCAATATAATTGTTCTTGTAAACATGTTTTTAAGGGAAGTCAATTTATCAAACATCAAGTATTGTAGTGAATTATCACTTAAGCTCTATTTTTATTAAATTCTCCATGAACTTTCATTAAAAATAGGAAGTTTCTAAAGATATAAAATTCCCCAAAATATCAAATTGTGAAATTGGAAAGTACCTTTTTGAAGAAACCACCCTCCATTAATGCTCCAAGTGTTGCATGCATGCATGTAAAACCTACTAAAAGTAGTACTAATGTTTGAATTGAAGATTTGAATATGGTCCCCCTAATGTCAATCTGGAAATGTCTAAACAAAACACTCAGACTGATCTCAAACTCAAGAACCAAAATAAGTACTCATGAACATAATGAAGCTTGACAATGAATATGCCTAGGGATGATTTGATTTAGTTCTTGTCTTCTTATAACTTGGTTGGATGATTTCTAGTACAATGATTGGCCTTATAATTACATGAGGCCCTCCAATTCCACTCCCTCATCCTGCAACCACATCTACATCCTAGACCAACTTCCACTTAGCATATCACTTCCGTTTTTACAGTGCTCACATCTACTAGGGGAACCAAGAGGAAATCATATAGAGATCATTTTTACAACCCCAGATTAGTGTAGACCCAGAGGACCACCTCCATTTCCATGAGACCCTCACAACATTACTAATCTAGATAGTCCCATACCAACAATCAGACAATATCATCTAGTTCATAGTGATGACCCCCTTGTTCTAGGAAGTAACACATTATTCAATCCATGTCCTCTTCTAGTTCTTCCTCTAGACTGATTTCTATTTTGAGTTTTCTCCATTCAACCTAAAATGTTAGGGGAGATGGTTCTAATGGACCATTATCGGATTATCCCATGAGTATCACAAATCCTAAATCCATTATGTTTGTACATCTCTTTGTTGGATCAAATATCCATCTTCCATTGTCTTAAAATTATGGTCTATGTCACTCCATGAAGCACGAACTCACTTGTACTATTTTATTCTCAATTTTGAAGAAAAATGAGTGGGTTGAGAATTGAATTGTAACAACAAAAGTCACTTGTACTATTATGTTCTTGTGGTTTCCTCAAGACATTTCATCATAGCCCTTATGACACTTGCTGACTATTTCTCTCATTTGATGGAGTGTTGTATAACGCAAAACCAAACAAGTATTTGTCAGATATATCTTCGTCAAGTGAGGGAAGTTAAGGTAGAATAAAGGAAAGTGAGTCATATAGTAGGTCTAACAGGTGGAGATCAACTAGAGGTGAGACAAACATGACTTTTTATGTGTTTTTATGAGTGTGTGCGCGTACAGTGTGTTATCGCACAATTTGTACTTTGATGTAAAGGAAAGGTAAAGGAAGGAAAACTGGCGCAACTGGAGACTATCCTATCATTGTCACCTCATTAGGATAACTCTTTCTATATATGGTGGTAGGCCCAGGGGAGACGTCCCCGGTGACCTGGGGTTTTGAGAAGGAAAAGGTTTAAGGCTAAGTAAAAGTTTCCCCCTCACAAGTCACCACCGATCAGAAAGTCCGGCTAAACAAACAATAAAGATAATAACAACCAGAAGTGTACCTCCCCAGAACAAAGAAACAAGAAACTATATATTTGCAAGATCACTTGTTGGTTAGTAATTCATATAATTGGAGAATTTCTGAAGTAAATAAATTGACTAATATTATTGATGAAGCAATCAATGATGTATAATAGCAACAATCAAAATGTTTTACTTCACCATAAATGCTTTTAAATAAGCTTCACAATGATAAAGAACGATTTATCATCAATGTCACAATATCAACATTCATTAGAAGCAAAGACTACTGCGCTTTAACCAATCTTTCAATTGCTTTAAA
This sequence comes from Picea glauca, assembly GCA_000966675.3. Classification (NCBI taxonomy): domain Eukaryota; kingdom Viridiplantae; phylum Streptophyta; class Pinopsida; order Pinales; family Pinaceae; genus Picea; species Picea glauca. The sequence goes on from JZKD02S0429546.1 coordinate 181,659, forward strand.
GATGTATAAACTGCTACAAAGTATAACTTCAAATCAAATGGATAATGGAAACAATAGGGTTAGTAGGTTAGGCTTAGAAGGTATTAGTAGTTGTTCAAAGATTTTGGAAGTTATGATAAAAAACACTCAAGTAAAAGGTCTTAGACTAGTGCATTCATAGGGGAAATGGAGTCAATAGGTAGTAGCAAGAGTTGAAGGGACAAATGATAATACTAGGGCTAAAGACAAGAGAATTTGATGGTGAAGTGTTGTTGAGCCAAGGCTTCAAACATCAAACCCTAGGGGAAAACGACTCACTAAGGTGTGGTAACCCTAGGCCTTAGTGTGTTTTCCTCCTTCTTTAGCTCAATGAAAAGATAAAAACGGATAGGGTTGAAGAGAAAATGTAGGGTGTTGCAATGAAAAGGCCCTAACAATCTCTTCAATAGGTAAAAAATTCTTGGCACAATCTTAGCAGGGAATTAAAATAAGGACACCAACATGTGCTTATTTCCTAGGGTTTATTCCAACAATTTATTAACAAAATGCAAGTAAACATACTATAACAATTCATGTAATGGAAGGATTGCATAAATTCACTTACATTTACCAAGCATTCATCAAGCAAAACCCTACTTGTAAAGCTTCCACTAAGAAAATTGCCAAAAATAGCCAAGATAAGCCTCCTTCAACAAGTGCGCACAAGTAATTTCAGCCAAAAAAATTAAAGGAGGGTGCAAATTTCAGACATCACACAAGTGTGAGTGAAAGATGATGAACAAAAGAGAGTCTTAGCTCTCTTAATTATACCATACCAATGACCTTAATTACATTTTAGGTCACAAAAGGCCGACAAGGCCAAAAATACATAATAATATTGTTTTACATTAAATGTCATGATAAAAACCCTAAATCAAGCATAAATGAAGACGTCATGCCCTTTTAGGGCGACGTTATCCCTTTTTAGGGCAACGTTAGCCTCCTGGAGAAAAACATTAGGCTTCATTGGGCCTCTAGAAGCTGCCACAACTACCTCCCAAAATCTCCACAAGCACTAGATGATGTCATGAGTGTCCTGGGTCACTTCATGGGCCTTCCAAGGCCAACGTCGTGGTGGAAAGGGCACAACCCCCTTGGGTACAGGTCTGCTAAGTTTCCTTTGGTGGAACATCCTCCTCTTCCCCGGTGCAAACCCTATGACCTGTCTCTACCCCCTGTTGGGGTCTCAACATCCATCTGATGGGATTTCAGCCCCATGGAGGTCCGAACTAATCATATCCCCATGTGCACATGTCCATAATGGTACCCATCTATTAGGGATGGCCCTGCACATCAAAAGATACACCCTCCATGGGATCATAAGTCACAGGGATCATATAAATGTCAATCAGATCTAATCATCAATTTTATTAAAAATGTGCATAAAACCCCTTTCACCCAGACAAGTGCTCAAAGACATTATACTAATATGCAAGCCAAGTTTGGAGAAAGTGACATGGCGTCCTATTGGGCTAACACTCACTAGATGTGGGGTGTTTTTGGGAGAGATCAAATCCAAGCCATGTGAGTGGGTGAAGTGGATAAGGGATGCCTGGGAAAGGGGTGCAGTGATAGCAGGGAAACGTATGGCTTACCTGTGGGTGCCTCTGTAGAGGGTGAGCTGCACCTGTCGTGGATGCAAATGTTTCCAAGCCCATTCATGCCTTTTATCTTTATTTTTATTTCCTTTTCTTTCAAGAAGCTAGTTAGGGGACACTGCCCTGGCGTTGTGACCAGTGGTGGCAATGTTACCCACAAGTATTTTACGAAAATGAGAAGGCTGGCTTGTGATGAGACCCCCTTTCTCTTGGCTATGCCACCAAGATCCACTACCCTGGTGTGGTGACCAACTTCTAGTAGTGTCATACCGCTAGATGCCCATGGACCTAATAGGTTGGCTTGTGATGAGACCCCCTATCCTCTAACCAAGTCTTGTTTTATTATTTTTTATGGGTAAGCTAGTCAGGGGACACTGCTCTGGTGTGGTGACTAGTGGTGGAAATGTTACCCACAAGAATTTCATGGAAATGAGAAGGTTGGCTTGGGATGAGACCCCCTCTCTCTTGGATATACCACCAAGAGACACTACCCTGGCGTGGTGACCAACTGCTACTAGTGTCATACCGCTAGATTCCCATGGACCTAATAAGATAGCTCGTGATGAGACCCCCTATCCTCTAACCAGGTCTTGTTTTATTATTTTTTATGGGTCCATCTATTTCTTGCTGAGAATATTTTTATTGCTTTCTCGGGGATCCTTGGGCGAAGCATCTCGAGGTTTCATTTTTAGGCTTTTATCTTTTGCCAGCTGCTTTTACCCTCTGGGCCTTGAGCCCTTTCTTCCCACAAGGTAAGGTACAAACTTTAAATATTTGGCTAACCCAATGCCCTGACCAATGTAATGGGATGGATGAGCGGGAGAAAGATGGAAAGTGGTAAGTATGATGGGAGCGGACAATGGCTTCTCATGAATCCCCCAAGTGGCAACTCAAAACCTATGGGCACAATCTTACTAGGGCATCCTGTAATTCCCCCCAGATATCGTCAAGTGGATAGGCATAAGATCCAGGCACCCGTTAGAAACAAAAAGAATCAAATGCACATATTCAAAGGTTTTGAGGATCAGAGTGACAAATACCATGATACCCGAACTCATTACCTCATGGAGAAAGATCCATTTCTGCTACAGGACCAAGCCGAGGTGATGGATGTTGTTGCTGCTGACAAAGTGGAGGCGTTGAAGAAATAAAGGATGGGCCCTCTAGGGCCATGCTCAAGTCGTTATGGCTCTGGGTACTCCATGTCTAGGACCCGTGGGCCTCGAGACATAATCTCCTTAGTTATCCCTAAACTGGGGATAACATCTGGCTCCAACTTGGGGACATGTGCTCACCGTAGAGTGTATGAGAACCTCAACATCTATGAAATAACCTATAACCTGCTTGATCTAAACATAAATTGTCAGCAATAATTTGGGGTGGTGATATCACCCCCAACTCACATATATATAATATGAAAACAATCATATGTACAAATGTGAAAGCAAACTATTCTACCATGAAATGAAAATGGTATATACAATGAATGAAAATTCCTACCTACTTACCTGCACTTACTTGTGTAGTCAAATCCCTCCACCTTGGTGGGGCTTGAGGAGGTGCCCACTGAATGGTAGTGGGCACCTTCTTTCTTCCAATGTGGACAAGTAATAAGAATCATCAACCGATTTTCTTCCAATATTGAAAGGCCCAAGCCAAAATTGAGTACTTCCTTTGACATTAGTTGGCTCTCCTTTCTTGATATCCCACATCCATACTATGCCCCCCTTCTTGTATTCCATGATTTTGAATTTGGTTGTTTCCTGAACAACACTGGTGTATTGTGTAGAGGGAGGAGGGTGGGATTCCGCTGTGAAGACTTCCTGCTGGGATGGACGAATCAATACATCACTATCTCCCTTCTTTAGTAATTTCACAACCCCGACTTCTTTGTATTTATACTTATCTAGGAGTCATTGGTGCTCTTCTCTTTTGGGCCATTGTATTTCATCAAAGTCTTCCTCTGTTGTAAAGGGCATATCATCGAGAGAAAATTCAGGAAGAATTTCCATGATTTTCTCATGTGCTTTGTCATCTTTGATGGGGTCTCTAGTTTCTTGCACATGGGTCCTGGTCATTGGCACATTCGGGAGACGACCTATTGTTCCATTGTTCAAAGGTATATTCACATAAGTGAGGTCCATCTCAAGGGTACCACCCAACATTGAAACAAATTTCTTAGACAACAACATCCCCCACACATCTGGGACATCTACTACCACTATGTCAATGTGGATTACTCTCTCATGTTATTCTTTAAGCAAACTTCCACATTTTCAACTGACCCATGTGTGGGTATGGATCTAGACTCAAAGCCACACACATTTCTGTAAGGTCGTGTGACTTTTAGGCCCACTTGTTGCATGACTTTGAGAGACATCATGTTAGCACCAGCCCCTGAATCCAGCATGCAATTGTTGAGGCTCTTGTTATTCATCAGCAAGGTCATGAAAAAGGGTGGGTGTTCATCATACTGGACCCTAAAGTGATCAGCTTGTAACATGATAGGGGGGTCCATTGGTCTATCTGATCCATTGAATAAATTGTCAAATCTTTCTTTAACAAATGGTATCTTAATGAATTCTCTCAGAGGGATAGTGACATGCATCTTGGATAGTGCCCCTTCGAAGTCAAAGTTTAAATCCACTCTTTCAGTTTTGGGAGGGTTTTTAGGAAGGAGAATATCCAAGGGTGGAGGTTTTGTTTGGGTTATTGCAGGAATAGTAGAGGTAGGTTGGTTTATCTTCTTTTGTCTATACACTTGAAATTCTTGTTTCCTCAACTTATCCTTTGATTCCTGGTCCAAGTTGTTTATTACTTCCATCCTCGCCTTCCTAGCTGCCTCTTTTATGCCCTCTTGGTGTTCCTTAGGAGTGATATTGAGGAAAATTTGGGGGTCTTCTATGACATGGCCTCCATTGTTGTAGGGACATTCATGTTCCCAGTGTGCTTCAGTACACTGCAAACACCAAGGATTTTCATCCATGATGTTTGTAGGAGCTAGGGTATTAGGAACCTCTTGATCATTCTCCAGTCTATGAACTTGGTTCCCTTTTTGAAATTGGCCTTTGTAAGGGACCCTTGGTGCTTGACTCTGGGCTCTTTCCAGGTTGACAATCCTATTCATCATTAGCTCTTGGTTTTTCATCATGCCATCCATGGTCATTTGCAACTTTTCCAAGCTGCCAGAAATATCCGAGGAAGGCTTAGCATTGTGGACTATCTTGGGTTTGGTGTCCATTTTGCCCCTTGGGTTTGAGAAAGGCTCGATCTTGTATGAGTGGAGGTTGTCCTCGATCTTCGTGGCTAACTCTTGGGCTTCTTGGATTTTTGGGGGGTTCTTATCCTTGAGGAGATACCCTAGTTGACCAGTGAAATATTTGGTGTAGATGTAAATGAGGAATTTATTCGTTGGATGATGACTCGCAAGGATATTTTGCAATAGGGATTAAAACCTAGTGTGGAACTCTCTAATGGTCTCATTCTCATGTTTCCAAAGGGTATTCAACTTGGTTAGCAGCATGTTGCGGTCTTCTTTGATACTCCATCATTTGAGAAATCCCTCTTCCAATTTATCCATGGTTTTAATACTACCATCAAGAAGACTATGGTACCAACACCTTGAAGCATCAAGGAGGGTAGCATAGAACAATTTCATGACTAAATCTTCAGCATTATCACTAACAGGGTGAAGCTGGAAGAACGCCCACAAGTTTCTCATGTGCTCTTCAGCACTGATTACATCAGTATCAATGAACTTAGGCAACCACTTCTCGTACTTGGGTGGCATCTACCTAGGGTAGCCTGGTATGGATGTCATGTCTAGCGGTTTGAAAATATTGGATGACCATTTTATTTGGTTATTAGCTTGGTTTGGATTGCTGGTTTGAGTTCATGTGCTAGACATTGTGTTTAAAGGAAGACTTCCTCCGAAAAGTGATTTTACTACATGAGAGTTTCAGGGAGGTTTTCTTCTGAAAGATTGAGGAGGGTTATTGTACATCATTGTGGATTGTGGAGTTGCCAGATAATTTTCTTGAAATTATCAAAGAGATAAGAGAATCACCCTTAGTGGAGTCGCCAGGTAAGATTTGTAAGATCAGGGCTCTTGAGGAAAGGCTTACTGAAAACGTGTCGTCTTTGAGGAGAATTGACTCAGTGTTCTTTGACAATGGTGCCAAAATGTTATCGCACAATTTGTACTTGGATGTATAGGAAAGGTAAAGGAATGAAAACTGGCGCAACTGGAGACTATATTATCACTGTCACCTCAATAGGATAACTCTTTCTATTTAGGGTGGTAGGCCCAGGGGAGACGTCCCCGGTGACCTGGGGTTTTGAGAAGGCAAAGGTTTAAGGCTAAGTAAAAGTTTCCCCCTCACAAGTCACCACCGATCAGAAAGTCTGGCTAAACAACCAAGAAAGATAATAACAACCAGAAGTGTACTTTCTCGGAACAAAGCAACAAGAAACTATATATTTGCAAGATCACTTGCCAGTTAGTACTTCATATAATTAGAGACTTTATGAAATAAAGAAATTGACTAATATTATTGATGAAACAATCAATGATGTATAATAGCAACAATCACAATGTGCTACTTCACAATAAATGATTTTAAATAAGCTTCACAATGAGCAAGAATGATTTATCATCAATGTCACAATATCAACATTCATTAGAAGCAAAGACTACTACGCTTTAACCAATCTTTCAATTTCTTTAAAGATGTATAAAATGATGCAAAGTATAACTTCAAATCAATTGGATAATGGCAACAATAGGGTTAGTAGGTTAGGGTTAGAAGGTATTAGTAGTTGTTCAAATATTTTAGAAGTTATGATAAAAAACACTCAAATAAAACGTCTTAGACTAGTGCATTCATAGGGAAAATGGAGTCTGTTAACTCTCCAAGAAACCCTCCGTGGTTGCAGACCAGAGGTGCTTGGTAACTTAAGAACTCAATGTTTTTGGTGTTTTTTTATCAAAATGGATCAATGGGATGACTAAACC
>JZKD02S0429546.1:215623-227361 GCA_000966675.3 Picea glauca
AACATTTAAAACTTGTAAGATTGATATGAATTATAAGGGATATGGATTTTATGGGGTAGGTGTTATAAGTTTTGGGGGTTATGGGTATTCAATGTTATAGGGGTAAGGGTTTATAAGATTCAATTAGGGGTTATGCATGATTCATATTTTTGGGATTATAAGGGTTAGTTGTGATTTATATTAGATAGGCTTTTGGTGTGTTAGTTGTATATTGGTTAGATGATAGGGCTTAAGGGTTAGGGTTTATAGGTGCTAAGGTTTAGAATTTAGAGGTTTTAAGGATTGGGGGTTATGAGATTACATGGGTTAGGGATTATGAGTTATAGGGGCTATTCATTAGTGATACATGTTATATGGTTTACAAGGGTTAGGTGTTAAGGATTGGGGAGTTACAAGGAATAAATGATATTGTGGTTAGGGGATATAAGTGTTAAGATTTAAATTTTACAAGGTTTGAATGTTATAGGGGTTAGATGTGACAAGTTATATAGCCTCTATAAGGTTTAATAATTATAAGTGTTAGGAGTATATGGTTATAAGGTGCCACAGTTACTAGAGTTAAATAGTAAGTTATATTAAGTAGTGGTGATATGAATCATATGGTATAAGAGTTATATAATTTATATGGGCAATGAGCGGTTACATGGAATAAGTGTTTGAGGTGATAGGCATTATATGAATCGATGTTTATCAATCTTATAATGATGTGCTTGTTATGGCTTATATGGATTATAGAATAATTTACATGGTTCAAGAATTATAGGTTTTAGGGTTGTCTTTGATATGATTTTTATTTATTAGTGTTATATATATATATTAGTTGTTATAAAGTTTAAAAGTGTTAGGAGTTAGGGTTTAATCATTATAGGTCATAGGGGTAAAAGTTGTAAAAATTATATGAATTAAGATTGGAGAGATTAAATATTAGGGGTGACATGTACCAACATAAATCCAACTAGTCCCTAGGTGACATGTATAAAGTGTTAAGTATTGTAGACATTAGGATTTATAGGGATTAGGCATTGGGTATTAAATGGGTTATGGGATCTAACAATTAAAGGTTAGGGGTTATAGGGGTTAGGGATACACGAGTGATATGTAATTGTTATAGATTCTAATGGTTAGGGGATACACAAGTGATATCTATTATATATTATAGGGGTTATAGGATAGTGGTTAGGGTAAATAGGGATTATACGAATTACATGATATAGGTTTTAGAGGGTTTAGGCGATAATGGTTAGTGGTTATAATGATTAATTAAAGGTTATTTTAGTTAGGCATTAGGGGTGAACGAGTAGTAAGGTTGATTTGGGATAGTAATTAGTGGTTATAAATCATAGTTATTAGTTGTGATAGGTTATAGGGGTTAGGCTTAGTTTCTGTAGGGGTTAGGGTTGATATGGGTATGGGCTTAAAGGTTATATTGAAAAGAGAGTAGGCATTATAAAAGTTGGTTGTGTAGTGTAATGGAGGTTAAATTTAGGTGTAATGGATGAGTAATGAGACTCTCTACTCATCATGAAAATGAATTTGTCGAAGTGATTTCTCCACTGCATGACCTTTGGTCGACATACATATATACATTGTCACACACATATGGTTGACATTATAAGTACCATACTTGTCGCCAACACTTGTTCTCCTCTTGAAAAAATGAGTAGGAGTCTCTTTGATGAGAAAAACACATTACTGTTATATAGACAATAACACTCATAAAAATGTTTCCCCACTTATAGTTCGTCCTGAAATCAAGAGGAAATCATACAAAAATATGCAAATTTGAATTTTATTATTTGATTTTAAATTGATAATCACATTTATAATGGCCATTTTATCCTATTGACATTCATAATTGAGTTATAAAACTAAGCCTTATCATCCATCTCACTTCTAGTTTACCTGGATTGATTTCTGGGCCACTTGGGGTACATTTTGTGGAGGTAATTTGGTGCAAACAACTTGTCATTTGACCTTTATTCCTTGTTTTCCACACACATCAACCTTAGGAAATCAATTTTTTGTAGTTTTTATTGGCATCATTGCATTTTTTGTCCACAAGAATTCCTTTAAATTTTACCCAACTAGTTAGCCTAGACCGCAATTAACTTTGCAAACATTTTATATATGTTAGATATTAGATAATATATATGTTATATATAACATATATGTGTTATATTGACCCTCAACAGAGACCCTCATGCCCACAAATAAGTGCGAAACCCTTGACTCGACAGAGACCCTGCCTGCAAACCAATGCAGAACCCTTGACTCGATAGAGACCCTTCCTGCAAACCAAAGCAAAACCATCAACAAAGATTTTTCTTGCAAATCGAAAAAATATCGAAGAGAGAGAAAGTAGGAGACAATGACCCCACCAAATAGCCCCAAAGACAGATAGCAAGAGGAGCCACAATGGCTAGAGAGAAACAGGGACAAAGGAGCCCACCTAGACCAAAAATGTCGTCCAAATTGGTAATTTTTTCTCACCCATGCAATTTATCACCCTAAGACTCAGTAATTTCTCGTAATTACATTCCATATCTAGTTTCTTGTTTTTGTTGATTGAGTGCAACAAGTACATACCTAAGCGCATAGCTAATACTACCACTAATAGTGAAGGCATAAATGGTATCAATACATGGTTAAGTTGATCATGCATAAAGTAAAAAGCGGGGGTTGCATACCTGATTGTTCCTCGTGTTTAAATTTATCGAATTGAAGTTGACCTATAACCACCAAAAACAAAAAAGGTAGATCCTGAGCCACTTGAAGAGATTCTTGATCTACCATGGAATCTCTATCTACTTATTGGGATTGAATTGGATTCTCAATCTACTTATCGAGGTTGTTACAAGGATTGTGACCAGAATGAGATTTAAGTTGCCACAATTCCTCTGATGCCTTTTCTTTTGCAGGTACCTACACCCTAGCTCCACATTAACTATCTACCACACAACATATAATATACCCTTTGGCACATGCTTGTAGATTGGTCCACCTTTAGAAAATGTACTTGGTCATTGAACATTGAGATTTTGAGTGAGCAGGTTGGCTAAAGGTAATGAATTTTGACCCCAGCCATCCACCAATGAAGACCTAAACTTGTTGAGGGAAATATGAGGGATATTATGTCCAACAAATATGGAATATAATGAGATCCAAAAATGAGTCATTTTTTTTCCTTTCATATTCTAAGTATTTTTGGCTCCTATTCTAACTACGATTATCAAGTAGCACACCTATTGAAAATTCTAAAATTTAAAGTAATGTTTGACTAGGAGAGCTTAAACAATTGATACTGAAAATGCAAGGCATATGATAATGAATGTGCAGATAAATAAGTGTTTATGTGGTTCATGTTAAATCAATTTGTAAAAGGAGACAACAATAGATTTTCCAGATTTTATTTTTTTACCTCCTTTGTTGTGATGTTCTATGGTGAGGAAGGACCGAGACCTATTTTCTTTTGTGAATAAACTATTCCATACATTAATAAATACACTTCCAATAGGTTTAAAGAGGGCACACTCTTGAAAAAAAAATTGTTGGAAGATTCTATAGTCTCTTGCTTTATCAAATAACAGTTAAGGTTCTCTTTGGTGAAGGATTACACCTACAGTCAAGAAGATTTGAAGGAAATGTGGTAGATGACCCTTGAAGACATGGTTAAATAGGCCATGACCTAGGAACCTACAAGAATTAAAATGTCAACCTTCCACTAGGAAGCACTAAGTAGAAATTGATTGGTATAGTTAACAAAAAAGTCATCAAAACAACATTATATTTATGTGACTGTGACATATGCACTTACAAGTGAATTGTGTTATGTGCATTTATATTTTAAATAAGTTAAATATAAACCCATTTACAATTACCATTAAAATGTTAAAAAATGTTATTCTAATATGCAAATATTTGGATAGTTAGGTAGTGGTCTTGCAAAGATTTTAAAACATTGGAATAATTCTTGTGCATCCACCAAAATTGGTAGTTGACCCAATCACTATAGTCAATAGATCATGTTATCCCCATTTTGTGGGATAACTAAGGATATGATGTCTCGAGGCCCTCAGGTTGCATACATGGAGTACCAAGAGATAGCCTGACCAATAGTGTCCACTTGCACAGACAGAGACCCACTTGACCACCACATCTGCAGGATCGTCACAACAGTATCCACCGCATCAGTTGGCCTTCAGAAGACATCAGGTCTTGATCCATGAGGTACAAGTTAGGTATTATGGTGAGTTTCATTTCAATATTTGAGGCATTTGAGTTTGTTTCATCTATTACTGCTTTTGATTATGTGACATTTGCTTGGACATTATGCTCTTTGTCACATTTCACCTTGGTGGTTGACATTGTACCCTAGTAAGTGGGTCACCCTTAGGGATAGGCATGCTAATGGGAGGTCCTTTTGACAAGTAATCGTTCCATTCCCAACCATACTTGTGAATTTCCACACTTCAACCCCTCATCTCCTCACCTTTTGGGTTTTTCAAGTGTATTGACCCAAGAAGGGGTTGTCCCTCACTTCATGAGAAGAAGGGGCTAAAGGCCCAGAGGCTAGTAGCTGGAAAAATATAAAAGCCTGATTATATTGAAACTTCTATATGCTCGCCCAAAGAGGTCTTGAGAGAAATGAAAATCTTCTCCTAAAAAAATCAAAGACCTGCAAAAGCAAACACATAACATAAATGTCCCACTTGATTAAGGGATTTACACAAAGTGCGTTGCAAGCTAGACTATACCCCCATGACACTATGTGTACCTCTCCCTTCAAGCGAAACTTTGGTACTGCCACCCAAGCTAATCGATTCACCCTAGGGAGTACCCATGTTTGGACCTTAATTAATTAATGACAATAAATGGGCTTGGAAAGAGGATGCATTGAAAATGAAGGTGCAACACACCCTCTACAAAGGTACCCATAAGTGAGACACTACAACCCCTTGTATATCATGGACCCCATGCCCAAAAATTTTCCCCTCATCCATGACACCTCATCCACATGACTCAGAAGGAGGTCCCCTCGGGAAATACCCATAAACATGAGGAACAATTCACCCAATAGGTCATTGTTTCAACCCTCCCATACCTAAACTTGGCAAACTACATATGGTATTTGAGCATTAGTTTATTTTGATGGGGTGGTTTGGATGTACTTGCTTATATGGCTCTTTTATTGATTTTATTTATTCATCATGATGCTTTGACTTTATATCCTTGGAGGGCATATCCATTTGTCTTTGTAGGACCCAACTAGTGGACAATGTTTTAGGAACAAGCCTAGCTTAGGCTTCCATAGGGCTTGAAGCCCACGGGTTGGATACCAGGGACCACATGCTGGATCATGAGGACATGCCTTTGGAGGCTTAGATGACATCATGGGGGCTGTTTCCCATCCCCTACATGCCAAACAATTTTCTTAGAGGGGGGAAACATCACCTTCTTACATCTTGATGTCACACATGGGCTAGGATGTGGTGGTGATGTGACATTTGGTACTTTGATGAGGAGTGGCACCTTCATTTAGTGGAGAGAGGTCCTAGCACCTTGGAAGATGGTTTTTGGAAGCCCAACATCCCTTCTTCAACCTCAATGACTTGCCAAAAAGTGCCAAAATGTCACCTTAGGAGGGTGACATCATGTTTTAGGGTTTCTTTCATGTGTAAAAGTAAGAATTAAATAATCTTATTTTTGTAAAGGGGAGAAATAAGGGTTGATGTCCCATTATTTTCTGTTTACCCTAACTTAAGTGGAAAAACTATGTTTAGAACATGTTGTATAAATAGAGATCATTTGTATCTCATTTGGATCATAGCTTTCCCATTGTGAGAAGCCTCTCTAGTTGAAATTTGCGCCCTCTTTGGGAAACATCTTCTCTCTTGTGCTCTTTTTATGGTTTCTTCATGATATTGGTGGAAGAAGTAGTGTGCTACCTCTCTTGGAGATTTTCTATTGCATTTGTGGTGGATTTATCTTGGTAAGAGGAGATTTATCTTGTCATTTCTTGGACTAGGTATGGATTTATCTTGTTGATGCTTCATTAATTGGTTACAAGTTTTATTTGATATATTTCTTGGGGAGTATAAGGATTTACAACCCCACCATTATCTATCATTTTTTTCTAGAATTAATTTGTTTCACAAGGTTTTATTAGGAGAAGTAAAAGGGTTTACACCCTCCTAGTATCTCCTAGTTAGCGTTTGCTTGCCTTTGGGAGTAAAAGGGTTTACTCCCCCAAGGAGATATCAATTTTTATCTATAAATTTGTTTGAATCCATAACCAAATAGCTAAAGGCACTAAATCTAATTGCATTGGAGAAATACAATCTTGTGTTGGTTAACGTGAAAACTAGGGATTTTGAGGTTGTCTAAATTGGAACCAATTCTATGCTTTATATGTTTGGTTGATCCAATAGGGAATCATATTTGGACAAATGATTATTTATGATGTAATAAAATGTTATATACATCCATTAGGGCTAAATAAACCCTAATACAATTTTCTAATTAACTCACAAACCAACCGTCAAAAGTTGCTAAAAGTTTGCCCCTATAATCTACTAACCCTAACACTCTTTTTGGGTGGAATGTTGGAAAGTTTTGATGGATGATATATTGGCTGTAACAAATTGAATTATACATCCATAAGGATGCAAATTACATCTATGCAATACTTCTTCTTACAATCGTATTTCAAGCTAAAGTCTTGCTCTTTCATCCTTGAGCTAAACTAGTATTTACTAGCTTGTCTCTTGCTTATTTTACTAGACTTTTAGCATCTTCATTTGCTGCTCTTAATATATTTTTTTTGATGATATATATTATTGTTTACTGCTGCAATTAGGGACAACAATCTTAAATTTCTGATCCACCTAACATATTATGTGCATACTTCGATTTGCTTGTGTCTCGGGCAGGTACAATCACCCTTTGTGGGTAATCATACCTCTTGGAAACCATTGGATACCACGAAGACTCTTTCCCAAGAATTTTTTCACTTAGTATATTGACCTATATGGGGAACCTCCTTCGTCTCTTCACTTTCCATGTCATTCCCCCAGGGTCACCGGGATTCGTCCCTTGAGGTGATTCCTTCATCTCTAAAGTGACGAGAATACTTGCCTAAGGTGACAGTGGGTAAGTGTTCTATTATTTGTTGCCATTTTGTGGTTGGGTTGGGATCTTCCCAACTTACAACTTGTGTGGTAACATTTTGGCATTGTTTCCAAGGAGGATTTTGAATCCTCTTCCAAAACCTAACGACACTTTGGCAAGCTACCATCCCAAAACCTTTACCCCTAACTTGCCTTGCGAATCCACTTGAAGGACATTCCCCTTCCACCCTTGATGAGTTTCTCTTGAATTTCATTTGGTGACTCCACCTTCCAAGAACCAACATTTCCCTGATTACCCTTTCCATCCTTTGATGAGCCTTGATCTCATATGGTGACTCCATTGAAGTATTACCCTAAGTAATGGAAACATGGCCTCACGATACTTACCATGGGCATTCTATTGGGTGTATCCTTCTCTTGATGTTCAAAATATCCCTGGATATCCAAATAATTTCTCTATAGAGTGGAGGGAAAATTTCCCTAAATTTGATGGTGATCCATCTCTAGCAGTAACTCATGTCCTGAATTATATGAAGTATGCTTAGAGCTTAAATGTTCTACATGAAGATGTGCTGATGAAAATTTTTGTATCTTCACTAGAATCAAGTCAAAGGAATTTGCTTGCACACTCATGTAATCCAAAGAGTATCCCATCTTCTAAAAATCTCATTGAGGAGTTCCTCAGGCACTATCGGCCCACTACCCAAAATCTACAAGATACTTTCCAAGAGGTCAAAGACACTCTTTGCAGAGAAGGTTTTCCTATAGATGAGGGTCCCAAGGAAGTTTATCATGTTGAATATCCAGATGAGACATTTTATGAAGATGAAGTGATTATACCTCCCCTTCCACTTGATGAATACATCTAGTCCTCTATGCCTCCTGCACATCAAGAAGAGAACGTGATGAGTTGTGACCCTTTTGAATATCTTAATGAAACTTTATTCCATGACTTCGAAAGTGAAGAAGTATTAGAGGATCCCTTGGATGCGATAGACCCTTTTGGAAAAGGGAAAATAAAGGACTCTGTATTGAGGATCAAACCTCTTGTGATGAAGAGGCGATGGAGGAACATGTCTATAAAGAGAAAGAAGAATTCTGACGAACCACAACATGTTGAGACATCATTATCTTTGCTCTCGGTTGATGAAGGTGAGGTTGTCCAGCCTTACTTTCCTCATGTTCATGAATTTGAAGAAGCAATTAGTCGCAATGATGAAGGTTTTGGAGATCCAGTTGAAGTCGTCGTAGCCTCTGTTCTTCCTGCACATGAAGACAAAGAGATGGTCATTTTTACTCACAATGTTGGTCATATGAAAGAAAAATTGGATATGGTTGATGTGCACATATAAACTTTCATATAGACTAGGAGACACACATGGAATTTTGGTCGTTTCATTTTTTATAGAGACCCCATTTACGACATTGAGGGTAGCTCTCAAGCAAAGGGGATTGAGTTGTCAGCTTTAGAGGACTGGTCTTCATGTGTATATGATTCATATGCTTGGAAACCGGATGATGACATGGTTACATATTTTTTCCTCCCATTTGAGGATGACATGTCGCAACATTTTCAGGGTGATTTTCAGTCATCCCATGGGATTTTTGATGCAGATCCTTTTGGGGATGCAGTCTTGTTCTACGAGGATTTTCAGCCACCATTGTCCTTTGATTTATATGGATACCAGTATGTGACCATTCCAGATAAGTCAATGACTCATACCATAGAGAAACAATGTTTTCATCTTGGGTCCCTTCAGAAATATTTACAGATGAAGAATCAACATGTTTTGGATGTGGGAAAAAAGTCCTTCTTAGGACCCGAGGTCCTCCCTTATATTGTTTCCTCTTCTCTGGGGAATCATAAGGTTTTCTTGGGATCTCTTATCATTTCTCAGCCTTCGGGGAGCAATGATTTTCTAGGTGAATATGAATATGACTCATCGTCTACATATGATATCCCTCTTTAGAGATGAATTGATCAGGCTTGTGGCTACACTTTTAGGCGGGATGATCAGGCCGATGGTTTCTCTCTCCAGCATGATTTCCTCCCTTCTACCCATATCCATGAGCTTCATTTCATGATTGATTATATGCCTATTCATGCTCATGATCATTATGTTCTTGACTTATCTTTGTTGTATTACATGATTAAGCACAAGGGGAGATACCTTGATGAGATGATCTGTTGGTTGCATTGGTTATACGATTTCACCTAACATTTCAGGACCTAATCTCTAGGGCCGCAGAGCCCCAAGTAAGTAGGTAGGTCATATTTCTTTCCTTGCATTTTCATATTGATTTCTCATGGTATCTTAGCTGCATTTCATATTTCATTTTTCTTTACTTGCATATTGATTTCAGGTTTAGTTTAGAAATTAAAAAAAAAAATGCTAAGATTTTATTTTCTAGATTAGTTTCATTTTTGGTTTTGATGTATATGGACGAAGGGTGATAGAACCACCCTATATTTTACAGTGTTTTATTTCATAGTAGGAACAGTTCTTCCAGGAGATCTTATGGTTCTCATGCATTGTACAATGAGTACATGTCCCCAAGTAAGAGCCAGATGTTATCCCCATTTTGTGGGATAACTAAGGAGATGATGTCTCGAGGCCCTTAGGTTGTAGACTGTTAAGTTTTGAGCTATTATTAAGTTTCTTTTCAATTTACTAGATAACAATAGCATAGGTAGGATCACTGAGAGAAACATAATCACAATATACACAAAATTTATCCTGGGAAACTCTCATGGGTGAGAAAACCCAACAAAAACTTCCTTAATATAGATAGCCAAGACAATGCCAAGACAATAAACTAAAACACTAGAGAATATCCAATACTACCAATGCACCTCTCTCTTCCTTCTTCTCCCAACTGCAGCTACCAAACTTGTGCACTTGATAAGTGAATGAGTGAGTGAGATAATGAGGCACTAGCCTCCTTTATTTATACTAGCTAGCAAGTGCTGAAAAGGTGTCTCTTCACTGGGTAGGGCTGAATTCTCTTCTTAGTGGTTAAAACCACTTTAATTAGGCCTAGGGGGCGACTTATTAATTTGCATAATATAACTAGGGTTTGACCAATCTACAAAATGGGATTTGGTCAAGTACAAATCCTAACATGATCGATCCACAAAAGGGGATTGATGTGATGAATAATAAATCAATAATAAATAGAATACTCTTTGTTGTTACAATATTTCAACACTCTCCCTTAACAAGAAGGGTATTCTACAACATCATTAGGAGAGAGAGAGGGAAGCAACATCAACAATATCTAGAACACTGACTGTCATATCTATAAATCATCAGAAGTTTTTCCCATCATCAATATCATCATCCACAACAAGGAGTTGGAATGGCATCATCATCATCTGCATCAACATGGATTAGTATAACAATAATACATCATCATCATCAATAACAGCATGAGGCTGATACAATATCAACAACAACATCACAACATGAAGGCTAGAGCATCATCAACATCAACACTAAGCTGGAAATATTTACCACGAAGCTGGCATCTCATCAACATCAACATTAAGCTGGAAATATTCAGCATGAAGACGGAATCTCATCAACATCAGCACAGAGCTGGAAATATTCAACACAAGGCTAGCATATCATCAACATCAACACGAAGCTGGAAATATTTAGCATGAGGCTGAAATCTCATCAACATCAGCACGAAGCTGGAAATATTCAGCACGAGGCTGGCATCAACACTACTCCCCCTTTCAAGGGAGGTCCTTTCGAACTACACCAGATTGTCTCGAAAGTGCTCAAACTTTACACAAGACATAGGCCTGGTCAAAACATCTACAACATGCTCATCCGTGCCAGCAGAATGGAGCTTTATGGCTCCTCTCTGCACCATATCACAAATGTAGTGATATCGGATTTCTATGTGTTTTTACTTGTCATGGGACACATGGTTCTCTGTCATTTTTATGCAACTCTGGTTATCACATAGAATCACAGTTGCTTCCATCTCCAGATCAAATAGACCTTTCAACAACTTATGAATCCACGTGGATTCACAACCGACGGAACATGCAACAATGTATTCTACTTTTGTCGTGTTGAGAGCAATACTTGATTGCTTCCTACTCTGCCATGAGATCATGGATGACCCTAGACTGAAACAACATCATGAGGTTCTCTTTCTGTCAGAGACACTTCTAGGCCAATGTGAATTGGTATATCCACTTAGTCTGAAGTCATGATCTCCATTATAACTGAGACCAAAATCCAACGTACCCTTAAGGTATCTCATCACATGTTTTGCAACAACAATGTGAAAATGTCTGGGTTCTACCAGAAATTGACTCAAGGTGTTCACAACAAAACATATATTTGGCTTGGTGTTTGTCAGATACATCAATGATCCAATGATCTATCTGTATAATGTAGCATCAACCAACTCTGACGAAGTATCAACCAAGAGCTTCAACTTTGTTTCCATGGGATTATTCATGGATTTACACTCCAACATGTCAAACCTCTTCAGTATTTCAACTGCATATTTCCCTTGGTTAAGGAATATGTTCTTTGGGCTCTGTCAGACCTCAAGACCTAAGAAATAGTGCATTAGGCCTAGGTCTTT
>JZKD02S0429546.1:243110-262066 GCA_000966675.3 Picea glauca
GAGTACTTCCTTTGACATTAGTTGGCTCTCCTTTCTTGATATCCCACATCCATACTATTTCCCCCTTCTTGTATTCCCTGATTTTGAATTTGGTTGTTTCCTAAACAACACTGGTGTATTGTGTAGAGGGAGGAGGGTGGGATTCCGCTATGAAGACTTCCTGCTGGGATGGCCGAATCAATACATCACTGTCTCCCTTCTTTAGTAATTTCACAGCCCCAACTTCTTTGTCTTTATACTTATCTAGGAGTCGTTGGTGCTCTTCTCTTTTGGGCCACTGTATTTGATCAAATTCTTCCTCTATTGTAAAGGGCATATCATCGAGAGAAAATTCAGGAAGAATTTCCATGATTTTCTCATGTGCTTTGTCATCTTTGATGGGATCTCTAGTTTCTTGCACATGGGTCCTGGTCATTGGCACATTCGGGAGACGACCTATTGTTCCATTGTTCAAAGGTATATTCACATAAGTGAGGTCCATCTCAAGGGTACCACCCAACATTGAAGAAAATTTCCTAGACAGCAACATCCCCCACACATCTGGGACGTCTACTACCACTATGTCAATGTGGATTACTCTCTCACGGTATTCTTTAAGGCAAACTTCCACATTTTCAATTAACCCATATGTGGGTATGGATCTAGACTCAAAGCCACACACATTTCTGTAAGGTCGTGTGACTTTTAGGCCCACTTGTTGCATGACTTTGAGAGACATCATGTTAGCAGCAACCCTTGAATCTAGCATGCAATTGTTGAGGCTCTTGTTATTCATCAACAAGGTCATGAAAAAGGGTAGGTGTTCATTATACTGGACCCTAAAGTGATCAGCTTGTAACATGATAGGGGGGTTCATTGGTCCATCTGATCCATTGAATAAATTGTCAAATCTTTCTTTAACAAATGGTATCTTAATGACTTCTCTCAGAGGGATAGTGACATGCATCCTGGATAGTGCCCCTTCGAAGTCAAAGTTTAAATCCACTATTTCGGTTTTGGGAGGGTTTTTAGGAAGGAGAATATCCAAGGGTGGAGGTTTTGTTTGGGTTATTGCAGGAATAGTAGAGGTAGGTTAGTTTAGATTCTTTCGTCTATACACCTGAAATTCTTGTTTCCTCAACTTCTCCTTTGATTCCTGGTCCAAGTTGTTTATTACTTCCATCCTCGCCTTCCTAGCTGCCTCTTTTATGTCGTCTTGGTGTTCCTCAGGAGTGATATTGAGGAAAATTTGGGTGTCTTCTATGACATGGCCCACATTGTTTAGTTGTTCATGGCCTCCATTGTTGTAGGGACATTCATGTTCCCAGTGTGCTTCAGTACACTACAAACACCAAGGATTTTCATCTACGATGTTTGTAGGAGCTAGGGTATTAGGAACCTCTTGATCATTCTTCAGTCTATGAACTTGGTTCCCTTTTTGGAATTGGCCTTTGTAAGGGACCCTTCGTGCTTGGCTCTAGGCTCTTTCCAGGTTGACAATCCTATTCATCATTATCTCTTGGTTTTTCATCATGTCATCCATGGTCATTTGCAACTTTTCCAAGCTGGCAGAAATATCCGAGGAAGGCTTAGCATTGTGGACTATCTTGGGTTTGGTGTCCATTTTTCCCCTTGGGTTTGAGAAAGGCTCGATCTTGTATGAGTGGAAGTTGTCCTCGATCTTCGTGGCTAACTCTTGGGCTTCTTGGGTTTTTTGGGGGTTCTTATCCTTGAGGAGATACCCTAGTTGACCAGTGAAATATTTGGTGTAGATGTAAATGAGGAATTTATTCGTTGGATGATGACTCATAAGGATCTTTTGCAATAAGGTTTAAAACCTAGTGTGGAACTCTCTAATGGTCTCATTCTCATGTTTCCAAAGGGTATTCATCTTGGTTAGCAGCATGTTGCGGTCTTCTTTGATACTCCATCGTTTGAGAAAGGCCTCTTCCAATTTATCCATGGTTTTAATACTACCATCAGGAAGACTATGGTACCAACGCCTTGAAGCATCAAGGAGGGTAGCATAGAACAATTTCATGACTAAATATTCAGCATTATCCCTAACAAGGTGAAGCTGGAAGAACACCCACAAGTTTCTCATGTGCTCTTCAGCACTGATTACATCAGTATCGATGAACTTAGGCAACCACTTCTCATACTTGGGTGGCATCTGCCTAGGGTATCCTGGTATGGATTTCATGTCTAGCGGTTTGAAAATATTGGATGACCATTTTCTTTGGTTATTAGTTTGGTTTGGATTGCTGGTTTGAGTTCCTGTGCTAGACATTGTGTTTAAAGGAAGACTTCCTCCAAAAAGTGATTTTACTACATGAGAGTTTTAGGGAGGTTTTCTTCTGAAAGATTGAGGAGGGTTATTGTACATCCTTTTGGCTTGTGGAGTTGCCAGATAATTTTCTTGAAATTACCAAAGAGATAAGGGAATCACCCTTAGTGGAGTCGCCAGGTAAGCTTTGTAATATCAGGGCTCTTGAGGAAAGGCTTACTGAAAAAGTGTCGTCTTTGAGGAGAATTGACTCAGTGTTCTTCGACAACGGCGCCAAAATTTTATCGCACAATTTGTACTTGGATGTAAAGGAAAGGTAAAGGAAGGCACTGGCACAACTGGAGACTATATTATCATTGTCACGTCAATATAATAACTCTTTCTATTTAGGGTGGTAGGCCTAGGGGAGACGTCCCCGGTGACCTGGGGTTTTGAGAAGGCAAAGGTTTAAGGCTAAGTAAAATTTTCCCCCTCACAAGTCACCACCGATCAGAAAGTCCGGCTAAACAACCAATAAAGATAATAACAACCAGAAGTGTACTTGCTCGGAACAAAGCAACAAGAAACTATATATTTTCAAGATCACTTGCCGGTTAGTACTTCATATAATTAGAGACTTTATGAAATAAAGCAATTGACTAATATTATTGATGAAGAAATCAATGATGTATAATAGCAACAATCACAATGTGTTACTTCACAATAAATGATTTTAAATAAGCTTCACAATGAGCAAGAATGATTTATCATCAATGTCACAATATCAACATTCATTAGAAGCAAAGACTACTACGCTTTAACCAATATTTCAATTTCTTTAAAGATGTATAAAATGATGCAAAGTATAACTTCAAATCAAGTGGATAATGGCAGCAATAGGGTTAGTAGGTTATGGTTAGAAGGTATTAGTAGTTGTTCAAAGATTTTAGAAGTTATGATAAAAAACACTCAAATAAAAGGTCTTAGACTAGTGCATTCATAGGGAAAATGGAGTCAATAGGTAGCAACAAGAGTTGAAGGGACAAATGACAATACTAGGGCTAAAGACAAGAGAATTTTATGGTGAAGTGTTGTTGAACCAAGGATTCAACCATCAAACCCTAGGGGAAAACCAATCACTAAGGTATAGTAACCCTATGCCTTAGTGCATTTTCCTCCTTCTTTAGCTCAATGACAAGATAAAAACAACTAGGGTTGAAGAGAAAAGATAGGGTGTTGCAATGGCAAGGCCCTAGCAATGTCTTCAATAGGTAAAAAATTCTTGGCACATTCTTAGCAGGGAATTAAAATAAGGACACCAACATGTGCTTATTTCCTAGGGTTTATTCCAACAATTTATTAACAAAATGCAAGTAAAAATACTATAACCATTCAAGTATTGGAAGGATTGCAGAAATTCACTTACATTTACTAAGCATTCATCAAGCAAAACCCTAGTTGTAAACCTTCCACCAAGAAAATTGCCAAAAATAGTCAAGATAAGCCTCCTTCAACAAGTGTGCACTAGTAATTTCAGCCAAAAACCCTAAAGGAGGGCACAAATTTCATACCTCACACAAGTGTGAGTGAAAGATGATGAACAAAAGAGAGTTTTAGCTCTCTTACTTATACCATACCAATGACATTAATTAAATTTTAGGTCACAAAAGGCTGACAAGGCCAAAAATACATAATAATATTGTTTTACATTAAATTTCATGATTAAAACCCTAAATCAAGCATACATGAAGACGTCATTCCCTTTTAGGGTGACATTATCCCTTTTTAGGGAAACATTGGCCTCCTGGAGCAAAACGCTAGGCCTCCTTGGGCCTCCAGAAGCTACCACACGTGCCACAAATGCCTCCCAAAACCTTCACACACACTGGATGATGTCATGAGTGTCCTGGGTGACTTCATGGGCCTTCCAAGGCCAACGTCCTAGTGGAAAGGGCACAACCCCCTTGGGTACATGTTTGCTAAGCTACCTCTGGTGGAATTTCCTCCTCTTCCCCGGTACAAACCCTCTGACTTGTCTCTCTCCCCTGTTGGGGTCTCAACATCCATCTGATGGGATTTTAGCCCCATGGAGGTCTAAACTAATCATCTCCCCATGTGTACCTGTCCATAATGGTACCTATCCATCGAGTATGGTCCTGCACATCAACAGATACGCCCTCCATGGGCTCATAAGTAACATGGATCATAGAAATGTCAATCACATCTAATCATCAATTTTATTAAACATGTGCATAAAACCCCTTTCACCCGGAAAAGTGCTCAAAGACATTATACTAATCCGCAAGCCATGTTTGGAGACAAGGTGTCCTATGGGATAACACTCACTGGCTGTGGGGTATTTCCGAGAGAGATCAAATCCAATCCATGTGAGGGATTCTTGGGCAAGGGGTACAATGATAGCAAGGAAATGTATGGCTTACCTGTGGGTGCCTTTGTAGAGGGTGAGTTGCACCTGTCGTGGATGCAAATGTTTCCAAGCCCATTCATGCCTTTTATCTTTATTTTTATTGCTTTTTATTTCAAGAAGCTAATCAGGGGACAATGCCCTGGTGTGGTGACCAGTGGTGGCAATGTTACCCACAAGCATTTCACGGAAATGAGAAGATTGGCTCATGATGAGACCCCCTTTCTCTTGGCTATGCCACCAAGAGCCACTATCCTGGCATGGTGACTAGATGCTAGTAGTGTCATACTGCTAGATGCCCATGCACCTAATAGGTTGGCTTGTGATGAGAACCCCTATCCTCTAACCAGGTCTTGTTTTATTATTTTTTATGGGTAAGCTAGTTAGGGGATGATGCCCTGGCGTGGTGACCGGTGGTGTCAATGTTACCCACAATAATTTCACGGAAATGAGAAGATTGGCTCGTGATGAGACCCCCTTTCTCTTGGCTATTCCACCAAGGGCCACTACCCTGGTGTGGTGAGCATCTGCTAGTAGTGTCATACCGCTAGATGCCCATGGACCTAATAGGTTGGCTCGTGATGAGACCCCCTATCCTCTAACCAGGTCTTGTTTTATTATTTTTTATGGGTCCCTTTGTTTCTTGCTGAGAATATTTTTATTTCTTTCTCAGGGATCCTTGGGCAAAGCATCTCGAGGTTTCATTTTTAGGCTTTTATCTTTTTCCAGTTGTTTTTACCCTCTGGGCCTTTATCCCTTTCTTCCCACAAGGTAAGGTACAACCTTTAAATATTTGGCTAACCCAATGTAATGGGATAGGTGAGCGGGAGAAATATGGAAAGTGGTAAGTATGATAGGAGCAGACGATGGCTTCTCATGAATCCCCCCAGTGGCAACGCAAAACCTATGGGCACAAGCTTACTAGGGCATCCTGTCATTCCCCCCATATATGGTCAAGTGGATAGGCATACGATCCAAGCACCTGTTAGAAATAAAAAGAATCAAATGCACGTATTCAAATGTTTTGAGGATTAGAGTGGCGTATACCATGATACCCGGACTCATTACCTCATGGAGAAAGATCCATTTCTTCTACAGAACCAATCCAAGGTGATGGATGCTACTGTTGCTGACAAAGTGGAGGCACTGAAGAAAAGAAAGGATGGGCCCTCCAGGGTCATGCTCAAGTCGTTCTGGCTCTCGGTACTCCATGTCTAGGACCTGTGGGCCTCGAGACATAATCTCCTTAGTTATTCCTAAAATGGGGATAACACAGTGCATTATGATCGGTTAACTATTTTTGCAGTTATTTAGACTCTATACAAAGTCTATTGGCGTCAATATCATATCCATACATACAAAAAAACTTTGGTAAGAATTGTTAGCTTTGATTTATATCTCCTTTTTCACATTTGCAAAAAATGATATCATTATCAATGCAAGTTGGCATTCAAGGCCAATGCTATTTGTTTAGAAGAATAATCTCTCTTAGATTTTACATGTATTTTTTCAATGTAATTGAGGTTTATTTCTTTCGAAGTAGAATATGTATATGCTTTACTTACCATGTAAAACTATGATAAAAAAATTTATATTGTTTGTGTGATGCTCACATAAAACATTGTTAATATTGCATTGATCACATGTTATCTTGCCCTAACTAGTTTGAGAAAAGTAAATGGAAGATTTCTTATTCTAGTTGTTATGTTTCTATTTAATTAATTGCATGCAAAATTTGGTATGTTTGATTCATGTAGCATTTGTTTATGGTATTGCAATGGGATTAGGTGCAAGTCTAGCAGTAACATGCACATTTCGAGTAGTCACAAAGAACACCGTAAGTTATTTAAATCTTTAATAAAAACTTTCCTCTTTTTATGTAGACAGATCATAGATATCTTTCCAATTTATAATGCAAGTAGACTACCACCACAAAGTTTGATATGGTGCTATAATTTCAATGGCATCTCTAGTAGGCACTAATCCACTCTTTTGAGCTTGGTTTATAGGATTCTTCACCTAATAGGTGAACCAAATTTACATCTTTTTAGAACTACAACCTGTATAAAAGCGAATATTGGGGTATAAATTATACATCTTTTAAGAGAGTGGTGTTATTTTGCTAGGTTGCAATAAGAATATTTGACTGCAAGATCATGTTGTGAAATTTTTGAGATAAGCTAAGTGATTTTTCCATTTCTTTCTCATTTCTAAAGGAGGGAGGCTTGTTGATTAAAGGACAATGACTTGGAGAATCCAAAGAGAAGACCACCCCTATAAGAAGGAGAATTTAGAGAGCCATATATCCATAGGTATAATTTAATTTGTACCTCTCTTTCTTCATCAACATAATCTTTACTCTTCCCCACGTGTTCGATATTTTATTTATGTGATTGATGATTTTAGCATTTCATTTTCATAGTAACAATGATATTTTGCTAGATTTAGGGATTTTTACATGCAATGAAAGCTAGGGTTTCAAGCTATTTCATTACATAGGTTAGAGAGATAATCTTCTTTTTCATCCCAAGGAGAAGGCCTTCTTGTTTTTTGGATGATTTTTAGGTCATTCTAGAATGGTTGATGCTCTCAGCACCTGCTCCTCCAATGTAAGTCATTGAAGATAATACCTTTAGGAGCTTTCTACAAGTGAATTTATCCCTCTCTGTCCCCTTCTTAAATTATCTTGTAAAGGAAAATAAGTAGACCACCATTGTATTATAGTATGGACCAACCACCTTCATGGGTTGGGAACTACTACTTGACAAACACACAAGGAAATTCCCACAAGACAATATTAAAGTATTACAAATTATGCACAAGTAGTAGAATGCGTCTCCTACCAATTTCTACTAGTGAGAGTATACCTTGAATACCCAAATACATGGACCAAAGAAATGAAACATCATAATTCTTCCTAATATGAACAACATTAAAAGACGCATAGTTGGGCTAATAAGGATAACCACTAGATTATTTTCCACAAAATGGGGGAAATGTAATCCAAGTCATGAGAAGGTAGGTTGGAGGCAATTAAAATATTCCCAAGATCTCATGTAATGCAATCAAAATGATTACAAGTTAATTAAAATAGTGAACAATAAATGTGTTACTATAAAGTCTCTAAGAATGATACTTTCAATAGAAAATGGGAACCCCACACCCATAATTAACATAGTTTTTAAAAAACATACAAGGATTATTGTGCATGCACATAAGAATAACATTGTAAATTAAAATTGAAACTATGAATGTTGATAACAATCCAAACCTAGAAATCCTTGATGGTTATAGGTTTGGCTTGGCTCATGCGGTTTCCAATGTGTCGAAGTAATGCCCATTGGTGCCAACCTTCATCGCTGGAAGGAGCACAAGTTAGTTAGAGATTGAACAAAAGAGAATGCATGTGATGACAACACCAAGTAGAACTAGTTAATAATGACTCATATATTGGTTGAGGAGCATAATACAGCTTCACCACAACTATGAGAGAGGCCATGTGTCCATTGCAGTTGTGGGCATATTAAAATGAAAAGTACGGAAGGGGGTCCATTGCATCTATTGGGATTGGTAAGAGAACATATGTTCATAGCCTTCAATTGCTACATTTCTCGAGTCATTGTGTACCTTCACTATTTTGATCTCCCACAAGTGTTCCATTGTGGAAATGACTTGAGAATGCCAAAGAGGGTGTTAAGATTAGGAGCTTCATAGAGGAGCTACGAAGTGACTTGGTAGAGGGAAGGAGTATTGTCGAGGAATGAGACCGTGCCAAGGTGGGGATATATGACTTAGTCACGTGGAGGTCACTACATAAAACATTGATTTTGCATGACATCTCATTCAGCCTAGTCAAGATGGACAATGCAGATTGCACCAACCATCATATAGCAAATTTGGACGGTCTTATGTTCCCCTGTCATAAAAAACATAGGTGAACTTCATAATAGAAATATCTAATACATGCACTACTTTCACTATCCAACTCTTAAATCAAATAGAAATGATCGATATATACAAACATATAAGAATTTCATACATTATTAAATAATTTTTTAGAATAATAAGCCACATCACAATCTTACATGAATAATTTTAAAATACGGGAAAATGAAGAAATCYGGTATACAACAACACTTACTTGAATGGAATGGGTGATCCAAACCAATTAAGYGATAAGAGTAATGGGTTCTAATATAATAATAATGGCTAATGYATATAGTAGTAATGAGTTTCCTAATAATAAGAGAGATACAASAATATGTGTTGYATTCAATGTAGGAGACATTTAAAGGAAAAACATGGGGTTATTGGTAGCATAAGAAAAAGTGGAACTAGAATGGTTCTTACAACAACAAATCCCTTGGGGCGAAAGGTAGATGCAATGTTCCATGCATGTAGTGAAGCAATATGTCATTCTTTCCATTCTAGTAGGTGTAAGTCTTAATAAAATGTAATATACATGACAACAAATTTGAGGCTTCATGAAATCTAAACTCTATGCCAACAACTTGAAGGCTTCATGGAATGTAGGTGCTTTTCTCATGATGGGTGTATGTATTATATTGGAAATATTTTTCTTGGTAGAACACAAGACTTGGTTATTCTATATAATCATTCCTTATGAGCTATATAAACTATTACACCTTATCTAAAATGTTTTCTTTAATAAATGAATGAGTAGTTTATGTTTTAGGAATCACGATATAAAGTTAAGTTATTACTATATAATTTTAATAATTCAAATATGAAATTATTTTATTTTTTAATGTTTTTATTTATATATTTTTAATATTTTTCTACACCACATCATCCATATCGCATGTCAACTCAATTAAGTTTCTTCAAGATCAAGTCAAAGAAAATGAGATTTTTGAAGTTCTTGTTTGTATGGTTACTTTTATGGAAATTCATAATGGGTAGTATGCCATACATGAAAGACATTCATGCAATCAGAATAAAGTGTGTGCATATTATTGAATAACTAGAATACTAACTCTAAATTCCTCCATTCTAAAATGAATTAGTGTAAGACATGTATGTTCTACATCTTTATTCTTCGCTACCATCTTCTCTGGCTAATTTCATTTTTTTTAATATACAGAGGTTTTTCAAATATCTGACGAACCCTCAGACCTCAGGGGTGTCGGATATCCGTCGAACCCTCCGAAAAACATATCCCTAAAAGGTATGGCACCTCCATCGAATATACTATTTGGCTGTCATATATTCGACATACATATTCGTCGGATAGCCGACGAACCATCCGAAAGACATATCCGTAGGAGGTATGACACCTCCGTTGGATATACTGTTTGTATGTCGGATATTCGACGTATGTATTCTTCTGATATCCGACGCACATTTCGACAAACCTACATCATATATATTGTTTCTCTATCAGATATTCGACGACAATATGTTCGTCGACTATTTGACGAAAATATGTTCGTCGGATAGTCGACCGATTCA
The DNA here is from genome assembly GCA_000966675.3 of Picea glauca. Taxonomy (NCBI): domain Eukaryota; kingdom Viridiplantae; phylum Streptophyta; class Pinopsida; order Pinales; family Pinaceae; genus Picea; species Picea glauca. The sequence continues at coordinate 253,253 of JZKD02S0429546.1, forward strand.
CACCGACAAAACTGGTAACCACATTTCGTCGAAGTGCTGATGGAATTGCGTCGATAAACTAACATACCACCATCGAATTTCATTTTAGAAGTAGTGCTTGGAAACCATAGCTAACCATGGTTGGTTGACCATGATAGACTATAAAAAAACCAAATGCACAAAATAAATAAAAATCCTAAAAAACCATGGTCTATAATTATTGGTTGATCCTAGTTGACTATAAAGAATAATGATTGATAAAACCAAAAACACTCTTGAAATCCATGGTGAGCCATGGTCAACTAATATGAATCGTAATTAGTTGGCCATGGTTGATTATGAAAAAAGTTTACAGAACCTAATTGACCATTGTTGACTATAAAAAATAATAGTTGACCATATAATTAGTTAAAAGTGATTCACTATAAAAAGTTGAGAAAACCTTAAAAGCTATGATCAACCATAATTTGTTGACCATGTTTAACTATAAAAAATAACAATGAACAAAATTCAAAAAAATTCTCATAAACCTTATTCAACCATAGTTGACGACGAAGCCTTAAAAATCATGGTCAACCATAGAATCACCGTAGACTCTAAGAACATAATTGACAAAAACTAAGCTCAACCATAGTTGTTTGACAATGGTTTGCTATAAAAAAACATTAATTGAAAAAATTGGTGAAAAAGCCTCAAAAACCATGGTCAACCATAATTGATGGACCATGGTTCATTGTAAAAACAAGAGTTGCAAAACCTCAAAAGACATGGTTAACGATAGAACTAATTAACCATGGTTGATTTACAAAAAACATGATCAACCATGGTTGATTTAAAAAAAACATGGTCAACCATGGTTGGTCGACCATTGATGACTAAAATAACAATGGATGAACCCAAAAATAAATCTTGAAAACCATGATCAAGTATAGTTGGTTGATCATTGTTGACTATTAAAATATCAATTAACCAATACTTAAAAGACATGGTCAACCATGGTTGACTAAAATTAAAATGATTGACAAAACCTTAAAAAGTGTAGCCAACCATGGTTATATTGATAGAACCTTGAAAACCATGATTAATTATGAAAAAATCACAATTGACAAAATAAACCATGAAAACCATGGTCATCCATTATTGACTATAAAAAAGCATAGTGACTATACTACTAACCTTACATTTACCATGGAAAAAAATGATCATTTAATAACTTTTCTTTTAGTTTAAAATATTTCATTGACTCTATTTCCTAAAAGAATCTAGGCATTATCAACAACAAAATTGTTGCCAACGTTTTAATCTTCTCACAATGCTCAAAAGATTTAAAAAAAAACTTGTATAAAGACTTAATGTGAACATACATGTAAATATCATGCAACTCAGATGTTTCAGGGCCTTGATGTCTAGCAATGATATCAATGATTCTAGACATGTAGTTGGCAATATATAGTAGTAAGATGATTAGATCATAGACAATGGGTTGCATATTATGCATATGTAATTTTTTTTAGTACATTCAAATTCCATCGTTACTATTTAATCACATGAATTTATTTAAATAGTTTTTAATTAACAACTATAGTGCTAACAATGTGCCCTCAACTAGAGCACCCTTAAGACACCAACATGGCCCACCATTTGGTTCATTAACAAAGAGAGCAATTCCAAGGATTTACATGCTTAATTTTGTTCATAAATGAATTTTGGTCAAGTTTATAAATTAATTGCACAAATTTGTTCCCAACAATTTGAGGTTTTATAAATACTTGGATACAACCTCAACGAATAGATGAGAAATTACACGACCCACCTTCTATTCAAAACGACAAGGTGGAACTTGGCCAACTACTGGATAATATTTAAATTGTTTCAAATACACATCATATTTTTCATTTTATTTGATTTATGCAACCTCCTTGAAAATTATGAAGGTTCAACTTAATATGTACAATTTGTTCCCCTTCACACAACACTTTAGATCTTCCTCGGTGAATCCTTGGAAAGATAATATCTCCCATTGTACCATCACTTCCATGAGAGATCACATATACTAAATCATGGTAAGTTTGTTCTCCCTCCTAAGAGTTATTAGAGGTGCAAATAGTTTTGCACTCGCTTAGCACTTATTGCTATATCACAAAACAATGGGCCTACATTTCATTTATTTATTGACATATGTGTAGGGGGGAATAGCTTGATAAATGAGAAATAATAAAAAACAAGGCCTCTAAAAATGAGGCGCTTTCGCTATTTAATTTTAAGAAAGGTAGTAACATGCTTAAAGTGCAATTGTTTAAGAACTGGACTATAAATCTTATCTTTATGATCAATGCCTTGCAACATATGAGAAATTCACAAATAATAACGAGGTACCACAATATTTTGCTAGAAGGATATATGCAAAGTTTAGAGAAAACATGATCCCACCAACTTTTCCATACGATAACATTTGTTGAATGGACTTGAAGTCATTTAATCTACCAAAGGAGGGATATCAAAGTAGGGTCATTGGGTCAAGTCCTTGAGTGAAGATTTGTAGCAACAAAGGTTGATTGAAATAACATTCTAGAAGAATCGACATGTAATGATCGAAAGGACATTCTAGAAGAATCAATTTATGATAATCATAACAACCAAGTATTTACTACTTAAATTGAAAATTGATAAGTTTTGTATTTCTAAAGGCCAATGTATGATGAAGTATCTCATAATTTTTATTTTATATATCAAAATTTCTAATATATGTATTTTAATGTTGTTTTTCCTATTTTGCACCTTGCCATCACAACTTTTATTTTATATATAAAATAAAAATTTGTAATATATGTATCTCAATGTTGTTTTTCCTATTTGCACAATGACATCACATGTAGTAGATATCAACGAACTTGCATATAGTATTCTCTAATTGTTAGTATTTTTATTTGTGCATTTTTAATTAAATTTGAATATTTTGTATTTTTTAATTTTTCCACGTTGAGTCTTGGTTTTCCGACAAAGTATGGATCGTGACTTTGAATCAAAAGTCTTGCTGAGTATGATTTGATTCTAAATTGTACAACTTTGCTTCACAACATTTAACACACTAAAAAATTGTCAATCTAGCTACATATGCAAAAAGAAATATCCGAATACTAGTAAGGAATTGCCCATTGGAAATGAACAAACTCTTGACTAAAGCTACCTTTAATGGCTTGCGACTCTAAGCTTATATTTAGGATGTTTGGAGACAGAATGATTTAGGGAATACTAAGATGTTTGGAGACCTTATTCTAATTGCTAAATCCGTTCTTGGGTTGCAAGAACACCTAATTTCCCTTGAGTGCTTTTGTAGCACAGTGGGAATGCAAGTCAATCCTAGCAAGACGAAAGTGGTAATTTTTTCTCGCAAAAGAAAACATAAGAAACATAAGTTCTACTTTGAAGGCAACACTCTCGAAGAAGTGGCAGATTACAAATACCTCGAAATTGACTTCAACAAAAATCTAAGTTGGGAAGGTTGCAGAAAGAAAAGAACTTTGGGAGGTTGGAAAACGTTCTATGCTTTTCAAAATAGATGCAGAGAAGCAGAGCTATGGGATTGAAAGACTATGCAAACTCTCTTTGGGATTTTAGTGATCTCGGTGGTTATATATGGTTGTGAAGTGTGGGCCAGCAACACATCTGACTTACAGTGGAAACAAATTGAGAAGATTCAAAAACGTTTGATCACAAACAAGTTTAAAATTAAAAGTTCAATCCCTTATGATATCATGCTGAGTGAAATGGGGGTTGCTCCTATTGAAGCAATTTCTAAGATGCGTCTCATAATATATCTAAAAAAAATTGAGCAAATGGAAGACAGTCGATGGCCTAAGGTCATCTTCAATGACATATTGTGCAAAAGAAAGAAGACGTGGATGAGACAAAATATTAAATGGCTTAGTAAATGGGATATCCACTTGAACAAGTGCCCTATGAACAGTAAAGAGATAAAGGTTTTTGTTATTGATAGGTTCCACAAGTGAACTTGGGATAAAGGGCTCGGGAGAAAGAAAGAGTATTATATTGAAGAGTTTAATCCCACATACAATTATCATCAAAAAGCGTACATTGGGGCCAATATATCTTGGAGAGCCAAAATGCTTATTGCCCAAATAAGAACCAATTCTCATCAACTCTGTTGTGAAACTGGGCGTTGGAAAAGACCAAAAGAAGCTTGGGAAGAAAGGATGTGAGTGTTCTGCACCTCCAGAAAAGTAAAAACAGAAAAACATTTCATTTTAGAGTGCAAAGCCTTCAAAGACAGCAGGGACAACTATATAAATATCTTGACAGCTAGCTCTTGGAATAACTTATTCAATGAGGGGACAGTGGAGAGAACAAGAAAAGAGATGAACTGCAAAAATCAGTGTGTGAGGCGGTCTGTCCCATAGGCTATTGTTAGCTTCGTGGACATTAAAACCATTTTCTTTCTTTTTTTCTTTCTCTAGGATAGATATCTGCTATTCAAGTCAAAATAGCAAGAGGGAAGGATGTCCTTTATTTACAGCCCGTGTGATTGGCCTTGACAAAGAGTGTGGTCTAAAGCTCAATGATTTTCCAGTCTTAAAGGAATTCTCAAATGTGTTCCAAGAAGCTACCATGGCCTTGACAAAGAGTGTGGTCTAAAGCTCAATGATTATCCAGTCTTAAAGGAATTCTCAAATGTGTTCCAAGAAGCTACCAAGGCTTCCTGCCAAGTGAAATGTGGATTTCTCTATAGACCTTATCCATAGAATGGAACCAGTATAGAAAGCTCCAGACAAAAACAGTATGTCAGAGTTATTAGAATTGAAGATGCAATTGCAAGAGTTACTATAGAGAGAAGATATCTGACCAAGTGTTTTCCCATGGGGAGCACCAGTACTCTTAATAAAGAAAGTTCGAACTCTGCATACACATAGATTACAGGCAACTCAACAAGGAAACCTTAAAGAATTGATACCCACTACCCCAACATAATTTCTTTGAACAAATGAGAGGGGCACTATCCCTAGAATTGAAAGCTGATACAATAACTACCTATATTTATAGTTGACGAGGCTTACAAAACTGTGAATTATTATCAAATATATTTTCAATACTTTAACAAGCACCAACCTGCATTTCAGTTCGCAGATAATATTATTAATTTTCATGTAATCTAAACACATTTACAGCATCTATCATAAAATCAACTCTAAAACGTCACAACAACATCAATTAATATATGTTGGGAACAATTATTACTTATTTAAACAAACTGCAAAGACACTATTTATCATTAATGACAGTAGTCAATTTTCAAAATGTCCCTGCAGTTTTAATTGGCAATAATAACCAATATGAGCAAGAAAAATCTCTGGCATATCCATAAAGTTCCAGGCTTGATTGCAAAAGTTTCTTAAAGTTGCCAATTGACTTTTTGGAGAAGAATTTACTTCCTTGTCTTAAATAACAACATACAGCATATGGTCCTGCGCATGAATATAGTCCCGCACATGGAAATTTTACAAAGATATTGGGAAACTTTATTTTTATCTGTTTGAAAAGATCTTTGAAAAAAAAATAAAAATATTTAGCTCCTCAGTTTCTGAGATCCCAAATTCCATATTATTTTCTCATAGAAGATCTCTTGATGACTATAGAAGACTTGTCATAAGAAGACATTTTCCTTGGCCCACAAGGACATTGATCATAAGGGGTAAAAGTGATTGATAGCTTTAATCGGTCCATATACAATGCCTACAAAATTGCACCTCCTATTCAAGATACAAAATAAAGCATTAGATGTACTACCGCTGACCAACAGCTATCTGTTGTCTTCTGATTTTGTCACGAAGCTTAACAGAACTCCTGTACCGAGTATTGTGGCTACAGAGCCCACGGAAATCTCTGTAGGTGTATGATAACCTAAGGAAATCAGAGGCAGCAAAATTATCCAAAAATAATTAGTGATATTTCTGAAAGGAGCACAATATAAAAACATATTATTCTGATGCACTGCATTTACCACTAGGTTCATATTAAGGTTATATGGAAACTACGTCCACACTTTACATCAATAGCAAATGTAATATGCAGGTATGCAAAACCACTAGAAATTACATATCAAAAAATGAATGATTCTCCAAGCTACTAATGATGTGAAACTCACCAAAAAAATCTGCAACCATTTTGCAGCCAATGAAGCCTAAAACCGCACCAACAGCAGGCTGCACAGATTTGCAGAATGAGAGACAAGACATTATGATACAAAATCAAAATAGATTATTCAGATTTCAGTTTTGACATGTAAGACTTTTAACTGTCTTTTTTTATGATTAGCCCTACAAACATAAGAAAGTGAATAGATTTGAAAAGAACTTCTAAAAGTCTAAAAACAATGCATATCACAATGACCAAACAATGAATAGCAGCTATGTTACCTCAATGGAAAAATCAGTTCTTGGAAATGGCACAGGTTTCAAAAATAGCAATATCAAAATTTCAGGAAACAGAGATGACATAGCTATATGCATGTGCATGCCTGTAATTTTTAGATATTCAGAAATATTAGAAACATTTTTAACTGTACAAAAGCTGTTATTGTTTTGAATTTTTCTTGACTATTTTTTAATTTTCTCCTTTTTTTTTCAATCTTTGTTTATAGTGTAGAAATAGGATTTCCATACTGAAATCTATGGGAAACATTTCTGATATTTTCCATACCAGAAGTATTACAAAATATTTCTAAGGCATTTCCTATATGTTCCCAGGCAAGGGATAAGCACCAGGGAGTATATGCATATATCCCGATGATGGATACACCATCAGATCTTTGTACATATACATCACACAATGCATATCTGTGCATATACTCCCATTATTTGGATATGCGCAAAGTCTGCCTGAAGTTTATCCCTTTCCAAAGTTCCCATACTGTTTCCTGTACTTAAATGAGTGGCAAGCCAGACATTTTCTGATTCGTAATTTGGACCCGTGGATGAAATTTTATTTCTACCAATGCTTGAAAGAAGGTAGGCCGTGCTGAAATTTTGTTATTTTGTTTAATCATAGACAATGTCACATCATTGTCATCCAACCACAGGCATTCACATATGCCACCCCCGAACACACTAACCTTTACTTAGAATAATTCCAGCAAGCCTACTCCAGAACCAACAAATAAACCTTAGTTGCTAACTGCAACAACAACCCAAGACAAGTAGAGTGCTCCTTCTCCAAGGGTAGCGCACAAGAGAGAGAGTCTCCATATCCATAGAACAAGTACCATACACAACTGCAGTACTTGCAGCTGCACTACTCTCTCTCTCAAACTTGCGCCATACTTAGCAAGAGTATCACCAAGAAAATCACCAGGAGAGAGACCAAGAATATCACCAAGAAAATCACCAAGAGAGAGACCAAGACCCAGAGATGACTATGCGCCCTTATTCCTCCTTGCAGCTGCAAATGCAGCTCTCCACAAGACTTGCGCACTGACTAGGTGTACAAATGAGCTAAAACATCCTCTATTTATATTAATCTTTCTAGTGACTTTTGTGGCTGGGGCGACCTGACTTTTTGATAATTATATTTTCTATTTATCTTTTTCCTGTGGAGACGACTTGTATTTCTGGAAGATAATATTCTAATATTATTTATTCTGCTAGGCTGACTTGTCTTCTAGGGTTTCCACACATCTGTTTAATGGTTCATTTGCTTCCAAAATATTCTATTCTAAGTCATAGGTTACATGTGGAGGTTAATACCTCCTGCAACTACCAAAACATCAACACTCCCTCTTAGCTAGGGAGGTATTAACTAATATGTTCTTCATGTAGTGGTCTCAACCACATCCATCCATCTCACATGGCATGGTAAAGAGTCACATGGTCTTGCAAACCAGTCTACAGGTAGCATCACCATAGCCACACAGGTTATCATATGATCAAATAGATCATGTAACAAGTATCACCATCATATCCGCACATTAGCCATCTAGCTGAAAAACACCTCCAACACTAATGGTTGGCCCTCCAACTAGTAACCTCCGATGCTACTGATTGACACTTTAACTGGGAATCATTTTTTACACTACATGTCGGCATCTAGTTCATATAGAACTAGTAACTCGTCAGTTCACAAAGAATCTGACTCAAAAAATTAACACTCCCTCTTGACGAGGAAGGTATTCCTCTTGGCACGATCATCATCATTGCTTCTGCACACCTCAATCATTGTCCTGTTGTCAATCATGGATATATATGTCATAGGAAGTTCTGCACTTTCACTGGAGTAGTGTACCAACCTTCATTGGAGTAACATACCAACCTGCACTGGGGTAATATACCAGCCTGCGTTGGAGTAGCATACCAACCTGCGTTGGGGTAGCATACTAGCTTGCGTTGGAGTACCAACCTACGCTGGGGTAGCATACCAGACTATGTTGGAGTACCTGTTATCGCACAGTTTGTAGCTAGGAGTAAAGGCTATAAGGTAGAAGGCCAAACTGGCGTAACAAGAACCTATCCCACCCAATGTCACCTTGATGGGTAGGTTCTTTCTCTTTAGGGAGGCTAGGCCAAGGGAGACGTCCCCGGTGACTTGGGGTTTTGAAAGGGCAAGGAATAAAAGACAAGGACAAATTCCCCTTTCACAAGTCACCACCCAAAAGATAGTCCCGGCTAAACAACCAATAATAAAGTAAATCCCCAATGAAGAACACCTGCCTGTGTTGGATTACTGAGAGGGGGGGGTGAATCAGTAATAGAGAAATTTAACCATATAATCCAAGTGTTATATCAATGAAGCATTATTATCCAATAACTGTAGAGTAAATAAGCAATG
>JZKD02S0429624.1:0-17801 GCA_000966675.3 Picea glauca
ATATTTTTAGAGGCTTTGTTGGAAACCTGAACAGACATGAACCATGGGTCAATAAACTCAGACATAATAGAAGAATAGTAACCAACAATGATCTAATATCTCTAAGTGTAGAAAATAATAAAGAGGCTAATATCTATGCTCATAAAATTTTGACCTAAAATATGGTTTTTTTAGGCCTCAAATGGGCTCTAGAAGGTTCTAGACTCCATATATATAAAGTATTATCTCCCCCTAAAATGGGCCCTACAAGCCAATAGCTCCAATTTTTCCACACATAAAGTACCAAAATAGATGAAAATTTATATAATGATCCACTATGGATAATACATCCTCATTTAGGGACTGGAGTTGAGGAGATATTTCCTCTACCGTCTCCCTAGAGTAACATCTATCCTTTCCTAGAAGTTTTCCTTTCAACCCATCCTACCATATTTCATACTATCTTCGTCTATTTATTTTTTACTTCTTCTATAAAACTATATCTTTTGTCAACTTTTCATGATCTTCCGGTGTTAACTCCTCTATGGTAGCTAAGAATTGCTCATCAATGTCCTATTCCAACATGGAAAGCTCATAGAGTTTCAGATTCTTCACATTCACTACTAAGTACATGGTCATTTATGGGGGTAGACTGAGTCTATAGACATTATCACCCACCTTGTCCAACACTTCAAAATTACTATACCATGTAGCATTGATATTCTTACCAGGACCCTATAGCCTTTCTTTGTTCAGATACAACTAAAACCTATCTCCCACCTTGAATGTTTTCTCAATCATGTGTTGACCATGCTAGGCCTCGTACTTTTCCTATGACTTATTCAATGTCTCATGTACTTGCAAATGAATCTACCTAATCTTACCAATGAATGTTTTAGACTTTAATTCTTCTCTTGTAGTTCTTCCCTCACTCCTCCTTATTGTCCATATACAAAATCTAAGGGAGAAGATGGAAAATATCCAAATAAATTTTGGAAAGGGAACTCCCTGCTAGAAGTATGTATTGCTCTATTATAAGAGTGTTGAATATAAACATAATTTCCATCCTAGGTCATTTGATGCTTCCAATTGTAACCCCTCAAAACTTGAACCAATTTCATGTTCACTAATTATTTCTACCCATCTATCTATGGATAGAAAGTTGTTGCTATTTTCAACATGATGTCCATATTCTCCCAAAGTGTAGTCCAAAAGGCACTGAGAAATATAGTATCTCTATCTAACATGATTCACCTTGGTATCCCAAAGTGAACCTAGGCCTTTTCAAAGAACATGTTCACTACATTTGGTTTGTTGAAGCTTACTCTAAGCCTAAAAATACTATCAATGGTTGGTGATCAGTGTGGATGATGGTCTCGTTTCCCATCATATAGTGATTACACTTCTTAATATATTGAACCATAAGCATAGATTTCCTTGTCATATGTAGGGTAGTTGGGGACTCCACCATGAAAATTTTCATAATGACAGAATAATGGATTACCTCCTTGCATCAAGACTACTCCCATAACATATCCAATTACATTAGTCTCCACACTGAGAGGCTTCTACAAACTAGGCAATGCAAGAATAAGTTCTTTATTGATCTTTTGTTTCATCTCATAAAAATCTTTATATTTATTCTTTCTCCATGAGAAACTCTTGTTATTTGCCATTGTGGCATAGAGAGGTGAAACCACAACTAAAAAGGATGCTATAAAATTCCATAGGTACTATGTTGCCACAAAAAATATCCTAACTTGATTGGAATCAGTAGGAGTTAGACACTTAAGGATGACCTCCATATTCGTGGGATCTATCTTGAGTTCCACCCCACCAATCACATACCCTAATACACCAAAGATTTTTGGGAAAACTCACATTTCTTAATATTTTTCCTATAGTTGATGTATTTTTTTAGTCTCTAACACATGCATGAGATATGAGATATGCTCTTCCTAGATAGAGATATAAACCAGTATACCATATAAGTACACTATTACAAATGAATATAGAAAGGGACACAATACATCATTCATCAAAATGAAAAAATGTAGCTAGTGTATCACATAAACCAAAGGCATCACTAACCATTCATATAGAACTTGCCTTGTCTTGAAGGAAATATTCCAAGTTTCTTGGTAGTTAAATCATACCTAGGCATCCTAAATTTAGATCCAACTTGGTGAAATACTTGGCATGTTGCAACGGATCTAGCAAGTCATCAATCCTGGATAAATGGTATCAATTCTTGAGCGTGATCTTATTCAAATATTTATAGTTGATACGTTTTCTCAAATTCCCATCCTTCTTGGTACTATGATGATAGGTGACCCACAACGTGTGGTGCTTGATCAAATTACTCCATACTCCAATAGTTGTTGCAAATATTTCTTCACATCATCTTCTTGTAGAATGGACTATCTGTACAACACAATGTTTGGCAATGGGAAGCCAGAAAACAATTGTATCACATGTTCCACTTCCCTCTTAGGTGTTAACCCTTTAGATTCTTCAAACACTTATCTATAGTCCTATAAAATATCCTCCAACTGATGTTTCTCCTCTTTAGTATCCCTTTAGATATTCTTTTACTTTTACTAATTCATCTCCTTATTGATTCTCTCTTAAGAAGAGTAATATAAAAAAAAATATAAGATTGATCAATTTATTAGCCTAGTTAGAAATTACTAGTGAGATCTTGGATTTACCTTTGTGTGAATTGAAAATGATAGACTTCCCATCTTTGATCAGGTGGTACTAGTTTTCTCTCCTCGTGAAGATTGCATCCATCATATACATGTAGGGGATTCCAAAAAATACACCATAGACATCAAGTGGTACTACATCTAGCTCCACTTCATCAATATAATTTGCACTTGATTAACTTTTTTAATTCGCATTGATAAAAAAATTAATAATTCTTGTATTTTGTTTTTTTAAATTTCGAAACGAAAATAGATCTTTCCTTTGAACATTCAATAGCAGTTGTTGAAAATTATTTTACAGCACCGTTGACACATGTACTAATATGGGAAATATTTTCCATGTTGGCATCTCTCTGCTACTCTAAATAAACCAAATAATCAACAAGTGGCATGTTGCAGTCTTCAATGATATCAATAGAAAAATCCAAAAGTTAGGAACACCATTGGTTAGCATCATCGATCCAATATATGATATATGCACAAGTATTAGACCAAGTGTCTAATGATATTTGGCACAGTTTTAAGATTTTTCACTTGTGATTCCAATGTATTGACTTGTTCTTGATATTGGCCAAAAACTTCCTTCAATTTTAACTCTTGTTTCTCATGAAGAATAGTTATTTCTTTCAATGTTTCTCTTTTAATTTTTCTATTTCTTGCTTATGTTGATGCTCATAGATAGAAATCTGTGAATTGAGTTGTTCCCTTAGCTGGATAATATACTACTACTACCACTCCTCTTCAAACAAGACTTATGGTTTCTAAATATTTCCTCCAGAAATATCACATGTGATTTTTACTTTTCCAATTCTCATATAATTTCATTAATATTCCATGCATTAGCAATAGTAAAATCTCCCAAAGAAAAAATTGTTTCCTTGGCAACATTTTCTGGCTCTAGCCTTGCAACATTCCACACCATGACATGTCTTGATGACTCTTCTTTAGAGCTCCCCGACTTCCTCTTCTTTTTTCTTCATTTAATAATTCCTTTCTTCGATTTTCTAATGAAATAGTCACCAAGGGGTACCACGGTTTCTTCTACATGTTCTAATTTATCCAAATCAAACCTTGTAGGCAACATTTCTCCACTAAGGGTAGTAGTAATAGTTGGTGTACCTGTAACATTAATTTGAGAATCTTCAATCACATTGTTCTAATTTGGATTGCTTCTTGTCATAATTTCATTATTAGGCCGTGAGGTTTGCAATCATGTACTTATCTCTCCTTTATTAGAATTGTCTTACTCTTATTTGTTATGTTCCTCTTTTTTCATTCCCTGGGATAGGATCTCTCTGGTTATCTTCAATACTCATCATTTTTTTTCTTTTCTTCTTAAATAGTTTATGCCTTTCTTTTTGATAGGATAATATTTTTTCCTTATCCTAGATATCTTTAATACTCTCAAATTCCTGAAATTGCTTTTGTAGACGATCTTACCCCCATCTCACCCGAAGAAATGCCTCCTTCAGATTTATTTTTTACTACAAAATGGAAGGCCATCATAAAAAGAGAATCACACTAGAAGGATGGAGTGATGACTAAGAGGCAGAGAATGGTGTATGATGGAAATAATCGAGATGATCCTGAATTCGCAAAGGAAGTCGCATGTTTGTTAGGTTCTTTTTCCATGGTCAATCAATGGTATGTGTACAATTTGGTCAAACAACTGCAACAGAAGTGCCTATTGGTAGAGCACTTGAAAATTCAAATGCATGCCATGGAACAGACTATAAGGGACAAGATGAGTCACGACTTCGAGGAAATCAAAGTTCAAGATCAACAACAAATCCAACAGCTTCATGCCAACCTTGATCAGCTCCATCAGAGTTTGCAAACCAACCGAGGATTGGTCACTCGGCGCGATGAACTAATAAAACAATTGCAAGCTAGATTGGACCTAACCGAAGGTACCTCGATATATATCGCGGCCTTCCAAACTCAAGCACGGGAAAAAAATGAGAAGTTGGAAATTGCCCAGCATGACCTTTTTTTGAAGGTTGATGATATCCAAAAGTGCTACCAGGCAGTAGACATTTCTCTGAATGACATCAATGTCAAGAAAAGAGAAGCCCGCTCATCCCAGGCTAGGTTTCAAGAAGTTATCATTTTGGTGCACAAAGATAATGTCTCTTATTTTCCTATGCTCTCTCCTTCCGAACAATTATGAGGTGATATGGCCCTGAAGGTCTGGGAAACAAGTTTGGCAGAAAGAAAAATATTAGCCAGGGAGGTAAAGGATGCTTGCCTAGAAGTGTTGTCATCATTAGATAAGATGCTAATTGAGTTTGAAGGAAGTAATATATCAGAAACCTTGGGGCAAATTGATATTGAAATGAATCAACAGAATTACAGAAAGAGGAAGGAAGAAACTCTAAGAGCCATTTAAGAAATGAGACAAATTGTTCTTCTTAAGATCAATAAATGTCTAGTAAGTAAATGCTCTCATCTCCAAGCCACAGCGCAGGAAATAAAAAGGATCCAAGAAAAAATTCCTCATGTAGAGAGGAGATTATTCACTTTTGAGGTAAATGAAACAATTGATCCCTCAAAGTTCATAGTAGAATTATTGAATAGATGCAACCAATGTATCAAACATGGAAAAGAAAGCACAGATGGAAGCAAATAAGGAAACATGCACAGTGCCCTTTATTTTTACCCTCCCTACCTTTCACCTTCCTACAGCCACTTATCTCATTCATTCACATTCTAATATTCGCTTATACCTGATTCATCATCATACACCTATTCCATTGTCATCATCCCCACGAACGATTACTTTTTCTTATGCTCATTATACATTTCTTGATGATCCATGCAGTGCTACTCATCTGATTGCCACTCCTCCCTGATCCTGACTGTGCCTCATTACACTGTCAAACATATCTACAGGGACAGATGGAAACATATAAAAATGGTCAGGACAGTATGTCGAATTATTAAGGAGGCTAGACGATAGTTATGTCCAGCCTAAAGGACTAAAGAAAAGAGGCATTTTTTCCTAGCAGATGAAGAGATGGAGGAGAACGCCAGCAGAGCTCATTAGATTTTACATATTGTTGTATTATTCAAATATATGTTATTTTCATTGTAATAAGTACAACCATTTTGAGATGTGACAGTTTTTTTATAAACACATAGATTCAAGATCCATTCAAAGTTGCTTCTTGTTGGATGTAATAGAGAAAACTTCCCTTTTTGAGTATTAATACAAGTGCAGACAGAGATTCTAATTTTCGTTCAATTTGAGTCGTGTGTTTCTTATGTATTTCCATGCCTATGAATTTCATTATGTAATTCCTTGATAAGTGATTGATTGCAATTTAGTATCACAACTACCATAATCACATTATATCGGCAATTCATTAAGTAAGCAGTTTGTCCTCTGTATTTACTATAAGTAAAGCAAGACCTGCAAGCTATTTGAATTACTGCATCTCATATCCTATTCAAGGGTGCCCTATTTACTTTTCTTCTACTACAAACAAGGTAAGACTCATCTTCCATTGATTCCTAGCTTTGTTTAACGGTTTTGTAAGTTTCCCTCACACGATTAGATATTATAATTGTGACTCAGACAATGAAATACAACCTATGTGTTGTCCGATTATTAATTTCATTTAAGGATCATTTCTTATATAACTAAAGGTAGAAAAAACACTCTTTTAAAATATTCTCTTTAAACATTATTGATGCCTGACATTACTCTTTGAGTCTTAAGTTTAATCTCAGGAACAACACCTAGGATGCCTCAGAGTCATACCACCAATATTTTACTAAATCTACCATATTGAGGTCTTGGGATCGTAATACTTATAAAATTTGTTTGTTTAAATTGACTTCAGGTGGCCTTTATTTGTACATAATAGCTAAATCTCATGGTATCAATGATGCTACAATTTGGAGAGATGCACTTACCACTGCAAATTTGTTGAGGTCGACATGAGCAAATATCCACCATACAATGTCATAATATGGAAAAATCATGACCTTGTAGCTATATGGTGAAGGTCGGATTTCTCGAACATTGTATATGCTTCTCTATCCACTTCATCATCTTTAGGAAAATCCTCGTATCTGAAAACTTTGCAAATTTGTCCCCAATATAAGCATCCTTTGTGTCCTTTGTTATGACTTATATCAGAGAAGAAGGCAGCAATAGGGTTTTTTTCTTGCTTAAAATCCTTATTCTATAAATCCTCAACTTATGTATACTTTCCTTTTGATTTCTTAATCATTTTGTTTATCTGCATAAAACCACAGTTGCATAGAAAAATCATAAAGATTTAGAATAAAATCAAAAGAATAACTAATTCAATAAATCCATTTAGATAATGAATATTTCTTCTTACAAGAGTTTACTATAATTTGTAATCAAATTTGGATATTGGTTTACTGTAAGAAGAACTTCAAATGCATATGTAGAAAAAATTAGCTATTATTTCAAAGGAACGTGCAATAAAAGTAATGGTTTCACGAAAAACTAAGTTTAGTAGGTGAGGCTCAAGTTATTTCACTAAGTGCCATTAATTTCCCATGATGTGAGTTTAATTTATTTGGTTGGGAAGTCAAATTTGAAGTGAAAATCATTGAATCAAAAATATTTTAATAATGGAGGGTACAGTTCATCCGAAAATCCAGTATTTGTATAATGAAAAGTAAACAAAAACTTGGATATGAATGTCAGGTCGGATGTCACGTCGAATGACATGTAGGATACCACGTTAACTCATCGGTTAGGTGCTAGTAAGTGGATGATATGGCATCAAATGTTGAGTGGGCGATTACAGGTCCGGATTCTGAGTGTCCAAAATAAAGGGGAGGTTGTTATAGGCTCAACACTCCTATACCAATATGATATATAAATTGTAGATATTCCATTAGAATAGTTCATGACAACATATCATTGAATATTCTACAACCTTCTACTATGTAGTGTTTTATTTTAGATTGCAGATTTTTAATATTACTAGTTTAACATAGAAATTAATGAAATAAGTTGAAGTTGAAATGAAAGAGAGAAGAAATAACACACCATCCACACTGTTGGCACTCTGTAAACTTTATTTGACTGAGAAAATGAATGACAGAGGCAACCAACAAAACAACTTTGAGGTTGGAAACTAGACTTTCCGACCTAGAGAGGGCTCTCTCTAAGTCTTCGTCTTTGTACAGGTTATGGATTTAAATTGTCTGCTATATTTCACTCTTTCATACAATATTTTTTGGTTCTATTGGCGAAAGAAAAGCAAGACCTTGGGCTATGGAGTTAGTTTAAGAAAAATATAGAAACAAATGACTTAGTCATTGAACTAGAGAGGATAAAGGCTAAATAAGCAACAATATTTCAGTTAAAAATCGTTTTGTGTGGCGGGATAAAAACACATGAAGAAACTTGGAGAACCATTGGGGATGAATTCAAAATTAACTTAGAATAAACACGGTTGTCTAAATGGCGCAAATCTAGAGCATCGCGCAGTGAATTCTAGATTCGAATCACGTTCCTATTTAGACAAAATTACATATATGAATATAAATAACACAGGAAAGAACGTACACAAAGAGAGAGTACAATACATCAGACTGCCACCGTTAGAATCTTTTCGTCAAAGTTTCAGGACCTTTGCATTAAATTTCAATCGAGCTCAAAAACTACATTAAATAGTCTCTGTCTACACTATTTTTCCAATCAACCCCTTTTACATGAAAATGATCCCCATATATAGAAAACTAAAGTCACTGTTGGCTACTAGGGTGGAACTACTCTCTCCTAGAGTCATGGATCTGATTTCTTTGAAAGAAAACAATAAATTCAACGGATTTACTAAAAATAGAAAACACGACTTTGCCAAATCATAATCATAACCAAAAATTTCTTTAAAATCATTGATCACGATAAAATTAGACCATATGGTTGTGATAACTCAGCATGTGCATTTCTGGACACTTTTTCACACCTGCACGGTAAGTCTACTACGCAATAGTAACCTGCAGCAAAAACACAGCAGATTGCGTAGAAAACTGGGAAAATAGGCGTTAAATATGACATCATATCTCACGAATAAAAAACTATTTTTCAAAAAGGAGAGAAAATTTTGTAGGTAATCTCGTTATAAATAAAAGCCTCTCTCAGTTTCTTGAAATACACTTCCAGCTAGCCAAAATATGTGTCACAAAAACATGTCTCGGACATGAAATCATGAAAACTGAAAAATAGGGCTCAAAGATTCCTTTGAATCTCCAAAAATATGAAATGGTTTCCAAATCTAAGAGAAGCTGTTGTTATTTGGTTTTTCCTTGATACAAACCTCTCGGGGATTTTCACAATTCCTCTCCATTTGGTCATAAATTGATCTTGAAGTTGACTATATACCCGTCATTTGCGCAGTGCACCCGGTAGCCTATGCACAGGAAAATCCTATGCATGACAACATCCTATGCATGAAAACATCCTATGCATGACAACGTCCTTTGCGTGAAAACATCCTCTGCGCGACAACGTCCTTTGCGCGACAACATTCTCTGCGTGACAACATCCTCTGTGCGACAACGCCCTTTGCGCGACAACATTCTCTGCGTGACAACATCCTTTGCATGACAGCGTCCTTTGTGTGACAACATTATCTGCGCAAAAACATCATCTATGCGACAACATCCTCTATGCGACAACATCCTATGTGCTACAACATCCTCTGCACGACAGCATCTTCTGCCTGACAACGTCCTTTGCACGACAGTATCCTCTGTGCGGCCCATAGTAAATTTTACAGTGCGTGGTGAATTTTGCGACGCGCAGTGAATTTTGCAGCATGCAGTTGCAAATGGAAATGGAAATAATAAATAATAAACCTTCCCTTTGAAACCGACCCTTGGATATGTTAGATGANATATTTTTAGAGGCTTTGTTGGAAACCTGAACAGACATGAACCATGGGTCAATAAACTCAGACATAATAGAAGAATAGTAACCAACAATGATCTAATATCTCTAAGTGTAGAAAATAATAAAGAGGCTAATATCTATGCTCATAAAATTTTGACCTAAAATATGGTTTTTTTAGGCCTCAAATGGGCTCTAGAAGGTTCTAGACTCCATATATATAAAGTATTATCTCCCCCTAAAATGGGCCCTACAAGCCAATAGCTCCAATTTTTCCACACATAAAGTACCAAAATAGATGAAAATTTATATAATGATCCACTATGGATAATACATCCTCATTTAGGGACTGGAGTTGAGGAGATATTTCCTCTACCGTCTCCCTAGAGTAACATCTATCCTTTCCTAGAAGTTTTCCTTTCAACCCATCCTACCATATTTCATACTATCTTCGTCTATTTATTTTTTACTTCTTCTATAAAACTATATCTTTTGTCAACTTTTCATGATCTTCCGGTGTTAACTCCTCTATGGTAGCTAAGAATTGCTCATCAATGTCCTATTCCAACATGGAAAGCTCATAGAGTTTCAGATTCTTCACATTCACTACTAAGTACATGGTCATTTATGGGGGTAGACTGAGTCTATAGACATTATCACCCACCTTGTCCAACACTTCAAAATTACTATACCATGTAGCATTGATATTCTTACCAGGACCCTATAGCCTTTCTTTGTTCAGATACAACTAAAACCTATCTCCCACCTTGAATGTTTTCTCAATCATGTGTTGACCATGCTAGGCCTCGTACTTTTCCTATGACTTATTCAATGTCTCATGTACTTGCAAATGAATCTACCTAATCTTACCAATGAATGTTTTAGACTTTAATTCTTCTCTTGTAGTTCTTCCCTCACTCCTCCTTATTGTCCATATACAAAATCTAAGGGAGAAGATGGAAAATATCCAAATAAATTTTGGAAAGGGAACTCCCTGCTAGAAGTATGTATTGCTCTATTATAAGAGTGTTGAATATAAACATAATTTCCATCCTAGGTCATTTGATGCTTCCAATTGTAACCCCTCAAAACTTGAACCAATTTCATGTTCACTAATTATTTCTACCCATCTATCTATGGATAGAAAGTTGTTGCTATTTTCAACATGATGTCCATATTCTCCCAAAGTGTAGTCCAAAAGGCACTGAGAAATATAGTATCTCTATCTAACATGATTCACCTTGGTATCCCAAAGTGAACCTAGGCCTTTTCAAAGAACATGTTCACTACATTTGGTTTGTTGAAGCTTACTCTAAGCCTAAAAATACTATCAATGGTTGGTGATCAGTGTGGATGATGGTCTCGTTTCCCATCATATAGTGATTACACTTCTTAATATATTGAACCATAAGCATAGATTTCCTTGTCATATGTAGGGTAGTTGGGGACTCCACCATGAAAATTTTCATAATGACAGAATAATGGATTACCTCCTTGCATCAAGACTACTCCCATAACATATCCAATTACATTAGTCTCCACACTGAGAGGCTTCTACAAACTAGGCAATGCAAGAATAAGTTCTTTATTGATCTTTTGTTTCATCTCATAAAAATCTTTATATTTATTCTTTCTCCATGAGAAACTCTTGTTATTTGCCATTGTGGCATAGAGAGGTGAAACCACAACTAAAAAGGATGCTATAAAATTCCATAGGTACTATGTTGCCACAAAAAATATCCTAACTTGATTGGAATCAGTAGGAGTTAGACACTTAAGGATGACCTCCATATTCGTGGGATCTATCTTGAGTTCCACCCCACCAATCACATACCCTAATACACCAAAGATTTTTGGGAAAACTCACATTTCTTAATATTTTTCCTATAGTTGATGTATTTTTTTAGTCTCTAACACATGCATGAGATATGAGATATGCTCTTCCTAGATAGAGATATAAACCAGTATACCATATAAGTACACTATTACAAATGAATATAGAAAGGGACACAATACATCATTCATCAAAATGAAAAAATGTAGCTAGTGTATCACATAAACCAAAGGCATCACTAACCATTCATATAGAACTTGCCTTGTCTTGAAGGAAATATTCCAAGTTTCTTGGTAGTTAAATCATACCTAGGCATCCTAAATTTAGATCCAACTTGGTGAAATACTTGGCATGTTGCAACGGATCTAGCAAGTCATCAATCCTGGATAAATGGTATCAATTCTTGAGCGTGATCTTATTCAAATATTTATAGTTGATACGTTTTCTCAAATTCCCATCCTTCTTGGTACTATGATGATAGGTGACCCACAACGTGTGGTGCTTGATCAAATTACTCCATACTCCAATAGTTGTTGCAAATATTTCTTCACATCATCTTCTTGTAGAATGGACTATCTGTACAACACAATGTTTGGCAATGGGAAGCCAGAAAACAATTGTATCACATGTTCCACTTCCCTCTTAGGTGTTAACCCTTTAGATTCTTCAAACACTTATCTATAGTCCTATAAAATATCCTCCAACTGATGTTTCTCCTCTTTAGTATCCCTTTAGATATTCTTTTACTTTTACTAATTCATCTCCTTATTGATTCTCTCTTAAGAAGAGTAATATAAAAAAAAATATAAGATTGATCAATTTATTAGCCTAGTTAGAAATTACTAGTGAGATCTTGGATTTACCTTTGTGTGAATTGAAAATGATAGACTTCCCATCTTTGATCAGGTGGTACTAGTTTTCTCTCCTCGTGAAGATTGCATCCATCATATACATGTAGGGGATTCCAAAAAATACACCATAGACATCAAGTGGTACTACATCTAGCTCCACTTCATCAATATAATTTGCACTTGATTAACTTTTTTAATTCGCATTGATAAAAAAATTAATAATTCTTGTATTTTGTTTTTTTAAATTTCGAAACGAAAATAGATCTTTCCTTTGAACATTCAATAGCAGTTGTTGAAAATTATTTTACAGCACCGTTGACACATGTACTAATATGGGAAATATTTTCCATGTTGGCATCTCTCTGCTACTCTAAATAAACCAAATAATCAACAAGTGGCATGTTGCAGTCTTCAATGATATCAATAGAAAAATCCAAAAGTTAGGAACACCATTGGTTAGCATCATCGATCCAATATATGATATATGCACAAGTATTAGACCAAGTGTCTAATGATATTTGGCACAGTTTTAAGATTTTTCACTTGTGATTCCAATGTATTGACTTGTTCTTGATATTGGCCAAAAACTTCCTTCAATTTTAACTCTTGTTTCTCATGAAGAATAGTTATTTCTTTCAATGTTTCTCTTTTAATTTTTCTATTTCTTGCTTATGTTGATGCTCATAGATAGAAATCTGTGAATTGAGTTGTTCCCTTAGCTGGATAATATACTACTACTACCACTCCTCTTCAAACAAGACTTATGGTTTCTAAATATTTCCTCCAGAAATATCACATGTGATTTTTACTTTTCCAATTCTCATATAATTTCATTAATATTCCATGCATTAGCAATAGTAAAATCTCCCAAAGAAAAAATTGTTTCCTTGGCAACATTTTCTGGCTCTAGCCTTGCAACATTCCACACCATGACATGTCTTGATGACTCTTCTTTAGAGCTCCCCGACTTCCTCTTCTTTTTTCTTCATTTAATAATTCCTTTCTTCGATTTTCTAATGAAATAGTCACCAAGGGGTACCACGGTTTCTTCTACATGTTCTAATTTATCCAAATCAAACCTTGTAGGCAACATTTCTCCACTAAGGGTAGTAGTAATAGTTGGTGTACCTGTAACATTAATTTGAGAATCTTCAATCACATTGTTCTAATTTGGATTGCTTCTTGTCATAATTTCATTATTAGGCCGTGAGGTTTGCAATCATGTACTTATCTCTCCTTTATTAGAATTGTCTTACTCTTATTTGTTATGTTCCTCTTTTTTCATTCCCTGGGATAGGATCTCTCTGGTTATCTTCAATACTCATCATTTTTTTTCTTTTCTTCTTAAATAGTTTATGCCTTTCTTTTTGATAGGATAATATTTTTTCCTTATCCTAGATATCTTTAATACTCTCAAATTCCTGAAATTGTTTTTGTAGACGATCTTACCCCCATCTCACCCGAAGAAATGCCTCCTTCAGATTTATTTTTTACTACAAAATGGAAGGCCATCATAAAAAGAGAATCGCACTAGAAGGATGGAGTGATGACTAAGAGGCAGAGAATGGTGTATGATGGAAATAATCGAGATGATCCTGAATTCGCAAAGGAAGTCGCATGTTTGTTAGGTGCTTTTTCCATGGTCAATCAATGGTATGTGTACAATTTGGTCAAACAACTGCAACAAAAGTACCTATTGGTAGAGCACTTGAAAATTCAAATGCATGCCATGGAACAGACTATAAGGGACAAGATGAGTCACGACTTCGAGGAAATCAGAGTTCAAGATCAACAACAAATCCAACAACTTCATGCCAACCTTGATCAGCTCCATCAGAGTTTTCAAATCAACCGAGGATTGGTCACTCGACGCGATGAACTAATAAAACNGCGTGGTGAATTTTGCGACGCGCAGTGAATTTTGCAGCATGCAGTTGCAAATGGAAATGGAAATAATAAATAATAAACCTTCCCTTTGAAACCGACCCTTGGATATGTTAGATGATGCCAGGCATAAAAACCATATTGGTGTTAACAGGCATGACTTTGCAAACTGTTGACAACCCTCTAGCCTTACCTATGAAAATCATGGTGCTAACAGCTGGCTCCAATGGGGATTCTATCCTCCATGTGAGGTAGAAAAAATAGTAGACCACATGCCTTATCCGTTAGGTTGTTCCCGAACCATTGAAAACTCTACTCTGACTTGTCACATGTATCCGCTGAAAACCCAAAATTGTATGTGCTCCAAACTGAAATCTGGAAACTACTGAAAATGAAAATTGCATATTGTTGAAATAAATACCCGTAGAACCAAGCTTATTCATAATCCTACCTACCCTAATTTACTAAGAACAAATTTCAAATCAAGTAATCCCATATTTCCGATGAAGTTAGTCAAGAAAATGGTTTCTTGACTACAGCTTACTTTCAGCTCCTCTAGTCATAAAGTCAAGACTGAAATATGACAAGTTATCCCACCATTTGAAATTCTCCTCATGTTCAAACATTACATAGCTCATTTCGATTGAATATTTTAGTGGAGCTGCAAAAGGATCTTTGAGAGCAAAAAAAACTATCACTCCTTTATGACCAACAATGAGATCATCTTTAAATGGTTCTTTTTTTCTATTCACATTGTCCATGTCATAGAAACGTTTTTGAACAACATCTTTTTTTCGACATGAGGATTGTTTGTTGGCTGAAGATTCATTTTCTATTGGTAGGATGAACTTTGGACTACTAACCTCGGGCCTGAGATCATAATGCTTGTAACAGTGAGCCATGGCAGCCTCATACCCTCTTTTATACTATTTTGAACGAGTTAATAGTGTTTCATCTGTCTTCAATTCATATTGTTCTTGTTCTTGGTCAGAAAAATCTTCAAAAGGAGATGAATCTTGGCATATCCATTGTGCTTCTTGTTCTATCTCAAGTTCCATAATAAGATTTTGTAAACATTATAACTTATCTTCTTGACTAAACATATGACGGTAATCCAAATAATATAATAATGAAGAACAAATATCTCCATAGCAATAATTCTTAACAAACATATCAATCCAATTTATGAAATTTTGAAGAGAAACAAGGTCTTCCACCAACCTTGTTGTTTTTCTTGATGAAGTATCTAGATTGAAAGACAAGCTTGTCATTCTGACGCCAAGAAACTCTTCATACCTCGAGCTCTTTGAACAATGAAGTCTCCATGAAAACTTTAGCTCTAGATTCTTATGCCAGTGGAATCACCTTCAAACTGATTTTGTGATGTGTGGAGTCGCCAGAGAAGAAATACAGTCAATACGTGCCTAAGTGTATGTTTCTCTCAGACCTTAGAACTAAAACAATGTCATTCTTCCCAAGGAAAATAATAGAAATCGTCCCCGGCAATGGCGCCATAATGTTATCACTTTATAAACTTCGTTTGGCTGAGAAAACGAATGACAGAGGCAACCTATAAACCAACTTTGAGGCCCGAAACTAGCCTTTCTGACCTGGAGAGGGCTCTCTCTGAGACTTCGTCTCTGTACAGGTTATGGCTTTAAACTATCGGCTAGATTTAACTCTTTCATACAATATTTTATGGTTCTATTGGCGAAAGAAAAGCAAGACCTTGGGATATGGAGTTAGTTTAAGAAAACAATAGAAACAAATGACTTAGTGACAGAACTTGAGAGGATAAAGGATAAATAATCAACAGTGTTTTAGTTAAAAACCGTTGTGTGTGGTGGGAGAAAAACACATGAAGCAACTTGGAGCACTGTTGGGCATGAATTCGGAGTTCACTTTGAAGAAACACAGTCATCTAAATGGTGCAAATCTAGAGCACCACGAGGTGAATTCTAGATTCGAATCACATTCCTATTTAGACAAAACTACATATATGAATATAAAGAACACAGGAAAGCATGTATGCAAAGAGAGAATACAATACATCAAACTTCCATCATTAGAATATTTTCATCAATATTTTGTACATTGTCCATATACAAAATCTAAGGGAGAAGATGGAAAATATCCAAATAAATTTTGGAAAGGGGAATCCCTGGTAGAAGTATGTATTGCTCTATTATAAGAGTGTTGAATATAAACATAATTTCCATCCTAGGCCATTTGATGCTTCCAATTGCAACCCCTCAAAACCTTAACCAATTTCATGTTCACTACTTATTTCTACCCATCTATCTATGGATAGAAAGTTGTTATTTTCAACATGGTGTCCATATTCTCCCAAAGTGTAGTCCAAAAGGGACTAAGAAATATAGTATCTCTATCTAACATGATTCACCTTGGTATCCCAAAGTGCACCTAGGCCTTTTCAAAGAACGTGTTCACTACATCTGGTTTGTTGAAGCTTACTCTAAGCCTACAAATACTATCAATGGTTGGTGATCAGTGTGAATGATGGTCTCATTTCCCATCATATGGTGATTCCACTTCTTAATATATTGAACCATAAGCATAGATTTCCTTGTCATATGTAGGGTAGTTAAGGACTCCACCATGAAACATTTCATAATGATAGCATAATGGATTACCTCCTTGTGTCAAGACTACTCCCATAACATATCCAATTGCAGTAGTCTCCACTTTGAGAGGCTTTTAGAAATTAGGAAATGCAAGAACAAGTTCTTTATTGATCTTTTGTTTCAGCTCATAAAAATCTTTATGTTGATTCTTTCTCCATGAGAAATTCTTGTTATTTGTCATTGTGGCATGGAAAGGTGCAACCACAACTAAAAAGGATGCTATAAAATTCCATAGGTACTATGTTGCCACAAAAAATATCCTAACTTGACTAGAATCAGTAGGAGTTAGCAACCTAATGATGACCTCCATATTCGTGGGATCTATCTTGAGTTCCACCCCACCAATCACATACCCTAATACACCAAATATTTTTGGGAACGCTCACATTTCTTAATATTTTTCCTATAGTTGATGTTTTTTCTGAGTCTCTAACACATGCATGAGATATGAGATATGCTCTTCCTAGGTGGAGATATAAACCAATATAACATATAAGTACATTATTACAAATGAATATAGAAAGGAACACAATACATCATTCATCAAAATGAAAAAATGTAGCTAGTGTATCACATAAAACAAAGGCATCACTAACCATTCATATAGAACTTGCCTTGTCTTGAAGGAAATATTCCAAGTTTCTTGTTAGTTAAATCATACCTAGTGGCATCCTAAATTTAGATCCAACTTGGTGAAATACTTGGCATGTTGCAACGGATCTAGAAATTTATGAATCATGGATAAATGGTATCAATTCCTCGATGTGATCTTATTCAAAGATTTATAGTCGATACACTTTCTCCAATTCCCATCCTTCTTGGGTACTATGATGATAGGTGACCCACAACGTGTGGTGTTTTATCAAATTACTCCATACTCAAATAGTTGTTGCAAATATTTCTTCACACCATCTGCTTATAGGATGGACTATCTATACAACACAATGTTTGGCAATGGGAAGCCAGAAAACAATTGTATCACATGTTCCACTTCCCTCTTAGGTGTTAACCCTTTAGGTT
>JZKD02S0429635.1:7667-17801 GCA_000966675.3 Picea glauca
TATGTAAGTCTAATGAAAAAGTCAGGGGGAACGTACAATCTCTGTGAGCATAGACAGTCCAGTGCAAAAGTCCGGGGGAACGTACAACCTCTGTGAGCATAGACAGACTAGTGCAAAAATCGGGGGGAAAGTACAACCTCTGTGGGCATAGACAGACTAGTGCAAAAATCGGGGGGAAAGTACAACCTCTGTGGGCCTAGTCAAGCCTTGTGAGCCATGAGCAAAAGTCAAGGCATCTAGCAAAATTTAGGTTGAATATAAAATTCCTATGAGCTAGAAACAAACGATATTCCTAATATTGCAAATGATATAAATGTATTGATCTAGTGTGTTGGCACGTGTAACATTATCCACCATGAAGAGAAATTTGAATTGCCTTGTTAAGAATCGAGTTGTAGAAGTCAAAGTTGCATGTCTAAGTCAAAGACATTGTTGTCAAGTTGTCGCATGTTGCATGCATGTCTAGTTGCATGTTGCATGCATGACATGTGCATGCTAAGTTAGTACGCATGCATGCCAAGTCAAGGGTGAGTTGTGACTGAAGTCTCAAGTCTAGTTCTATTTTTGAACTAAAGTGTGAAGATGAGTTATGTTAAAGCATGCAAACAAGTTCCTAATTCGATCCATCTACTTCTCCTCTTCACTCCTTTATAAGCAGAGGTCGACCCCGCTCTTCCACACAATGGTTATGCAGGGTAAGGGTGAATGTAGAGACAACATATAGAGGCGCATATTAGCATACAGAGGCAACATATAAAGGCGCATAACAATGCTGTCATAACAACATATAGAGGCAGTATAAAGGCGCATAACAGTGTTGACATAACATCATACAACAACTTTCGAAGCCATATGGCTTCACAACTAGCGGAGCATGTTGCAATGTACTCCGCTTTTGTCGTACTGAGAGCAATACTGGATTGCTTCCTGCTTTGCCACGAAGTTATGGTTGACCCCAAAGTGAAACAATATCCTGAAGTGCTTTTTTTGTCTGAAGCACTTCTAGCCCAATTTAAATTAGTATAGCCATACAATCTGAAGTCACAATCTCCAGTATAACAGAGACCATAATCCAACGTATCCTTCAGGTATCTCATCACATGCTTTGCAGCTACAAGGTGAACATGTCTTGGCTCCACCAGATACTGACTCAAGGTGTTCACAACAAAGCATATATCTGGCCTGGTATTCGTCAGATACATCATCGAACCAATAATCTCTCTGTATAAAGTAGCATCAACTAACTCTGACGAAGTATCAACCATGAGCTTCAAATTCGTCTCCATGGGTGTGGCCATGGCTTTACATTCCAACATGTCAAAACTTCTTCAGTATTTCAACTGCATACTTCCCTTGGTTAAGGAAGATCTTCTCCGGGCTCTGCCAAACTTCAAGACCTAAGAAATAATGTATTGGGCCTAGGTCTTTCATCTCAAATTCTGCAACGAGCTTCCTTTTGCAATCTGTGATGAGCTTTTCTTCTCCTGTCAAGAATAAGTCATCCACATATAATAGCAATACAACCGACTCATCATTCATAACCTTGAAGTAAAGATTAGAATCAACTTTACTCTTGGTATAGCTCGAGCTCGTCAAAAAACTATCAATCTCGCCATACCAAACTCTTGGAGCTTGCTTCAACTTGCATGCATGACTCTTCTTGTTCGGTACTTCGAAACCAAATTTTCACATCAACTGCAACTCAATTTGCATAATCATGTGTTGGTTCTATGTGCTTTCTTCAAAGCACTATTTGTCTCACTGCCTGAGAGTATGTCCTCTACTTTTTCTGCAACTGTTCCTTCTGGAACCGGAACTCTGCACCCGCAGCTGCTATTTTTGAAGCTGAGAATGACTGCTCTATTCTCACTATAGCTGCTGAACTCTGAGAGTAGCTCCTCTACTCTATCACAGCAACGACTTCATCTGAAACTGAGAGTGGCTCAATAACTAACACCGAGGGTAGCTTATCCTCTTTCTCTGGAGGTAACTCAATCTTCTATTGTAGTCGTGTCTTCATGGCCCAACTCATGTACTGCACCAACTGGCACCAGAGATAACTCAATCTCAAATACAGGGATTTTCATACTTGCTCCCTCTAAATCTCATATTGTGTCAGCTTCTTTTAATGAATCATGTTTGTTCTAACTTCTATATATACTTCTTCTGATTACTGGAGCAATTGTCTTGTCATAGTCTTCTCCCTCTCGCTGGGAGAATACTCTGGACACAAATCAGGCTTTGTACATCTCTATACTGTTATCTGCAACATGCTTGATCTGTTAGATCAATCTTGGAAGTCACCACTGACTTCCCTTTTGGTCTTAAGGAAAAATCCATATTCGAGTCCTTCTGACTGGCTTCCTCCTCTGTCATTGGAACAAGGGAATCTTCTCAGGAGATTTCATGTCTCCTAGAGATCTCTGAAGCTACGATCTAGTCTTCTCAACTCATGGCATCTGTCTGCCAATCCTTGAAGATGTCTCTTTTTCCCATCTGATCCTTTCTGAGATCAGGCTTACTCTGAGTCTTGATTTCTTCTGAATCTACAAAAACTTTATAGTCTCTGCAAGATATACTTGGTGTTGAATACCAAGTCTTAATATGAAAAGCTGAGTCAGACTTTAAACGAATTCTGCTTCCTGTCAACGTGGCTTCATTATTCATTGACCAAGTCTACTGTGAGTTCCATGCTAATGTTCGAATTCCATGCTAATGTTCGAACATCTTTGGAGCCTTTTGCTCCTTACAATCAATCTCGTTATGAGATACTCTGTATCAAAAGTAGCTTCTTCTTCATCTTCTTTGGTACATGGATGTATACGATCATGTATACAACTTGGATAGTCTGCTCCATGTCTCATCTAATATGTTGCCTCCTGCAACCGCCACTATAGATTCCTCAGGGTTATCACTTGTGACCTGTCTGGAACAAGAACAACAAGGGAGAAACAATAGACAAGAATAATACTCTTTATAATAATAATAAAACAATAGCAAGAACAATTGTCACAATAGCTCCTTTAGAGCTATCACTTGTGACTTGCCTGGAACAAGGGTAAAAAGTAAGAAATACAATAATACGGAATGAGAGAAACACTCTTCTAGTGTTGTGATCAATCATTCCTCCATGGTAACTTGGAAACAAAACAAGAAGTTTCTCCTAGAGGAGATGTTAGTTATATTTAGTAAATGATTACATTAAGCATTTATCTCAATAGTGCTCACATGCTACCAAGTATTCAATAATAAAAATTTTCAAAGATTGCTATCACAACTATAGTGTTTAGCTGTTATCAAACTTGATATGTGTAAATTTGAATCTTATCAATTTAATCAATCAAACCTGGAACCTGTAGTCTTGTCCTCAAGGATGAGTGTGTTGCTTTTCTTTCGAGTCTCCTTCACTCAAGATGACAAGTACTTTCTTCAACCCGTCCTCTGTACTAAGAGAATATGCTATCTTGAAAGAAATCAGAGTTAGGGAATAAACTCTATAAACTCAACTTTAATCAATCTAATACTTTGACTTTAATTTTGACCAATGGTTAGTATGATAACTTCAATAGATCAAAATGCAACCTGGATATTCATAAGATTACAATAATGCCATAACAAGTAGAGACATATCAAAGTAATCAAACCTGGGGTGCATAGTTTCTCTGAATGTGCTGGATCTGAGATCCCTCTAGATCTACGATTGTTGTTTAGACAAAAGATCCTTTCTCCTGCAAATACCCTTTAAAACTAATGATACAGTTTAAACATATGTAAGTACATACCTCTCACAGTATCGACAGGTAGTGGCACCATCCGACAACAACGACAATAAATAACAAACCTTTAAAACTTCAAAGGTGCTGCAACTTGTAATTTAAAGGTAGTTGGAGATTTGCTAGGGTAAGGCGCACTAGGACAATAAAAATTAGTCCCAACACTTCACAAAAACTTTCACTGCAACTGGTGCTGCAACTGGCATGAAGGAACTGGTACAAAGGAACTGGCACTGCAACTGCAATTGATACTGCAACTGATGCTGCAACTTCAACTGCAACTACAACTTAGGGTTTTATGAGGAAACCCTAATTTTTTCAAACTTCAAATTTCAAAATTTCAAGGACTAGATGCGCTCTCCTAGGGCGAACTCCTAGATGTGATTACTTCCCCCAACGTCCTCCTTAAATAGGGAAAACTTCACACTTAGGGTTTATGCAGAAACCCTAATTCTGTAGCAGCTGCAATACTGAAAACTGGATTGTGAGTTGGTCTCTTTCAGGCCTGCTCGGATACCATGTTGAAGTTTTACTTATACAACTAGCAATTACGGTTCTTCTTTATTATTACAATCATTTAACACATTAGCTGTATAAATATGATCATTGAAAGAGAGACAGTCACAGAAACAATAGACACACAGATTATCCTGGGAAACCCTCATGGGGGAGAAAACCCAACAAAAACTTCCTCAATATAGATAGACCAAAGACCGAACAGAAGATCCTCCTCTACTCCTTCACTAGGAAGAGTAGCGCACTACTTAACCAAGAGATGCCAAGACATAGACCAAAACCCTCCATGACGTCACCCTTAGCTGCAGTAGCAGTTCCTCCAAGACTTGTGCAGATCTTCATAGCTGCAAAGCTAGTGTGGTGAGTGTGTTCAAATGAGACACCATCCTCACATATAAATACAATTTGTGAGGTGGCGCTAGGGTTGTGACTCTTCACTTTGTGGAGCCAACTTCTCCTAGAAGTGGCTAAAATCACTTTACAATTACTAGGGGCCGACTTTACAAATACCACCATACAAATACATGTTGACCAATCCACAAAAGGGGATTTGATCTTATACAAGACCCGACTTGATCAATCCACAAAAGGGGATTTGATCTATACAATAATGACTCAAATATAAGTAGAATATTCTTCGAAGTTACAATAATTCAACAAGGGCACCCACCTTTCCTGTCTCCTCATCTCGAGTTAAACTCAAAGTATCTTTAGTTAGGAGGGTGCATGCATGAGTTATAGGTGAAGTGGCGCATGTTGATGTTTACGAGGTGAGCTAGTTGAGGTAAACTAGAGCGCTTACCTTTTCTCTCTCTACTTCATTCCCTCTCTCTCACTTAGTCATCAGTGGGACTACAACTCTCTTAGTTGATTGGGGCACCTCCTTTTTTCTCTCTCTTCCATTCCACTTAACTCTTTCTCACCT
Organism: Picea glauca; assembly: GCA_000966675.3. NCBI lineage: Eukaryota > Viridiplantae > Streptophyta > Pinopsida > Pinales > Pinaceae > Picea > Picea glauca. The sequence goes on from JZKD02S0429635.1 coordinate 12,882, forward strand.
CACTTAACTCCCTCTCTCTTCTACTTCACTATCCTTTTCTCTCAGATTGCTCCACCTCCTTCACTCCACTCCCACATGGGGCGTACCTCTCTCTAGCTCAATGGCCACTTTACCGGATTTAACTCTTGATTGAACTAGTGCGCCTCCCACTCCTTTCCATTAGTTCTCATTCACTTATGACCACATGCATGGACTTCTCATTTAGTGACACATCAGTGGGACTCAATTAGACTTAGAGCGCTTGGATTCACCTCCACTCTTCTCTGGTTCATAGGTGTCACACTTACCTTAACTCATGCGCCCCACTCCTGATGACACCAACGCATGAGGACACCTCTCCTCTAGACGAGGCACATGGCTTTCCCTCTCTGACTTGACTCACTTTGGTGCATGACTTGAGGAGGATTATTCATTGGGACATGCGCCCCGCTTCCTATATTAGCAGGCTCTCTTCATTGGCACAAGGTTGGATCTTCTTCGGTGACAGCACACTCCATTGATTTTCTTCTCTCTTTCTCTCTATTCTAGCTTATATTCTCAGGTGCAGGGATCATCACGATACCATTTTTGTAATCTGTCTCTCTGGTGCTAACAACCGCTTGGCATATTCAGAAATAGAACCACTGTTGTGCTCGTATCAAGCTCTCACGGATCGTCGGTATTGTTGATGTTATTTGTGCATGGTTTAGTAGCTTTAGCCTGTTATTTTGGTGTATTTCAGCCACTTAATTGTGCATCTTCTCTTCTTACTTTCATCTTTTATCAGCTAATGTTGCAGGGATTCCACCATCTATAACCAAACATTTAAAACTTTGGCTGTCTAATTGCAGCCACAAAACAATCCTTTTTGCTGCTGTTTTTTGTTGTTTATGTGCAGATTTACAGGTGAAAACAGTGGGAAAAGGGCTTAGGGACACCCCCCTGAGGTTGGCAGGCACCAGCCCAAACGGAGAGGGATCTGTCCGTGACACTTCGGGATTGTAATCTCTGTAATTACATGCTTTTCCTCACTGATTTATATTGCTGTTCTAAATCAGATCTGAGTGTGGAAAAGTGTGCTAACAAGGACAACCTTTCCAATGAAGGACGAAATAATCCTTGGCTTTGTTGTAGTTGGGTCTTTAGATAGATTCATTTCTCTGCTAGAAAGAGTGCTTGAACCGGTGGCCGAATGCTCTATTGAAGAGAAGAGGTTTGTGAAAGAATGTTGGTGGAGGTCCTCCCTATTGAAGAAAAAAACTCGAAACATGCTAAAAGCCAAGAAGGAGAAGCACTAGAGGAGGACCAAGAGGAACTCCACAACTAGCAAAATGCACAAAATGGTGGAATGCATTTCATTTCATAGTTGTAATACATGGGAATTAAAAGTGAATTGGGTCCTTGTCCAAAGCATGTTGATGATATGAAGGACTAGGTATTATTGTGAGTTATTGATCGATTTGAGCATAACATTGACAATAGAAGGAAGATACACACAGCAAAAAAACACAAGAGAGCAAGTTTGTACTAGCAAGTATGAGAGAAAATTGTCGAAACTATACACATATTTGTATAGTGATTTGTGTGTGTCTATATATATATATAGTACAAAACTGTGGGAGAATGATCACGTTTGACCATTTCTCTAATAAAATACAATAAATTGGGTGACTGATCCATTTAGACTAGGTCACCTAAAAGAGATAAGGATAAAGTACAAATAGAAAAGTACATGTTCACTAGAGTAGGTCTCATCAATTTTGCTAAGGTTGGCCATCATTTGCTTAAGATCACAAATATTGGCAAGAGCATTCAACTTCCTTTGAAGGCCTTCGAGAGTGGCAGACAAAAGAACCATGTCTATGCAAACAAGAATATGTCAATCAAGACATGGTGTAGGATGCCACTGTCATCTGCATGAGTGTTTTCCTTAAGAAACTTTTCCAGCTCATCAATGTAGATCCCAAACAATGTGGGAGATAAGGGGTAACCTTGTTTGACATCAGCGGTGCTATTAATGAAGTTAGAAAAGCCTTGATGTGTGTGGAGTCATCCTATAGTTGTCTCATAGAGCCTCAAGACGACCACAACGAGGGACTCAAGGAGACCAATGGCCTGCAACCTTTGGATTGAGTCAAAAGCCTTTTGAAAGTCTATGAAACAGTATAAGACTTTGGAAGACCACTGCCTAACCTCAATAATAACACTGGGTGTGAAAATGTGATCCACTGTCTGGTAGTTGTTGCAGAACCCTAATTTCCCTACGACCCTAAGTATGTTCCTCTTAAAATAATTTGACACCAACATATTCAGAATCATGGCATAGAATTTGGGAAAAGTGTGCCCAATCATGATGGTCCTGTAATTGTTTGAATTAGAGCTATTGATTGATTTGAAAATTGGGTGGATGATGTGTTGTGACCATGATGGGGGAAACTCGAGCAAAACACCTAGTTGAAGAGATCAACAATGTGGAATGTAAGAGAATCCAAACCATACTTGAGAAATTCATTGTATAACCCTTGCCGTCAATTGCTCTACTCGAATTCAAAACTTGAATAACTCTGTCAATATTTCTTGTGGAAAACTAGTAAGAGGTTGGGGGGGAGGGGCAAGGGTAGGGGATTGAGCTAGTAAGCTGTAGAGGGAAGTAACATGTGAGAGCCAAGAATGGATGTCAATGTCCGATGGAAGGGGGCCCTTCTTGAGGAGGAGGGTATGCGGTAATTTTTGGGAGAGGTGCAGTAGAGCCAATGCAATCACAACGAATTCTAAGGCTAGAACTAGGGCTCATGTTGATGCAGTAAGAGTAAATTTATACATGCACCTTGAAGTTGGATTAAATTTGCATTATCATAGCCTCTTGTCAATGCTTTGCTAAATTTTTCTTCAATGCTGGTGGTGGTTCCTGCCCAAAATCCAAGTTGTGGCAATATAGATGTGGTTTTGTGGAAGTACGAGTAGTAGTATGCTATGTAAATGTGCCTAAAACAAAAAAGTCACATTAGATAATGTAATTTATCGAAATTATGGTTGAAAGCCTAAAATTGTTGTAGTATCAACTATCGAGAAGAATTGTTCATTAAATGAGGAGAGAGAAGCATTGTGTTAATGGAGGATAATGGCTGCCATCACCCTTATTTGTACTAGTCCATATGCATTAATACCTAGTTTGGCCCAATAATAAATTTAGAGCAGCAGATACAGAAATTTAATGTGGTTGTTATGAAGAGTAGCTCATTTGTCTCATTAGTGCAATTTTATTTATTAATTTATAAGGCTGCCATATGTGACTAGGTTGTATTGCTAAAATTTTATTTTGTTTTCTCTTCATTGTGAAAATATTTGATCCGAAATTAGTGCTAAAGGCTTTGTTTTAAAACACTAATTCAGATTCTATTAACAGGGTTCTCAATTTTCCATAGTTTCGTGAAAACTTGGCTTAATTAGTTAAAAATCAGCATTTAAAGACTGAAATTTAAAAACCAGAATTGAAATAACATGGGCAATACTTAGCAAATTGATAACAGAGTTCACACCTATGGGCTATATCTCCGGGTACACTTCAATTGACGAACCGATCCATTCAGAAGGATGCAAAGTACATCATTTCCTCTCTTTACATCAGTAATGGCCTTCAATTTGCAAAAATTATCTCTGATGTCCTCTAGGAAGATAACAATGGCTTCTTCTTGCAATCAATGAACTTAGGCTTGCCTTATTCTCCCAATGATGGTGCTCTCTCAGTTGATCTCCCTATTGTCAACAAACTGAACCAGAATTATTATTCAGGAATTATTATGTAGAATATAAAACAGGTCATTGGCGCACAACCTTTCTCACAGGCAGTCCACATTAATGCATAGAACGCTCGTGATTCTGATGAGATCCCTTCCTCAGGTATATTTTCGGGCCTGAATTATACATCCAATAGCTCCCAGCCGCCTTGGTCGAATGCACAAAATATTACAGAGTTTACTCTCCGAAAATTTGAAGGAATTCACTTCTCCCACAACGGAGAGTGTTGTCCGATGCAATGTTGGTGATCAACCTGGCCCTCTTATGCTCTGTCAGGCAAAGAAACAACAAAGGAGCAACAACATTATAACTAGTTGAACCTTCTGCTTGTTGAGAGGAGATTGCTGGCTTCTTTTTTTTGATGGTGAATTAGAGCTCAATTCTCCCTTATGTCATTTCCAGAACACGGTTATGGAGATAGGAGTTGAATCTTTCCAAATCCGCCCTCCAAAGGAATGCAATACACCACGTCTGCCAACAACTCCTTCTCGACATTTGTTTTAAACTCGACAAGGTATCAATGGTAATCTCCCTTCGGTTATTCTGCCTGAGCCGTTCAGCTGGCCCCCTCCAAATCCGCCCACAGATTTCTCTGGAAGAAGAAGCTTTGAACCATTTGCTGTGGTGATTTTTGATTGGACCGGTTTTGGTTGTGGGGATCCTCCTAGATCACTCCTTCCCACTAAGAAGCTTTTGGACCATCAAAAGTCGGGTTTTATTCAAAAAATAAGTGAGGGTACAACTCCGTCATTTTTTGGTTTCCATCCATCGTGCTCTACTTGGATGCATTCCTTTTAGATCCACATGAAGATACTCTGCATCACTTCTATGCGAAGTCTTCACCCTTTTGTCAAGAATAACATCTTCATGCAACTCATCAAGATATTCAGGAGCAAAATCATGAACAGAAGGAACTTGAACATTTTCACCTTGATCCATGATCGTAGGAGTCTCATATAGTTTCAAGTTTTCAACATTAACTACGGACATATATGGAGGTAACTCCAACCAAAAAGCATTGTCACCAATCTTTTCCAAAATTTTAAATGGACCATACCTGTTTGGCTTGAGCCTTTTACCTTCACCTTTAAGGCATTCTTTGCTAATGTATAGCCAAACTTGATCACCAACTTGGAAGTGATG
>JZKD02S0429657.1:0-16163 GCA_000966675.3 Picea glauca
TATGTGAAGGTTTTTTTTTTTTTTCCAAAATGAACATTCTTTGAACTCTACAAAATCTTTCCTAAACCATTTCCAAACTAAGATTTATCTGTTATCGAATGACATCTCATTGTTTATGGGATTTTTGTTTGCACAAATGTTGCAAGTTTTTTTTTTCAATAAGCACTTTCCATTCTCGGTAACACATTCATAACCCGAGTAATGCAAATAAAAAGAAACACAAAGGATTAAAGTATCAAATATAATACCGGAGAAAATTTTCTCACATTGTTTGTGTTAGAGAGATGGTAAGAACTAGTGCACATTGCATATAAGAGTTTTATGGCAAATTGACGGTTTTTATAAAAATAAAATATATTATAAGGATGGTATTTTATGCGTGAGTATAATATTGTAGGTTGACAACTATTTTTAGAGGGAGAATAGCGTGTAAGTTTGGGCATGTATGCCTATATTAACAGGGTTTATGATGTTCTTAGAAATGGGCTAGATAAGGCGCTTTTATGTAGGTAGTGGTTAGTGGAAGTTCTGATTAATAATATGTGCAAAGGAATTTCATGGGTGAAGTTTTATCTTTCATTGTTTTGAAAATCTATTTCACTGTAATGGAACTTCCATTTTATTATTGTATAGTTTTTTTGGTTTTTTGTCTATTGATTGAATGAGAAGATTATTCATTACATACCTACTTTTTTAGGTTTATTGTGTATGATTGTGCCATAAAATGAACAACCACTTTAGCATGTGTAAAGTTCTAAACTACAAAGATGTGCAACATTCATTACTATGGTGCGGTGTCATGTGTGATACAAAAGGATCCGACAATATTATGAATCCAAAGAAATTTAGCCTTTTGTTCATTTAAAGATTTCAACTTTGTATGTATTGTGAATTATATAAGATGGTGGTTATGCATTCAAGGCAATTTTGGTTAATAGGTTTGCCAAAGGATACCCTCATTGCATTAGACACTATGCTCATTTTTGTAATTTTGATTCTCTGGGAGTTAGGAGGAGGTATAGAGTATGAGATTTTGGTTAAGAAGGTGTGATGGTGATGTATGTTAATGTATGAACCCACTAATTCTACCACCGCTAGAGATTGCTTTGAAACAATTAGGAATTACATGAGAAATTTGGGTACCAAGAGTCTCTTTCCACAAGGATTATTATGTTTGAGAGGTGAGATGTCAAGTAGGTGGATTGCTTGCATCGACAAAATCTCTTAGAATACATCTCACATGCATAGATGGTTTTATGATTATTGGCATCTCATTCAATGTCGTAAAACATGTAGATTCCCATATCATACATGTGTTATAGTGTGTCACACATAAGACTATTCATGTACATACCAAGGAATTCCAAGACAAACAGCTATCTTGCTAACTAAGGAGCCTTTAAGGAGGGAATTTTCCTTTGATCGTTGGGCCTTTGATAATCATAAGGCATCTACTAAACTTTGGGGGATATACTACCTATTGGGAACTTTACAATTTGACAACCAATAAGGATATGAGATGATTTAGCTATTCTAGGCACTATGATGCAGGAGCAACCTTGGGCTCGGGCAATCCACATCACCCAAAAATATTTCTATTCTGCAAATAGGAAATAAGTCGAATAAGGACTGTGTTAGTGGTCCATTTTATTTAGTCAATTTGTTGTAAATTCGAACTGTTGATTACTCCTGCAACTACTCTTGCTATGTTGAAACACGTGTTGAAACTCGTGCTAAAACTGCCATGTGTAGAGAAATTTTATAAGTGTCATGCTGAAACACTTGTTTAAACACACACGCATAATGAAATTTTACAAGTGTCACAACATTTCTTTATTTGCAACATTGCGGTCGTACGTATTTGATTTTTCCGCGCTGGTATGCAATCATGATGAGCCGCAGAGAAATCGCGGCTAAAGGAAAAAACGTGGCCCTAGGCCAAAAGGAAGTTGAAGCAATCTGAAATATAGAGAGATGGTTTGAGTAACATCTTGTTTTTGGAGAGAAGGAAAATCGTTTCAGAGCTAAGGAGGAGTTTTAAAAATAAATGGAGTGTGATTTTGAAGGAGTTGGTGAACCAAGAAGCAAAGAAATCGTAGAAGGCAGACTGGAGAGAAAGATTCTAGATTGGGTGAGCACACAAGAAGGCGAAACAGAATCACAGCCCGTACACACAAACCATTACCCTCTTAATGATTTCGTAGTGGTTTTCAGCCACGCAAACAACAATTCATGGCAGTCTTTTTAGCTCAGGCTCGATGAAATATAGAAATATGTTCTTTGCATTGAATTAATAAATGGATGATATTAAAATTCATGGGTTTTCGAGTGTTTTAGTTTCCAGTGGATTCCTAATTATTTGGAAAAAGTATTTATGTTTTGTTTTTCCGTTGTACATTCTGTAGTAGAGTGTGTGTTGTAATTGTGTGTGTGTTGCAGCCAAGTTACCTCTGCATTATGTGGTATCAAAGCTCAATTCTTCTCTGGGATTAACATCTAATCTGATTCTGTGAGATAGGGTACAAAGTACATGTTCGTGGTGGTTGCTCAGCAAGAGTGATGGAAGTCAAGCTGGGTTACAAAACAGTGTGAGGTCTATGGATGTTGGTGAGACACCTACAACTTGGAGGAATGTTGCTGTGAAGGAGAGGAGCAGGAAGGGGAGGTACAGGAAATCAGGAACTGGAAAATTTGAGAAGAAGAATAGAGGAATTGGAAAATTGTAGGAATGGAGATGATGAAGTATACTTAAAGCCAGAAGAAGAAATTGCAGATGAACGAGACGGTGATGAAAGAGACCCAACAACTAGATTGAATTCATATTTGAGTAACAGGGGTAGTGCAAAGGTTGAGGTTTCTTGTTATGATGGTATTTTGAGAGATGATGTTCTCATTGACTGGATTGGAGAACTCGAAAGATACTTCGAGTATGAAAATGTTTAGTTTACAAATCGGGTAAGATTTGTTGTTACAAAACTGAAAGGCCATGCAACACTATGGTGGGATATGTTGCAGAAGGATAGAGTGAATAATCAGTTGCAGAAAATCAGAACTTGGAAGAAGATGGTTCCCAACGTTAAAGAGAAATGTGTTCTTGTCGATCACCAACATAATTTGTTCTGACAAGTCCAGAACCTTAGACAAAGGGAGACATTTGCTCACGAATACACTGAAGAGTTCTTTAGGCTGTCACTCAGAGCAGGCCTCAAGGAACCAAAATTCCAACAATTTGCAAGGTATGTAAATAGGCCAAAGTATTTAATTTAGGATGAAATGAGCACACACTATTTCTGCACTGTTGATGAAGCTTATCAAGTTGCTCTGAAGGTAGAAGAAAATATTGAGAGGAAAAATCAGCCTAGAGGTAGAGGAAGAGGTTTTAAAGGACGAGGTAAAGCAGGGTCTGGTAAAGGCAGGGAAAAGGAAGAAGAATCTGCCAGTGGTCAAGGTGGCAAAGGAGGAAATGGAGTTGGTAGAGGCATATGATTCAGAAGAGGAAAGGGCGGATATGTAATCACTTGTTATCACTATGGTGTAGAGGGACACAAGAAGTCTGAATGTCCAGAAAGGAAAACTGCAAGGAGAAGAGGTGAAGCATGGGCACAAGTCACATAGGCTGACGAAGCTTCAGTAGTTGGAGAAAATGTGATCTTCAACAAGAATAAGGTGAGAATTTTTTTTTCTGAAGAGTGTTACTTAAATCTGAACAAAAAGAGACAATGGAACTAGAACAACGAAAGAAAATTTTTATAACAAAATGTAAGGTTCAATAAAAATGTTGTAACTTGATTATAGATGGAGGAAGTACATAAAATTTGGTATCCATTGAAGTCATGAATAAAATGAACTTGGCAAGGTTGAACCATCCTTACTGTGTTTCATGGTTGAACAAGGGACAACATGTGACTGTGACTGAGAAATGTTTATTGAATTTTCAAATAAGGAGTTTTCAGGAGAAGGTGTTATGTGATGTGATTGAGATGGATGTGTGTCACATACTTGTTGGGAAGACCATGGGAATTTGATCGACAAGTTCACCATGATGGTAAGGAAAACACATATGATTTCAAGAAAGATGGACAACGATATAAATTAATACCAATGTTGGAGGATACAGTAGAAACAACAAGAAATTATGTTGATATAAACACGAGTAGCGGTAGGATCATGTTACGTTCTGCTAAGGTATTCTTACAGGAAGAAAGAAAATCAACATTATGTTTAGCAGTAATTTCGAAAGAAGTGAAAAGTGTAAATGAGCCAAATGTTGTACCTACAGAAATAAATTCATTGCTAGATGAATTTAGGGAGATTATTGCTAATCATCTGCCAAAAGGATTGCCTCAAGTGAGAAGTATTTCTCATCAAATTGATTTAATTCCTGGATTGAGTTTACCTAATAAAGTACCTTACAGAATGACTCCAACAGAGAGTGAATAAGTGAATCGATAAGTGCAAGAATTGCTTGACCAAGGGTTAATTCGTGAGAGTTTGAGTTCATGTGTAGTACCAACAATATTGTCTCCAAATAAAATAGGGAAATGGCGAATGTGTACTGATTCATGTGCTATAAACAAGATCACTATCAAGTATTGGTTTCCATTGCCTAGAATGGATGATCTTATGGATTTCCTAATTGGTTCAAAATAATTTTCAAAAATTGATTTGAAGAGTGGTTATCACCAGATTCAGATTAGAGAAGGTGATGAATGGAATATGTTATCACATGAAGTTGTTATGGGTCAATTTCATCCTTAGGTTTTTACTTTTTTATCCTTAGTCTTGTTTAAGCTTTACTTTTGATTTTCTCCTTATGGTTTTCTTATGTCTTAGCACAAAATAAATGTAAGGTGGAATGTTGGCCCATACCCTTGGTTCATACCTTTGGTTCATTCCTTTGGTTTATACCTTCATCTCATCACACGATTAGAAAACCATCACCATCACCCTTATGCCACCACTAGTCTGACATGTCACTACCTCCACTATGCACTTAAACCCATCCATTATGTCCCTCTACCTGTTAGAAGGTCAAATCATTTTTTTTAAGTACGATGCCAACTCATTAGGAAATTTTGTAGCGCATTGAGTACATCCTCCCTCATTACCATTATTTCATTTATGAGGCTTGTGTCAGCCGATCTCATTGATTTCAGCATCCATGTTTTAAAGGAAATAAGTTGGGATTTAGTCATTTAAGGTTGTCTAATTGTTTTCTGAAGATTTGAATTTTGCTCCTAGTTCGGCGCTGCAGAAAATCCTAGGTTCAGATAGACGTTGTAGAATATGCTACAGACTGGCTGACAGAGGGGAATTGGAGGCTAAATCTATTGCAGGCAATTTCATGCCATCTGAAGCATATCTACAATCAAGCCACGATGTCTAGGTACTCACTGAGTTTTTTGAGCTACATTGAAGATCAGTTTAAATCCGTGCCTACATTTCTCTTCCTGGGCACTACGAATTAAGGATTCACATCACCAACCTACCCCTTTACCTTTGATATCACCAAATTCTCAGCTTATATGCAATATTTTCAGCCTCTTCTATTACAATTGAGAAAGTCTTGCCTGTCAAAATTGTTATGTCTGTCTCTTTGCTGGCCCTTGTTGTTTATGCTACAAAATCTGCTACGAATTGTGCTACGGATCCACTGTTCCAGCATTGTGAACCTGTGCATCAAACTCAACATCATTATCCTATGATCATATAACCTGCATCAACTCTTTTCCTTTATAGTTTCAATTGTTATTTCAAATATAAAGCCTGTCTACATTGAGAATTTTAAGAGACTTCCTGATTAAAGTGGTGATCACTTCACAAATGATGGTGAATTGTTAAGCTTAAAACCTTGACAGTTGCTTCTTCCCTTTAGATCCTTTTTTCTAAGGAGTTTTATTCCATTTCTTAACCATAAGGTTGGCCTTCCACAGGTTCAGTAGTCAAACATACAGGAAAACATTGAAGCCTTACATTGAATCCAACTTTGAAAAAAGACCATCATTCAAACCCTAAGACCTTTGTCCTTGTTTGGCCTCTCATATCTCTCAGATTATTGTAGTGTTTTTCCTCCTGTTTATATAAAATGGATACACCTCAGCAAAATAAGTCTCACAAAGGTGGGATTGTAGTCAGGATAGAGCCTTGTTATATAAAGTTGTTTGATGTTGAACCTCTAATCAAAGAGGTCTTCCAAAGGGTTGGATGTTTAAATTTCTATCAGAATATGCAGAGGGGACACCCTTAGGTAGCCAGAGAGTTTGCCTTAAATTTTGATGGCACTAAAACCAAGGTGGGAACCCTTGAACTAGAGGTATCTGAAGCCACCATTGCAACAACCAATGAGATACCCAACATTGGTGAAATATGATTTAAATCCATGACTCTTAATGCAACCTTCTCTAAAGAGTTCCTCAAACCAAAACATCAGGGAGATAACCTATCAAAGGGAGTGCCTAGGAGCCACTTGGTTGAGGGATTTGACAAGATGTTAAAGGTGATCCAAATATATTTTACATGTGAGGGAAGATTAAATATGATTTACCAATATCACATTAGACTTTTGATGCACTTCACAGACAAAGACCTAATGAACATCCCTGTATATTTGTTTAGGAGTATGGGGAAAATGGATGATAGGGTCCAAGCCAAGTCCAAGGCTGTGGACACAAGTTTTTTCCACTCAGGGTTGATTAGGATGCTTGTGATGGAGGAGTTGAAGAAAGGAAACATAGCTTGGGAGAAATTCATTGCCTCTGCACATCTGCAACTAAATGTAGCCCCTACTCCGTAATCTAAGGTGCAGATCCCTTTGCAAGAAGACAATGTTGTCCACACAAAGACAAGCAAAAAGATAAAGAGAAAACACATTGCTAAATAAGATGAGGCTCCTAAGGAAAAAGAAGAAGAAGAAGGAGGAGCTCATCACTCTCCACAGAGGGAATTTTCACCCCAACCTGCTCCATAACTAGAAGAAATTCCCTGAGCTAAAACCACATGCAAAAAAGAGAGAAAGTTACTCTTCCCCTCATCTACTGCTGCAGTTGAGACTAGATCTAGGAGGCCCTTCACCAAGTCATCAACTAAGAATGAAATTGATGAACAAGAGGGGTCATAGCATAAGATCCTGTCAAGAGGAAGAACAAGGGTAAAATTGATACTGTTGAAAAACACATTGAATTCATACACATAACTACTCCCCCTGAGAAACCTACCTTCAAAAGATTGATCAGATAGCTCAGAGATGCCAGAAAGGAGGTTGCTCGCCTAAAGGAAGAAGGGTTGGCTGGGAGGAAAAAGTTGAAAGACCTTATGGATATGTACAAGGAAACCATTGATCTTGCCAGATTTACAATAAAGAGATTTCTGCCCCTTCATAGGCATCTTAGAAATCTATACAGGCAGAACATAGACTTACAATCCCAGATTATAAATCTCAAGCTGGAGTTACAACCCTTCAAATATGAGTTAGATCAAAGAAATCTCAATGTGGTAGCTCAAGCTGCAACCACGAGAAGTACCAGACTAAGGATATAAGACGGAGTGGCTGAAAGACCCTCAATTTTGGTGATGATCATCCTTGCATTTTGAATTTTTGTGGGAAGTATCATGATTATACCTTCTTAGGAGGATTCTACAGGTTTATACACCTTTTGCTAAGGATTTTGGGTATTTTTGGATCAAACTGCATAACACAGAAAGCTACAGGACATTTCGTAGCGCCTAGCGCTGCGAAATGATATACACAGACAAAGGTTGCAGGTTCGTTGCGAAATCGTTTACACATGCAAAAGTTGCACAGTCACTGTGAAAAGACCTAGATAGACAAAAATGCAGTGTTGCTATAGAATCTGCTGCAAAATAGTCTACATAGGCGGGCATTGCATATTTCTCTACAAACTGGCTGATACAGTCAACACTTCAGGGTTCGATACAAATTCTAGTTTTTATGGGTATTGAGGGAATCAACGATCACTAGGTGGAAAATGGAGCTTAGCACAGATTCTTGGAGGTCATTTGAAGCCGGTGGACACATGGCAATGAAGTATATGTGCTCAAGGAACAACTCACTATGCAAAGATTATGGTGTTAGGGTTGTGGCCAACATTTTCCCTATTTTTAGTAGTTTGTTTATTCCACTTGTACAGATGTAATATTTTCAGTTTTAAGTGGAAGAATCTTATGTTATAGGATCCAACTCGAATTGTATGATGTCACTCATTGTTTAGACTATAAATACAACATTAGAAGTACATTTTGAGGTTCGAATGGTTGAGCATAGACTCCCTTGTGTAATGTTTTGATGTAACAGGGCCAAACTCTGGTTTTTATGTATGAGATCTGAGACATTTTGGCTAATAGAAGTCATTTTCCTTTTCCATTATCTCGCTTCTTTATTAATCTGATTTGCTCATTATTGAACGATTCAATTGAGATATTATAGTTGTGTTACAATGTATGCTTGATTGTGATGCTACTATAATTGTTATCAGTGTTTTAAAGTTTAGATCAAGAATTTCTCGTGTCTGAGATTTTTCTTCACTTGTCTGCTAGTAATGCCTTATGCTAATAATATACTTATTCATCCTTCTCATTGAGTCTTCCATATATTCACATTTATCTTTAAATAACTAACTGAAGTTAGCCAAGACCTCACTTGCTTATGCATTCTTTCCTATAAATTTATGTGTTTGAACATTGCTATGTTGAGTTTTGTCCATTTGACACTCTATCATAAAATTACCATTACAAACCTATTTGATGGGTACTGGGCTTATCCTCTAGCAGTTTGAGGGTGACTCTCAATGCTAACATTCTTGGCGCCGTTGTCAGGGAATGAATTGAAAACATTTCCCTGGGATTGAATGACAAAGAAATATTGATTCTGAAGGTGCATTAGAAATCAATACATTGAAGATTGCAGCTTGCACCTGGCGAATCCATCGTCGGATCTCCGACGATGGGTGCCCATCGGAGGTGTAGCACCTATGTTGGATGCACTGTATGCTCATCAGATATCTGCTGAGATAATGGTCGTTGGTCCTCTATCGATGATACAGTGCGTCTGACGGAGGCGCTACAACTCCGACGAGTGTCAGTCGTTGGATTGGTTGTTGGATTTATAGTTGACTATTTGACGATGGGCACCTCGGAAATCTAAAGGTGCATTGTTGGAAATGGATCCTATTTTACACCATTTTATGGCCTCCATGGTCCTTGGTATATTGACGACGACGTTGTAAATGTCGAATAACCGTCGCAGTTCTAGCGATGACATTGGGGCCCAAGACCTTGTCGGATTACCAATGGTATGGAGTTTGAAAACCAATGAAATCCCATCGGATTTCAATGCACCTTGCAATAGTGTCTTATCACTCTTTAACTTCTTAATTTGTGTGAGTAAACTTCGATTATGAACTCTTAGGCATACAAGTTCTTGCTCATTATCTGATTTTTCGACTTCACTTATAATATCTTGATTCTATGGCTTTTCATCTTTCATATTTTTAATTTGTTCAATCAATTTCTGACTAAGGTTCCCTAGGAAGGAGATTTCTTCCTCTTTTTTGGTTAATTTATCTTTGAGACCTTGATTTTCTTGTTCTGAATTTTTATTCTCTTGTTTCTTGTCTTTTGACTTCCTAATTTTTACTAGTAAATTTTGATTATGATTTTTTAATCATGATATTTCTTCATCTCGTTCTAGTAAGTCTTTGTCCATTTTTTATTTTTTGGTTTCTAGTTCTTCAATTTTTGTGATGAATTCCTAATTTCTCTCTTTGAAGTAAAGATTATTTTTCTTTGTTAACACATTAAAATATTTCTCCATCTCTATTTCCAATTGTAATATGCTATTGATGTCTTTATAATTTCCTAGCTCACCTTTTAATATTAGTGATTTCCTTTGTGAGTTATCTTGATATTCTTCCATTATAAATGATTTCCCACAAATTGGACAAAAACGATTGTGATTTTTAAAAATTGTCATATACTCAAACTCCATTCTACAAAAGGGCATTTAGTCCAAAATTTAGATTTATATTGAATTCATTGTTCACGGTTTCCTTTTTTTTCTTGATTATTCAATATATGTCTTCTTTATAAATATATATTACTGCTTTGAAAAGCTTGAATATTACTTCGATTGCCTTCCAATTTAATAAAAGGTATTAAGAAACTTTAATAATTCCCTTTATTTTTTAAACCTTATCAATTTTTATTTAAAATAAATTTGTAACATAGGAAAAGTTATCTCTTTCTTTTAATACCCTCTCTTCTTACTTTTCTTTTATAAATATCATTTACACAAGTTAATTGGGGTTGAATTAATATTACTCCAAAAGACTTAGGTCATTGACTTTTTATTTTGGCTTCAACCCCACGTGTAAAAAAGTTGTAAAAAGTTACCATTGTAAATTCTTTTCTAATATTGTAGGGTGTTGACGCTTGAATCCGTTAGGATCAAAACAACAACCTCACGAGGATATGAATCTCCCTGCATTTTTCGAGAGGTGGTACTCCTCTTTGGATAAAAGATATATATGTGATATCTTGGATTAAGAGAATGTTAAGGCATCAAACCCTAGATCTTTATTGCTTGAAATTATGAAATGATATGGTTCTTCAATAACCTAATATGATCTTTGTATACATCAATAAGTCATTAAACATTTGAAAAGATTGAAGGAGGGCTTCAATATCATAATTTCTTTATGATCAACATCACATACACAATCTTCTTAATCACATATAAATACATCCATGTCTTCTTCACGAAAAATAAGTGAGAATAATTTGATCATCTCAAAGAATTTTAAAAGAGTAATGCTATCAAGATCAAAAGAGAATTTGATCGGTCAATCCCAAATACCTCATACTTAAATCTCAAAGTTACAAGATACAATTAAAATCAACCGCGAAGCAATTCATTATGGAGTTTATTCAAGAAAAATATTCTTCATTAAAAAAGTTTTGACAGTCATGTATATGGCTGTAAACACTCTATAATCATACAAGAAAAATATTTTGGAAGAATACAAGAAAAACACTCAAGAAATCAACCTTGTGTCCAATTCAGAGACTTAAGCATAAAACTATGAGAATTGGTGTAGAAGAATAGAAAGAGTGGAGAAGATGGAGATCTCTCTTCATTGATAAAAAAAACTTGGTTATACATACATGGTTGTACACTCTTCTTCCTTTGATCTTCTTCCCCACCTCTCTGACAATTCTGATTGTGGAACCCTTGATGAATCCTCTCTTATCTTTTTAAGATGAGATTTTCTAACTACTTGAGTAGTTAGGGTTTCTTCCTCTCTTGAAATTCCCATATAAGTTTCTTCTTGAAACATTCCCTTTAATTAATGCCTCATTAAGTCCTAATTAATTAACTCACGTCATTAATATAATCATTATGTTCCTTTTCATTTTTAATAAAAGTTTTTAATTAAACTTTTATTTTCAAAAATTTAATTAATTGCCCTTTTTAAACGAGGGATTGTGTTTTAATTTTATGGAAGTGAAAATAAAAATTTTAGCCATGGAAACCACTTCTGATATGATATTAATCATACTAACTTCCCAACTATATAATTTTTTTCCAAATCTATCGCTCGGATCTCAAGATATGAGCTCGTGAAGTTGAGTTGTTACGCAGGCCCATTAAAAATGTTCTATGATATTTTAATTTCTAGGAAAAATGTTGCAACCTTCAAGCGTTGAAACTTATACCATCATCTTCTACATCAAAATATCTTTCCAACGGTATAATTTTTGCACGATTCAGACACCCAAAGCTCAAGTTATGGTCTCCGCAAGATTGACGCTCAGCCACAGTTGATCAAAATTGATGGGCAAATCTGGGCCCTTGGATAAAATTTCGTCATTCCTTAACAAAAATTCAAATTTGCTTCCCAAATTTTATCCCAAATGCATGGGTTATTCCAAATATGTAGTGTATATATTGAAAATTATGATATATACTTCATGAAAAAATGAAAGAACTATGAAAACTTAGGAGTCCGTCCCTTGGAATGTTGATGAATAAAATAATAATTTTAGAACCTCGTCACCGCCCACCTCACATCTAGTCAGCACTGAATCAATGTTGATTCATCGCCCTGCATGTAACCAATGAAAGTATGCCATGCGTCACCAATAATATGATGTCATGTGGCGTGATCCCATAAGTTGATGAAATTGCCATGTCATCCATTAATTGGCTACCATGTGGCATCACTTTTTGATCTCCATGTGGCACCACTCCATGATGCCAAGTGTCCTGATATTATTGGATGTAAAATGTAATAATCTTATTGGTTATGAAATAAATATTATAAAAGGTTACAAATTAAAAATTATGCACCACTCTTTGATCTCCATGTGGCACCACTCCATGATGCCAAGTGTCCTGATATTATTGGATGTAAAATATAATAATCTTATTGGTTATGAAATAAATATTATAAAAGGTTACAAATTAAAAATTATAAAAAAAAGAGTTAAGGTGAAATGTTTTAAAAGGAAAGGAAACTAGAATGTAAGGTAAAAGGGAAGAGTGGGTAGTTAGGGGGATGAGTAGAAATGTAGGCGGCCGAAAAGGGGAGGGAAAAATGTAGGGAGTGGAGTGAGGGGGAGTGACGTAGGGTGAGGTGAGTGTATCAGACTTGTGGACTCGCGAGGGTGATGGAGAGAGGTAAGGGAGTTATGGCAAGTTCGATCGATTGTCGCCATAACTCAAATAAAAATAAAGTATGGGAAATGAGGGGTGAGGGAAGAGAGTAAAGGGGGTAAGGGGTGAGGTGAGTGTATCAAACTTGCGGACTCATGGGGGTGAGGGGGAGAGGTAAGGGAGTTATGGCGAGTCTAACCGATTGCCATAATTAAGTATGGGATATGAGGGGGAAAGGTAGGGTAGTTTAGGTATCAGACTTGCGGACTCACGAGGGTGAGGGAGTGTGTGGGTGAGTGAGTTTGATTGAAGAGGTAAGCGGGGGTAACATAATATTAAAAAATAAACTAAGGCATGGAAGGAGTGAATGGGAGGTGAGGTGAGGTGAGGTGAGGTGAGGTGGAGAGATAAGGAGAGAGTATATGAGTCCGAAAGGATTTAGGAAAATTTCTAAGTATGGAGTGGTGAGCGGGTCTAAGTATGGAGTGGTGATATGGGTGCTCGGGAGAGATAGATGTTTATGGGTTTTGAACCCGACAAAAATTAATAATATCAAGGGTTTTTGGCCCAAGAAAATATGGATGTATTTATGAACAATTGGCTTTATTCCACATGAAAAAGACACAATTTTCCGCATAAACTTTAAACCTGGATATCTTGAACATACGAACTCGGATTTCCTATCCGAAAAATGCTTGGCGAAGCTAAGACTAAGGGATACATAATGAACTTATAATAGTTCGAAAATTTTCATCTTCTGATATCATTTTTTTAATTAATCTAAGAGCGAAAACTATAGTTGACCAAATTTTGGTCAACATAGGGAAACACCACAGGCTAATGGTTTTCCAAAACCATAGGCCTTTAAACCACCAAGAGTAGAATTAGAATTTACTCTTTCTTCCTTTTTCTTTGGACTTTTTCTTTTAAATTACCTTTTTTTTGTTCTTCCTTTTCTTTTTTATTCTCCTTTTTTTTTCCTTTATTTATTTATTCTTTTTATATATGATACTAACTCTTCTAATTTTCTAGCAGCAGAAGGATTATTTCTTCAATTGTAATTTTTTGATGATTTTTTTTCAATGGCAAAATGACCTACCATGGTCAACGACCTGGATTTCTCAGAGAAACTCTGAAACGATGGGGTTGGCCAAAAGTCAGATCGAGACTTGCTCTGATACCAAATGAAGTGGAAATGGTGGTCCACTTCATGAGAACATCATGAATACAAAACATAATTCCATATTTCCATAATAAATAATATTGATTTACTATTCATTTTACATATTTACTTGACATCATATGAAATACAATATGTATATATAAATACACGTGGGAATGATAAGTCGTGCTCTTTCCAAAGATCGTGACTTATCATTTACAATACAATGTTTATTTACATATTATTAAACATATAACATATTATTAAATAATAAGAAATATAATATACTGGGTATATTACACAAACCATTTAATTTTTATATTTAAAGAATTAATAATTCTTTAATACATTAATGTATCAAGTAATACAATAATACGATAATAAACTAATAAATTAATTAACATTTAACTTTTTTTCCTTAGGAAAAAAAACATAAAATATTATTATCATCATATCTTGGGTATAAACAACCAGTGTCAAAAAAGGACTCGTTGTCTAGTCTTTATACATGATACCAAGATAAGTCTTACATATGAAATAATTGAGCAAAAAATTGTTGTCAGTTCTTGTACATCTCACAAAAATCATACAAATTGTCAAACCCAACATCAATGCGATCAGAGCAGAGAGTTGTTACTTCTGTAAAGTAATACATCCAACATTTTCCTTCATCATGGAAGAGGAAAGAAAACTCCAAAATTATCCTCTATCATAGATAACATGAATTGTAGGAGGACATTTTCCTAATTCATCAAAAAATATCTGGACTCAACTCCTATAAGGGAGCCATTCTTGAATTCTTTTACTGTCCATTGCCCGAAATCCAACTGAAGACTCTCCTTAGAGAGTTGATTGGCCCTTTTGTTTCTTTCCCTGTACATGTGATGAAGAGAAAAATAAATCAATTTTTTTTATTAAACTAAGAACTTCTTCGGACAAAGTCTAGTGTTGTGACATTTCTAGAACTTGTTCATCCAATTTATTATCCACTAGGAAGCTCCAAAAATCTATATAACATTTAACTAACCATTTAACATTTACAAAATGTAACAAAATAATATTATAATACAACAATAAAGTAATAATAAATTAATAAAGTATGAATGTATTATTGATTAATACATTTATAAACCATAAAAAAACATTACAAAGATATGAAAGAATTAATAGTACTTTAATACATTAAAGTTGTATTAAAGTAATAAAGTATATTACTTTATTATTTTATTAAAATAACATAATAAACTTTATTATAATATTATTATATTAAAGCAACATAATAATATAAACAGTAAAAAATAAACTTATAAATATTATAAACATTATTAAATAAACTTTAACAAACCATTTAACTGTTTGATCATTTAACTATGCTTTTTATTTGGTTTCGGGTGTGGGAAATGAGAATATAAAAAAATTGTCTTGGCAATGCTTGAATTTATTCACCACACTAGTGACATACAAGAGCGTGAACTAGAAGCAATTAAGACATATATTTTCTTTGGATGTAAAAAGCGATAATTCATTGGAGAAAACCCATTGAATTTTTTTGCAAGAGATATACAGGAATGTGAACTAGAAGCAATTAAGACACACCTTTTCTTCATGTTAGTAAGAGGGAGGAGGGCGAAGAAACCTTGCAAGAAGACTTTTCTGGTCAGAAGTTGATAGGAGGGTCAAGTGAAACAACTTTCAGATGACTGTAGCTACCACTTGCCTCCTTCTTTGGGGTTTCTTCTCAGGGCTTCGAGAAAAGTTTTTTGTCTTCTTTGTCTGAGGTTTAGGGTTTAGAATTTTTTTCTCTAGTTTTTAGTTTCGTTTTTCCACTACCATACTTAGTTGTAGGCCTGTTGTTTTATTCTATTTTTGGGTTCTGGTTTCTATGACTTCTCGGGGATGTGTTTTTTTATGGATTCCATGTGGAGCCGGATCCTTAAACCCTTCTTTATTTCGAGCTTTGTTCATTAACAGTCTTTCCAGTACTCAGTTTGTTTCACATTAACTTGTTTGCGGGTTAGGGCTCAGTGGAGGCCAGGTGGACACCCATGGCCTCCACGACTTTGCCAAGTGTAGAGGAAAATATCAGCACATTAATGAATGTGGCTAACGAAGAACTTTGGAGGGAAGAAGGTTTATATGACAAGATGGACTTTGTAGTCAATGGTACTGGCTCATTTACTTCACACTTAGTTAAACTTCCTCCCTTTGCACCTTCCCTGTAACACCCTGTTTCCCCCAGATTGTAAATATAACTGAACTGGCCAAGGACTATGGCAAAACTCATAAGCATGAATATGTGATGTAAATGATAAATTGAATATTATTGAATTT
>JZKD02S0429657.1:36056-69805 GCA_000966675.3 Picea glauca
CTCAAAGTATCTCCTATGTTTGTGATTTGCTTATTGGTGACTATGCATTTACACATCTTAGAGTATTCCAATATGTTTATAGTTTACAGTTTACTTGTTGGTAACTCTACATTTACACATCGTAACCAAATGAAGATAAAGTTTCCTTTTTTTTGTTAATTATCTAAATATTAGATTAAAATGGAAACTAAAAGGGATAATTTGTGTTTGTCAAGATCATGTCTGTATTAATTTAATGAGGTTATTACAACACCAAGTGTGCATCAACCATTTCATAACATTTAATTGTTAATGGGTGTTTGTACATGGAGTTTTATTTTTATTTTTTTTAAATAGGAACCCATCTTTTTATGGAGAACAAACTGAAAAAGAAGCTCAACCCACCCTTACAAACTTAAGCAGAGAAAAAGGTTTGTCGGTACCTTTCCAACACCGTATAATAATCAATGCAAATTCTACATAAATAATATTTAATATAATAAATAGCCACATCACACAAACCCTAACTAGGGGAGGTTCATGCTCATCAGGTTTCAACTTAAGCCATTGTCAAAAAAATCACTCCAAGTTGCCACTAGACCACGATCCAATAGAAGTTTCTTTTTAAGAAATACTATCTTAGAGAAACCCAAGGTATGTGTCCCCACATTGGTGGATGGCATCCCTAGTAAACACATTGATGTAGACTAGTGCACCTACCCAAGATATTCAAGTTAGGCCCCTACTGACATGGAACTAGGCAAGTGCCCAACAACATTGGCGACCATCGGTTGAGCTTACCCCTTGGGCTTGTGCATGATCTTTTATATCTTGTAGATTTAATAAAGATTTCACAATTTGTTGATGTTATTGTTAAGGCGGATGGGGAGAGAAATCACAATGGTAAGAACTACACGGTTGCAATAGTGTTGTCCAACAACACAATGAACAAAACTTCATTGCTCACCAAATATTATCTAAATAAACTCAAAAAATCCCCAAAGTTTGATGGATGTCGGTGTGTTAAGCATTCAGATCTTACAACGATCTTTGTTGTGAAATAATATTTCAAATTATCAATGTAATAATGGTTATGGTTGAACTTAATGAAAAAATAAGTTCCTACTTTCAAAATATTTTGCATTTGAAAATGAAAAAATGTCTAATGATAATGAAATGTTGCCTAAAAATTATTAAATATTATGACATTATACTTGTGTGTTCTCATATTAAACCAACCAAAATAAAAAATAAACATTGCAAAATATTTATTGATAATGAAATATAGCATGTCATGAAGATTGTTATATTAGTAAATATTGTTGCATTGTGCTTCACTTCTTGTTCGTCATTATATGAAAACATTTTAAAATGGAAAAATAAAATAAAACTCACCAATTACACATGACCTTTGAACAAATCATTTATATTGCTCTTATTTTATTGCATTGCAACAAAGTAACATCAATGAGCTCCACTCCTCCCATCTAATGATAACATGCATTGTTGTTAATTTCATAGTTGAAAGCAAATGAAGACAAAAACCACATTATAATTAACAATAGTAATCGATATATTTCTCATTTGCCTTCCTTGATACCTAGACCAATCTAGGTTGCTTGCCATGACCAAGTAATAAAAAATACCAAACTACATGTTTAGCTAATTGTTCTAAATTGTTGTTTATAATCGAACCCCTTTTGTTATTGCTCTTTGATTAAATATCGAAATAAGTACTCAAGCCTCATTTCATTGTTGACCAGTGATTTCCAAATGTATCTACAAAATAGAGAACCCTCATTGAAGAGAAGCTTTAATGTGATCTAAAAAATTTGCTTGTCTTGTTGATTTTGAAGCTCGTATTGGTGACTTAGAGTCTAACTACTTAGATATTGTTCATAAACCTTCACAATTTTTTGTTAGAAGCATTAATTGGCCTTTCTAACCATTATATAATTTGTTCAATCACACCTTTACAAAATTTACTTTTCTTTGTCTTAATCCTTATTATGTTGTCCCTTGTGGCATCTCAAAATAGACAATCACATTTTTGGAGTTGTGGATATTCTCATGCCCAACATAATTCCCTATCTAGACAATTTCAAAAACGATAAACTAAAGGGAAGTACAAGTAGCATCTTTGAGAAATTGAATTATTTGTTTTATGATGATGAAAATTGTCACTGTAGCATTTTCATTATCATCTTGCAAGCACAACACAACAACAAATATAAAGTCTAGTTCAGGGAAAAAATCATGAAACATGGAAAGAATGGTGCCTCTAAGGATGGAGCAACGTTCAAAGTCTCAAGTGAACTGATGTCTAAGGCATTGAAGGGCTTTTTTCAATCTATTTCTAACTAGGAAATGGGCTATAATTTCAAATTAGAGAAATTTTGAGGTCTAAAATGGACCTCCTAAGGAAAATAATAAAAACAAAATAGTTAAAATAGTAAAATAAGAGACAAATTTTCAAAGAGAGAGAGAAAAAATAAACCTAGTTTTTTAATCGTATTTTCAACTTCTTTTCTTATAGTTTTACTCAGATTTCAAGTGTAGACACTCGTTGGATACAAAATTAAATTCCGCATCAAACAAGTAGACACTCGTTCGATGCAAAATTAAATTATGCATCAAACAAGTAAACACTCTACATGCTTTTGATAAACCCACACAAAGATAAATTGGATATAGTGGTATGCTTGCATATTCCTAATGATAGACCATAGTGGTATGGTTTGAAACGTTGAATTAAAAATGAATATGAGAATTATGAAAACACCCTCAAACATTGATATCAATCGCAGAAGTCTAAGATTTGAAATTGGATATACATGAAAAAAAAATGTGTTTCTTCATTGGATGCAGAATTAAATTCTACATCCAATGAGTACCCATTTTGCATGCTTTTGATCGACCCACACTAAATTAAATTGGATATACATGAAAAAATGTGCTAATGTATATCCAATTTGTCTCAGTGTGGGTCTAAAAATATGTTTTTTTCATGCATATTATCCAATATATCTTGGTGTGGGACTATCAAAAGCATGCAGGGTGGGTACTTGTTGGATATAGAATTTAATTATGCATGCATTGAGTGCCTACACTTGAAATTTGAATATAAACCTATAAGGAGATAATTTGAAAATATGATAAAAAGAATAGTTTTTTTTCTTTCCATCCAAATCTATTTACCCTCATATGTTTGATTTGAAATCATTATCTTGAATCCTATTGGTTTGTTAAAGTTAATGTTGATAGCACATGTTTTTTTGTTTTGAAGCCCATTTTTTCCTCAACATTTCTCTAATGGGATGTAGTGGGCTTTGAGGAGGATGGGATTCCATGTCCCCAATCGATATTCAAACAAAGGGAGGAGTTAATGGAAGTGTTGTGGAATGTGAAAACCCTCTGAGATGTTTGAGCTCAAGGATATGAGGTACTAGGCCCCAAAGTCTTGGTTCCAGGGGGGAAATTGATAAAGACCCATATGAATATTAAAGGATAGGGGTTGCAAGGGGAATCTTACATATTCTTAAAAATTTGTTCAAGTCTTTAGGATCATATGGTGGATTCATTAAAAGAAGTTGGGTAGTGAGTAAAGAAGGATGGTGACAAGAGTTTGGAGGTTATTTCGAATGTAGTCTCAAGAGCACCTACAACTTTTGGTATCCAAAATGATGTTCAATCTTCGTGTGCTCTTGACAATGTCCTAGGTTTAGTGCAAATTGAAAAAGGAGGAGAAATTAAGGTTTTAGGTGGCTCAAAGGAGAGTAAAGGATGCAAACCCAATTAGAGGAGTAAACATATAAGTGTATCAAGATTAGGAAAGATAGGGTTAAAATGGTCACAGGAAGGATATAGGAATGGATGAAGTGGAAGGGTTAATGGATAGAACATTAATAGGTCGTTTTATGGATAAAGAGGTGAAAGGGGAGTCACTAAAAAGATGGTTGGAAGAGCACAGTGAAAAGATTATAGGATACATCCCCAAATTCCATATATTGATGCAAGGATGATTTGTTTCAAATTCAGGAGTGCAAAGGATTTGGAAATCATTCTAAACCAAGGCTAGTTATGGGGTCCTTTAGGTCTATGTCTAAATAGGCAGGGCCCGAGACTTGATCCAAAAAATGAACCCATGTTTAATCAACAAGTGTGGGTTTCAATGTCCAGTATTCCAATTGAATTATGGAGTAAATGGATCTGTGAGAAAATAAAAAATTCTATAGGAATATTTATTATCCCAAAAAAAAACCTTTTAAGGATTGGAAGATAAGCAAGTTGTGCAGATTTTAGTGGAGATTAACCTTTACAAAGGGCTTCTCACTGAGATTGAAATGGAGTGAATTTCCTAGAAGTATGTGCAAAGGTTGGACCACTAGAAGTTACATTTTTCTTGTGTTTGTTGTCATAAAGTAGGGCATCTATGGTGAGACAACAAGGAACCTCAAGATGGAAGGAGATGGAAGATGGAGGTTTGGGTTAAAAAAACCAAGGCTCAAAAATTATAATGATCTTCGAGGTGAAGGGGAATCCAAGGAAATTGAAGGCCATGTGATTCTTGAGCCAAGGGATCAACGAGTTTTCGAAGAAGCCATTAATAGAGGTGAGAAAAAATCTCAAGCCTCCTTTTCTCTAGTTCAAATCTCTCCAAATGTCATTGGATTGGAGCTCCAAAAGGAAAGTCTAACAGTATGCTCTCAAAACGATATGACAATTCAAGGCCTAGGCTCTTGTTATTTGGTAATTAGAACAAACATAAATTCCTTTTAGAAAATCCTTGTTCTGGTTTGGACATCCTTAAGGGTTGATTAAGAGGCAAGAATCCCCAAGTTTGAAAACAATGAATTAGACTTGACCTCTCAAAAAAATGACTCTAAAGTTTATGGGTTTCTTTGGAGGCTAAAATTCGTCTACAAGGAGGGAGGGGTTAAGATCCCCCAAAAAACCGAAGGGGTTAAGTCCCCCCCAAAAAAACTAAGGTCAAATCACAGTGTAAGGCCAAGGAAGGAATCATCTATAAAGGAGAAAGGGGAACTAGATGTTGGGGATTAGGGTGGAACACGATATGAAACAGAGGACACAATATTGCAGATAATCAAAGAGGAATAAAATTTCAAAGAAAAGAGGTGGTGTCTAAAGACATCGTTACAACACTTAAGCAGATCACATTGTGATTATAACATTACAACGCATGTTGCACATCTCGGTCCGCATGATCTATTGCACAATCTCAATTCACTTCGTTTATGATAATGACCCAAGGGGTCTCTTTTTACAGCCTCGAGATCTAACTGATTTCCATAGAAACCGGGAGATCTTGTCCACATGTAACTGTCGGTTGTTAGAGTTGACTCTACAAAATCTGCTCTATTGAGTTGGCTTCACATGAATCAACCCAACCGCCTATGCATCAAACTCATAGTCAATTGTTGGGTTGGTCGATCCACCACCCAACTATCTTCCAATGTTGGTCGACTGCCAATCAACATGCACGTCAACTACTTGATCGATTGGTGTGGGGTGTTGGTCGATCACCCGACCAACTGTATCGAGATGTAGTTCGACCTCTCGACCGACTGAACCTAGGAGATGTGTGATAAACCATCAATTCTTGATGTTCCAACACACCCCCATCAACACACAACTCTAGAGTTTCAGGAGGTGAAATTACATTACTAGAACACCCCCCCCATAATTGCAGCTTCTTGAAGCCCAAGAATTGTGCGGAGATTGATAAATTTGGCTTCAACTAAAGGTTTGGTGAAGATATCAGGGACTTGATCTTATGTTCTGCAATATTCAAGTGAGACAAAGTTCTCATGAACTAAGTGTCTCGAGTAGTGAGCATGGAGCTCAACATGATTCATCTTACTGTGGGCAATAGGATTGTCAGCAACATGTATGGCACTTTGGTTATCACAGTAGATTGTAGTCAAAGTCTGAACAAGAAGGCCAATCTCTCCCAAAAGTTAGTGAATCCATACGACTTCAATATCTACTTGAAAGACACCACGATATTCTTCTTATGTAGTCAACAATTGTTTCTTGCACAATCACACCAAAGGTCCAGTGCTATAGTGAAACACGTAGCCAAAAATGGACTTCCAATCATCACCATCGCCATCTCAGTCAGAGTTGGTGTAGCCGACCATCGAATATGAACTTCAACAATACTTGATACCAAAGTGAGTGGTTCCCTTCAGATAGCAAACAATTTGTTTCATTGCTTTCGAGTGGCTTTCTTTGGGGTCCTGCATGAACCGAGAAACCACACTAACAACAAAGGAAATGTCAGGTCGACTATGAGTAAGGTAATAAGATTGTCAACCAATTGTCGATAAGGTGTAGCATCGACAACATGTGTTTGACAAAGTTTTAGTACGCTCCACTCCATATTGAAAAGGAGTGGCACAGAGCTTGCAATCAGCCATCTTAAAACGTGTCAACAAATCCATCACATATCTAGACTAAGAAATGAAAAAACCATCACAAAGCGGTAATATTTGAAGACCCAAGAAATAATGCAGAGTGCCAAGGTCTATCATGTCAAAGGAGTTAGCAAGTTGTTTCTTCAATCTAAAGATGAGATCATTATTATTGTCAGTAATGAGTAAATCATTTACATATACAACAACAATCAGAGTGTCTCCATTTGAGTGAAGAACATACAAGTTGTGATCAGATTCACATCGTTTGAAACCAAGTCGAACGAAGAAATTGTTGATCTTAGCATACCAAGCTCGGGGAGCCTTCTTAAACCATAAAGCGATTTCTTGAGTTGACAAACTAGATTTGAATCTATCACAAAACCAGGTGGTTGTTCCATGAAAATTTCTTCAGATAGGTCTCCATGAAGAAAGACACTCTTCAAATCCATCTGATGGAATTTCCATCCAAAACGAGCAGCAAGGGAAAGAATCAGTCGAATGGAGTTCATCTTTGCAGCGGGGGAAAAGGTTTTAGTGTAATCAATTCCTTCTTGTTGAAAAAAACCCTTCGCAACAAGCCGTGCTTTATGTCACTCAACAACACCTTTAGAGGTAAATTTGGTCCTATAGACCCATCGACACTTCACAATGTTATTTCCTTGCAGTCAACGAACCAAGTCCCAAGTGTGATTCTTCGGCAAAGAATCATTTTTTGTCTTCATGGTCTTCTCCCATTCAAGGCAACCTTCAACATCTAAGTAGGTAACAAGGTCTGAGGTTTCAAGAACATGAGTCATCAAGGGAACATTGGCATGTTGCTTTTGGCTTTGAGTCTAACGTCCTCAAGAGGCATCTTTAACATCATCTCCAGTAGATTCGATTGTCTTGGCAGCCCATCGGGGTAGATAAGAAACAGGTGAACCACGGTTCACTTCACCAATTCGATCAGAAGCCCGAGGGTCTTTAGTTGGTGGACCAGTCGAAACAAAGGACGACAGACTAGTCGACTCAGAGGTCAATGGTTTAGTCGAAATAGGGAGAAAATTCGACTATCCAGTCAAAGGACTGAAGAGTGGAACATAAGCACCAGTGTCATAGATAACATCAAAGGAACCATACTGTAGAAATCCAAAAGAGGCATTCAACAACTTAACGCCATAAGAATTCTCATCAAACCGAACATCACATATGATAATGATTTGTCGTTTGAGACGATCAAACAATCAATAGGCTCTTGACTCTTCATAGTAGCCCATCATGATGCAAGCATGGATCTTTACATCCAACTTCTTTCTGCAATCATATGAAATACGAGCCCAGGAAACACATCCAAACACATGGAAGTGGTCGACTGAAGGCTTCTTCCCATACCATCGTTCCACTGAAGCCATGGAAGGAACAACTCGAGTCGAGATACAATTGAACAAATAATTTGCACAATATATCGCTTTAGCCCAGAAGCGAGGAGGCATATCTTTAGCCTGCAAGAGACATCTAGCCATTTCGACTAACATATGATTCTTGCGTTTTGCAACTCCATTCTGTTGAGGTGTGTGAGAAACCGACCATTGCCAGTCAATACCAGATCGAAGTAGGTATTCTTCAAAGGGTTGATTAACATACTCACCACAATTATTTGATCTCAAGCATTTGATGGGTCAACCACATTGATTTTTAGCAAAGGCCCGAAACTCCTTGAACTTTTCAAAGACAAGGTTCTTATTCTTCAGGAAAAAGACTCATGTGAAACAAGAGAAATCATCAATGAAATTCAAAATGTACCTTGCACCTACCAGTGAAGGTAGATTGATGCAACAAACATCATTGTGAACCAATTCCAGTAGGTTATGTGCTCACCACACTTTTCCAAAGTCGAATGGTGTCTAATGATGCTTCCCAAGAACATAGCCTTTACAGACTCCTTCAGGGGGAAACACCTTCGGTAAACCAACAACCATGTTCTAAGTTTCCATTGGCTACAGACTTTGAAAATTCAAATGTTCGAGTCGTTCATGCCAAATTTGACTTCTCTCATTAGTGTGAGCAACAAGTGCAGTTGGTTCAGGTTCAAGTCGAGTCGAATCACATATATTGTGCAAATTGTCAGTCGGGTCGAGAAGTCCGCCAACGAAAATCAACTTGCCTTTATTCAAATCACGAACATAGAACCAATCTGGCCAAAAATCCACAATCTTACCTATCTGTGTCAACTGAGCAACAAACAATAGATTAGCACTGAGATTTGGGACATGATAGATGTCGACAATTTTCCCATGTCGACAAGCTACATCACCCTAACCAGCAACATCTAGAGCAAAATCATCAACAACATAGATTTTACTCTCCTCGGATTTATTCAGTCTCGTGAATAAAGTGGCATATTTTTCCATATGATGAGTGCGCCCATAATCGACAACCCATTCATTGTGTGCAGAATGAGACAACAAGGCTTGAGAAGTATCGACTTGGAAGGTGAAATTATCAGTGGGTCGATGAATAGCAGACATGTCTCCTTCAAGGCGTTTAACCTTCTCCTCTTCTTATAGCAGTTTTTCTCCACATGTCCAGCCTTTCTACAATACTGACATATATTCTTCTTTCTAATTCGTTGTGGTTGTCTTTGGGGTCCCTGGTCATGGTATGCAGGTTTTTGTGCAGAAACATCAGACTGCTCTCTATTCCCGAAATCCATCTTGCCCTTTCCCTTGAGCAAGTGGACCTGGTGTTTACCACCAACCTTACCTTCTCCAAGTAATCTATGTTGATCAATAATTAAAAGACCACAGAAAGCTTCAAAGGTATAATCCTTACCATCTTCATTGCATGTTTTCCAGTTTGTGTGAAAAGTCGACACAAACACATTGAATGGTGTTCTCAAGTTCATTAGGACCAGCTTGATGAGTTGTCCATTCTTCTTATGATAGTTATTTCCACATTCGTCCAATTTCAATTGGAGTTCCTTGACACATGCCAAATAGTCCTCCATTCTCTCAAAGGAATGAGGATTGAGAGAGATCAACTCTTTCTCCAACTACCTGACATGGCTTTCGTCGACTCGGTCAAACAAGGTTTTCAACTTCTTCCATACTTGATGAGGCCAGTTGATTCAACTGAGGGGAAAACAAATCTCCCGCAAGATGTAGGTCGTGGTGACCCCCACAACCTCATCCTTCTTTCCATCAACAACGAACTTCACCTGATCGTTTGTTGGATATGGAATCGTCATCTTTGTATACTGCCATGATCATTTACTCTTTAGTAGGGTTTCCATATCTGGTGTCCATACTGCATAATTTGATCCATTCATAACGATATGATCAATCTTTGAAGACATCTTCGATATCTAGACAGACTGGTTTGTTTCAAAGTTCCAATCAACAAACCATTGACCCAGAGTCAATCACACAACAGATTCAACTCAGCAAGGTTTGTAGATAACAGGTCGAGGCTTTCAAACAATCGGCTTTGATACCATGTTGGGGAATAGGGTGGAACACAATATGAAACAAATGACACAATACTATAGATAATCGAAGATGAATAAAATTTTGAAGAAAAGAGGTGGTGTCTAAAGACATTGCTACAACACTTAAGCAGAGCGCACTGTGATCAGAACATCACACTGCATGTTGCACATCTCGACCTATGTGATCTGTTGCACAATCTTAATTCACTTTGTTTATGATAATGACCCAAGGGGTCTCTTTTTATAGCCTCAAGATCTGACCGATTTCCATAGAAACTAGGGGATCTTGTCCACATGTAACCGATGGGTGTTAGAATTGACTCCGCAAAATACGCTCTGTCGGGTCGACTCCACAAAACTTGACCCAACCGCCTACGCATCCAACTCGTAGTCGATTGTTGGGTTGGTCGATCCACCCCCGACTATCTTCAACTACAATTCGATTGTCTGACCGACAGACATGTCGACTACTCAACTGACTGGTGCGGTGTGTTGGTCGATCGTCCGACCAAATGGTGTGGTGTGTTGGTCGATTGCTCAATCCATTGTATCCAAATGTAGGTCAACCTCCCAACCGACTGAACCTAGGAGATGTGTGATGAACCATAAATGCTTGATGTTCCAACACTATAAGGGAGATTGGCACTAAACATGGGTCAAATTCCTTTTGTTGGGAGGAAATCTCACATGTCCATTGTAAAACAAACAATAAAAGCTTTCAAAGAAGTTAGAGAACATAAAGAAATGACTATAATAGGGCTCTATAGAGCACGAAAGACCTAGGAGAAGTTGCATTAATGAGTATTCTCTCAAGGAATGTTAGAGGGGTTCCGGGTGTCCTCAAAAAGTTAGCCCTAAAAAGATTGTTTTCAATATATAATCCAAAGATTGTCCTATTGAGAGGAACTGTGTGTTTGGGTCAGAAGCTATTTAAGTTCTTCTTTTTTGAAGGGTTTGAATTTTTGTTCTTTGGATGTGGAGGGTCTTTCAAGTGGTCTTGTCTTAGGTTGGAATGCTAGTATTGATCCAATCTCTATTGCTATATTAAATGTAGGTATTCAGTTGGGATGTAGAACAAGGGAATTGTGAAAAGTGTTTAGAATAATGCATTTGCATAGGCCCTATGGGGACAAGATGTCATTTTCGAGAAGTTGAAAGGTCAAAGTTCCCTGAATGTGATAATGCCGTAATAGGAGATGACTTAAATCTGACTATGAACTTGGGAAATTTGGGGAGAATCTACTGGCCTTTGGGTGATTATTTTAATCATATATTTAAAGATTTGGAGCTTATTGATGTTGAACCAATCCAGTTAGTCCCTATTGGAGAAACTTTAAAAGAAGTATAGAAGGCATTTAGATAGATCCCTGATTATTGAAAGCATTTGAAAGAAACTACTAAATGAAGTCATGGGTAGGTTATGGGGAGTCTTCAAATCATTTACCCCCATTCTATTTCAAATTGAAACGAAGAATTGGAACCCCCAACTTCTTTTAACTATAATCATTCATAGTTAAATTAGGAAGATTTTAGAAAATTAATAGGTTTGAATTGGAAGAAGTATGATGGTGCTTCAGGGAACTCGGCAATGCAGCAGTGTAGATAAGATACGAAAAGTGAAGAAGATTGCAATTGAGTTACAGGGTCTGGCAGATTCCAAGCTAATTATGGATTGAGGAAATAACAAGTGCCAGATTGAGAATTTGGTACTTAACCAATCATGAACAGGGTTTTCGAGGTAAAGAGAAAGTTTGCAGACATCACTTTCTCTCATAGATAGAGAATTTAATGTTTGCTCTGATCATCTTTCTAAAGAAGCTTTATCTTTGCAGAGTGGATCATTTCTAGAAAAAAATTTAGAGGAGGTGAACTCTTTTCAAAATATGTTTGGTCTTTATATTGGTTTCTGGAAATAGTACTGTGTAGTACTGGTTATGACAGATTAAATGTGTCAATGTTTTGGAAGGTTGAAATTATGGCCTGAAAAAGCATTTTCTGTTTGTATATTTTTTATGCTATGAAGCACAACATAAGCCCTAATAAGGCCTTGGATGACTTTAATACGTAATCTGTAGTCATGGCTGAACCTCTTTCAGTTTCTCTTTTTCGGCTAAGAAAGCTAAACCATGTAGATTTTTGTTTTATTTTTAAAATATCAAATATAAAAAATAAAAAGTTAGAGCAACTGCTTAATGATTTTGATTCCCTGATAGCAATGAGAGAATTAAAAGTTCGAACATGTCCGGATGCAAGAACTTGTCAAGGTTACCTGAAGAATTTAGCAAACTCTCAACGGTTTAAGTTGATTTCATTGGAATGCAAGCTTTTGGTAAAACTCCCTGAAGGTTTTGGTAAGTCTGGTTGTTTGTAAGTCAATTGAATTTAGCTTAAGTGGTTGGAGGAATGATTGCAATCATTTCTACTCAGGTTCAATTCCCACAAGTGATATATTAAGCTCTTAACAAATATATTATTGTAATGATTTCGAGCCTTGTCGTTAACCAGCCTTCATAACATGGAAAAAAAAATCTAACTTTTTGGAAGAGCAAGATCTAGTCAGATCAAGTAGAAGAAGTCTGTGAAAATTTCCATTGTTTTCAATACAAAAATATTGAAAAGCATGGTTACGTTTGCAAAGATGATGCCTATGTTGACAAGATAAGCATGTCTGTGTTGACAAGATAAGCGCAACCTCCTTGCCTTTGCCAACCCACCCTCATGGAGAATACTTATAAAATTCCCATCTCCCATTTGTATATTACATATACCCATGATGGGATGTTTTCAATCTTGTTCACCCATCTGGTTTGTATGGCATGACCTACCCAACACAAGGTTATGTACTTTCCTTGACACCACCAACTCAGTAGTGCAACGACATTTATGCAAGCTTACACCAAGAAATTGAGGTGAGTGACATCCTCATTCCCTTATTATCCACTAATTACCCATGCTATGTTAGTTTTAAAATTTGGTATGTTAATACAACTAGTGCAAATCTAATACATGAATTTATAGTTCAAAATCATCATATATATAGAGAGAAATTCTTTCAATTTTTAAACTATTATCTCATTTATTATATCACTCATTTCTTTTGGTGTAAAAAACTAATATTAGGAATCATTAAACATGAGCCTTTCACTCCTTAATGTTTTATATATTTCACTCTATTTCATTTAGTGAGGGGAAATGTGAACAAACACTCAATTGTGTACTAAGAGAAAAGCATGATAAAATAACATGTGTACTAAGAGAAAAGCATGATAAAACAACAATATTTACTTGGTTAACACATTGTAATGAGTTGAGCATATGCATGTTTCTTAGAATTGAAATAATCCATTTGAAATAAGTTGAGCCATCATGAAATAATGGTCATCCATCTTGCTATCTTTCTACCACTATCTAAGTAGTATTTTTTTTATTTTTTATTTTTGCATAATGTCAACTAAAAGTGCAATTCTCATCCTCAATCTTTGTCATAGATGCACCAAAATGGCTATTATGACGAACAACAAATATCTTGGTTTTTCATAAAGTTAGAGTAGGAGAAGGCAATTATGATTTCCTATTTCACTAGTCCCTATAGTTGAATGATGGACATGAATCTAGCTCATCTTTGTAATCCATGAAAGCATAATGTCATAAATCAACAAGAATGTCCATGTTTTTAGTAGACACTTTTGTTCATTCAATTTGCACATTAAAGGAGTGCTCATCTTTGTAATTCATCAAAACATAATGCCATAAATCAACAAGAATGTCCATGTTTTTGGTAGACACTTTTAGTCATTCAATTTGCACATTAAAGAAGTAGAGTTATTGCGAAAAAAAAATCATCATAATGAAAAAAGATTAATATTAATATGGTAAGAATGGATAAACAATTTTGCTATAAGAAAACAACATTACAAACTTTTGTCAAACATAGATATTAGTCTATTTGAAATACATATTAATCAATTTGAAAACAACATTGCCAACTTTTGCCAAACATAGATATTAGTCGATTTGAAATATTTGACCAAACATAGATATTAGTCAATTTGAAATCCATAAGTATATTAAAAAACAATCCTAAAACTCTTCATCACCATTGCCATGTAGTAGCGTATTCACAAGCTACAACTTCTAAAAATTTGTGCATTTTCCGGTATTCTTAAGACATCTAGATTTTAAGGATAACTAAGTAGAATCTTAAAGTAAAGAAGACTAATACATGGTTCGTATTTTGACGAAATTCCTAAAAGCATATGATCATATTTTTGTCGTGGATAAGTTTTATGGCATTGAGGACTATTTATTTATTAATCAAAGTTTTATGTTTTAAGGTAAATGGTTTCTTTTACCATTTTCCCCAAAGTCTTTGATGAGTTACCATATTACCATAGAGTGAGGGTCCTTATCCTTTGGCTTAAGAAAAAGAAAATAGTGGAGGTACACCATTAATAGTGTTTAATTATTATATTTCGTGTGCTTTAGGTTTTTTAGAAATTATTTTATATTATAAGGACGCTGCGTTCGTTTTCAATGAGAAAATATTCGATGTTTCAATCCTAGAATAGGGATTATCATCGAGAGTCTTCAAGGAGGTTGTGTTCTTTTTCAATGAGAAAATACACGACATTTCAATCCCATAGTAGGGATCATCATCATCAGGAGGATAAAGACTCTTGATGATGATCACCACTATGGGATTGAAACATCAAGTATTTTCTCATTGAAAAAGAATGCAACCTCCTTATAATATAATACAATTATCCACTATGTAAGATGAACATTCTTTATAAATTCCAAGGGAAATCCATGGCAACTTGTGGTCTAGTAAAGATTAGGGAACCTCATCATGTTCACCATAAAGCCAAATTTGTTAAGCATCCCTCTTCTTGGCCCCTATTTGGCATCCCAATAACAACTCTTAAGATGCCTCCACCCTTGTCTAAACACTTATGACAACAATGACAACCACAACTTTGAGAGCTCCGATAGGACATGACTCACCATGTAGGGAGCCTTGCACTATTACTACAACACTTGACATACATTCTCCAAATCTAAGAAACATGACTCTACTTGAGTTTGAATATGCAATGAGAGATTGACCCTAATGGAGATAGTGTCAATCCATTGAAATATAAGGTTCAAGATCTTAGTTTTAAACATAACGTGACTTGTGTTTTGCTAAATGTGGAACACAATTTCAATTTTAAATGCATTTATACTAATATTGAAATCAAGCACAAGGCCTTCGATCTCTTAACAAAGAAATTTTCCAGGTGAACTTTGTGTCAGCATATTACTTGTAAAGATAATCATTCTATTCACAAGGAGAATCGTGAAACTTTCTACAAAACCAAAAAATATGCTATAGGTTATTGACCTTGCCATAACATGGATATATATATATATATATATATGGTGGAGCATTTTACTATAGATGAAAATATTTTCCTTGTAAAGAGATCACAAATATTAAGGAAAAATTATTTTGAATTATGTTTGAATATGTGTGTGTGTGTGTGTGGAGGTGGAGCATTTGTTTGAATATGTGTGTGTGTGTGTGTGTGTGGAGGTGGAGCATTTTACTAGAGATGGAAATATTTTTCTTGTGAAGAGATCACAGATAGGAAGGATAAATTATTTTACTTTTTCTATAAAGAAATATAATTATGTTTGAAAATGCATCACTCATGAGGATTGAAAAATAAATTCAGTTTACAAATAAGTATTTGAAGTGAATAATAAATTTCATAAAAATAGTTTATTGTGAGGATAATATTTGAATATTATTTAAAGTGTTGTAGTAATCATGGATTGTGATATTTAAAAAGGAAGCAGATTTATTCCTACAGATTTCAAAGTGTTTCTTTTATAATAGCATGGGTGGTTGTGAGGAGGAGTGTTATCCTCCCCACCCAATATCAATTCTCACATGTGACATGTTGAACTTTTAATGAGTATATTGTTGTATTGGCCTTGAGCCCTAAAGAATTTGGTTTACCTTGGGTACCAACCTTGAAATGAGGGGAAGTGCCTAATGAATTTCCATGGGATATGTATTTCATGGAAAAAAAAAGTGTTTCTTCTATATTAAAAGTACAAAGGGTTATGAAGATAAACTCATTATCATCACTATTACCTTTGAAAAAAGTGATAGTTACATTAAAGTAGGATTGACAAATCAATTGTAAATCTTCGAGCCAAATACAATTGAAAAGTTATTTTTTAACAAAAAAATGTTATAATGTGAAAAATATACAAGTGTCGACTAGTGATTATAGGTTCAAATCATAGTTTGGGGTATGCTCTATGTGTGGAAACATTAACATCATTTAAGATCAAACATGGATGGAAGGATGGGGTGTTTTGACCTTAAATTTAAAAAGGAAATATTCAACATTTTCCCATAATAGGAAGAAGATAACATTACAGGATCGTGTAATGAAGTTATGCATGGAATTTCCCTCATTAAATTATATATGCAATGTGCAAAATGATGCAATCCAATATAATGAGGAATCACCACAACAAAGTTATGAAGATTTAGAAGAAAAAAATTAATAAATTTGAACAATATCCTCGTCGACAAAGATGAAGAGATTGTTCAAACCCATAGGAAAATAGATTTCCAAGATACCAAAGTTCATTAATTTCAACAAAAAATAAAATAGATTCAAAAATAGAAAAAACATAAAGAATTATCACAGGGAAGAGATTAAAAATGTTAGTAAGGACCTATTTAACAACAATGAAGAAATTTCTTGCATGAGAAGTTATAACAAAAAATTAGTTACAATTAAAGAATGAGAAGAACACAACATAAAATCAAGAAGCAACCCATTGACAAAGAAACTCGTATCAATCTAGTTGAATCAAGAAAGGTTGTAAGGAATCCCTCATCAACTCAATTAAAGTGGAAAAATCGAATGTCATCACTAATGGAATTTTATTAGATGAAGGTCATTAAGGAGTTGAGATCAAGAAACAATTCGATGACAAGTTGGCATGTATAGATTCAATTATTGTTGAAGGCCCGCCAATTTCCATTGATGAATTCATATCTCAACCAAAGGATATTGTCACATTAGTGAATAAAAAAATCAAATATCAAAAAGGATCAATTTATCTGGATATTGTATCATTAAATATACTAAAGAAGTTCAACAACACACAAGAATCAACATATAAATGTCTGAAGTTACCTAATTAAAGTCAATGTTTTACTTACATGCCAAAGCATCCAAACATTAATACAACTCGAAATAAAAAATAAAGAAGCTCAAACCAAGAATCTTATCAACATATATTTATAGAAAAATCCACCTATGATGGATTGATCATTTTGTGATGCAACAATATTGTTCAAGGATTAAAATATCATATTGCCTTGGGACCTCAACCTTATAAAATAGGTTAAAGTTACAAGAATATGGATCATTCTATCTAAATAGATGTTCTATTGCAGTTCTTTTAAAAACTATGTTAAGTGAGAGGACATCTAATATACCTAATGTATATCAAAATTATTACCATGATGTTATAAATCATTATCATGTAATAATAGTCACAAGTTACAATTTACATTTATATTGTAATAATGATAAGTCATTCATTTTTCTAAAGGGTATGACTTATCACCGTATTTATATACACACCATTGTATCTCAATTCATTAATCACATATAATCCATTCATATTAATAAATATTTACTATTTTGATATAGATATTATGGGGTTGTTTATTCATGGATGATGATTTCATGAAGTGAACCATTAAGTTCACTTTAGTGTGTAAGGTAAAAAACTACATGTATGTATTCCTTCCCCTCTCAACATTTACCTTGTTGTACACACACCCTCTATTATGACCCAAGGGGAGCATATATAGGACTAAATGTATATGATATGCATATGATCCCAAGGGGGGCATATATGGGCCTAAAAGTACATGTAATGTGTAAATATATATGTTATAGGGTCAACCTAGTAGTAAAGGGGGATCATGTGCAAGTGTGAATAGCTATATATATAGATCATGTATTCATTATTGGAGACAAGTGAATTGTGATGTATGAATGTAACTGGTTATTTGGAGGAGGGTATCCTATTATTTAAGGAGTTATTGTGTAACTTATCTATCTTGGATTTGCGCTCCATGCTCACATTATGTACATGGGGTGTACTTCTGTTATGTTTTGATATTTGTAAGCATTTCAATAATTACATTTGGTATCAGAGCATCGATCCTAGGGTTTTTCCACCTCAAACAAGTCGTCATGGAATTTTTTCTATAACTTTTTTTTCGGGGCCACTTCAGAAAGTGAAACTTGGAGGATGTTTATAATACTTAGTAAGGTACCCATGGTACAAATTTTATCTTCTAGGTCATTTCACTTTCAGAGATACACTATGTAGAAGATAAGGTTTTTAACTACTCTTGTAACTAGTCTCAAACAAGTGTTTCTGGTAAAATAGTCATAACTTATTCATAGAAGATCTAAATTCTGTGAGACCAATTGCATTGGAAATCATGCATACCATAGTATTTTGGGTGTGAGTTTAAAAATCAAATATCAAATATTGGGTGCATGGAATGTTGTACAAGTTCACTCTCCTGGAAAGGCCAAAAATTAGTAGGGTTTGGGAAAGTTACCATAACTTTCATTTGACACGCCCAATTTTGGTCAGACCTATGGCATTGCAGAGAAGACATTTCAGAATACTACGAGTTGAAATATCAGACTTATAGGGAGCGAAATTTCAGAAATACACCAAAAGGAAGGTTGGCCAACAGGACAGACTTCAAATCAGTGTTTCACATGTATGTTTACTTAAAACGATCATAAATTTTGATTGGGATGTCAAATTGAGCTGATTAAAAATCCATTGGAAAGAAGAAAAACAAAATATTATATTGAAGCAAGGACTATAACCATTTAATATCATTATCCTTAATATATTTAGGTTGTGAGTTAAGGGTTGGGGTTAGACCTCAATTAAGAATCAATGGAAATACCTAAACTTAAAGGAGATGAAGATAAGGATGAAATCAATCCCGTGGAATGGTTGAGGATGGTAAAAGAACGTTGTAGTAACCCTTTTTAGGCAACCTTAATTTTGATGGTGAAGCTTATAAGTGGTGGAGAATCCTTGATCAAGATACTAGACTCTACTCCACATGGGAAAATTTTGAAAAACTCTTCTCAGATAAATGGATTAGGGATACAAGAATGGAGGAATTGTATAGAATTCAAGATGAATTAAAAAAGAAAAGGAAGAGATTAAGAAGAAGGGTGAGGAGCTATCTAATATATGTTCCCTTAATGAATCACTCATTAAGGAGGTTAAGAACCTAAAGTAAGAAAAGAGTAGCAAAGCAAGGCGGGAAAAGGATAATTCAAGGGAAGCAGTGAAAAATAAAAATGAAGAGGTATGTAGATTACGAAACCATAATAAAAAAAATATTGGGTGAGGTTAAGATGTTGAAAGGAGAAAAGAAGAAATATCAAAATCAAGAAGAAACAAGGATCTTGGATGGAGAATCTGCCAAAAGACTTGAAATTTGCAAGAAGGTTGAGGAATCCATAAATACTAATGAGGTAAAATCAGAAATGAAATCCAGAATTGAAGAAGGGCATCATAATTTGATAAATGGGGTGACATTACAACTTCAAAAGGAGAAAGAAGACAAGATTTAAGAAGGTCTCCAGAAGATACTTGAAGAAGTTGAACTCCATCTAAATGATGTATATGCCAAATATGATGGTATTATCTCCAAGGATAGAATAATCAAAGAACAAGCAAGGAAGATAGAGAATTCCATTGTCTCTAAAAAGAATATAGATGAAATGCACATGCAGAGTGATGAAAAACCATCAAAAGTGGAACCATATCAACACCCTCATTACCAGGAAACATTTCAAGGAAGATTAGAAGGTCGATATCAACATTGTGAAGGAAGAATATGGAATACTTGTCAATATTCGTGGA
This sequence comes from Picea glauca, assembly GCA_000966675.3. Lineage (NCBI taxonomy): Eukaryota > Viridiplantae > Streptophyta > Pinopsida > Pinales > Pinaceae > Picea > Picea glauca. The sequence continues at coordinate 55,932 of JZKD02S0429657.1, forward strand.
ACAAAGCATTAAAAAACCACTCTTAAACAAGATATTATCATAGATCAATATCTACGACAAATTGGAGAAGCTTCAACAATGATACATGGAATCAAGGGAAAGAAAAATAATCAACAACCAGACACCAAGGATTACAACCAAAAAGAATTGATTTTTGAAGGTCATCATCAATAGAATTAAGAAAGCAGGAACATAAGACAATCATATTACTTGGTTTCATCACCCTTTAATTGCAAAGCTTTGAGGACACGGATTTTTGAAGGAGGGTACTATGTTATAACCCAAGGGAAGCATATATAGGGATAAATGCATATGACATGACCCCAAGGGGGGCATCTATGGGCCTAAATGTACATGTAATGTGTAAATATATATGTAATAGAGTCGGCCTAGTAGTAAAGGGGACTCATGTGCAAGTGTGAATAGCTATATGTAGAGATAATGTATTCATTATTGGAGATAGGTGAATTTTGATGTATGAATGTAACTAGTTATTTGGAGGAGGTTTTCCTATTATTTATGGAGTTATTGTGTAACTTATCTATCTTGGAGTTGTGCACTATGCTCACATTTTGAACATGGTGTGCACTTCTATTTTGTTATGATATTTGTAAGCATTTGGATCATTGCACCCTCTTCCTTGCCACATATATGATCAAAATTCGAGATAAATTTTAGGTATGAGTAGAGTTATACCATGATCCAAGACTAATGAATGTTAAAAAAATAGAATTGTAGGTTTCGACAAATTCTTAATCAACCCAAATTGTCAATTTTTTTATAATAGTATTGGATAAGTGGAAATAATGACTTTATATATTGCTAGATACCAACAATTAAAAGAAAGTTTTATTCAACATTAAACAACTCCCGTGTATGTATTTTAGTTCTATAATATTGTTTTATATTTATTTCAAATGTCCAATGGATGGGGTGCTACCTAGCCAAGCATGACAATACGCCATGTGGAACTGGATGCAACCACCAGGAGAATGTGGTCTAATTAGAATAAGGACAAGGATGTCTGATTTAAGGAATGCAACATTTCCCAAAAATTCAATTTATTTCTCAAGGGTGTGAAGCTGATAAATCCAACTAGTTTTGGTACCACCCCTCTATAAGGATTAATGGCTACAGTTAAGTTTTGTATTATGGATAAGTACCAAGGATGGGGCTAATACAGATTTATGAGTAGAACGAAATGAATAATAGACCGAATACAATAACACAGAGATAAAAACTGATATCCAGTGAACAATAACTTCTATTGAATAAATGAAATAGGCTAAAACTATAAAATTGTGGAACTAAAACAACTTGCTCGAATGGTGGTAGCTATATTTGAGAAGAGATGTGGCTGCTACGTGCATCTGTCTAAGAATAATGATTACAATGAGGCTCCAGAGGCCCTTTTAACATTATTTGTGAACTCCAAAACCCTATACATCCAAAAACCTAACCCTAGGAGATGAAACATCAAAAGTTATGTGGGCCCCAATGGGTAAGTTGGTACCTCAACTTTCCGGGGTCGTAAATTTTGCATACGACCTCTATTTTAGGCGCGTGATAGCCTGTTGGAAAGGTATTTTTGAGAACTAAACATTATGTCATCAAACTCTGACTTCGTCTGTAGTTTGACTGTGGCAAGCCAAAAAAACATTGTTTAGGGCCCCAAAATGGTCCTAGAAGTACAAAAAGATCTACTGACATGAAAAATTCCAAACTAAGCCATTTGGATTAGGTGGGTGGCCACCAATATCCACATGGAAGATGTGTAGGGCTTAAAACAACCCCAAAAGTGTAGAACCCACAATTATAAAGAATTACAGAAGAACATGTTGAACTAAAAAATTTCAAGAGGAGCCAATTGGAATAGGTGGGTGGCCACCAATATGCACATGGATCAATCCTCCCCTCTTAGGAAGCAATGGCCTCCATTGTGTTGAGTTCCCTCATCAAGTGACTAAACTTTTGTTGAATTTGGCCCCAGGTGAGCCACTTGCCTTGGTGTAGGAGCTTCCCTGCCTTGACAACCTGATAAAGTTGGATCCTTTGTTGGCGAGTGCCCTTGACTTGTGTGTCCACTATCTGATCAATGGATGCATGTTCCATCCAGTCAGGGTTGAGATCTTTTAGTGTCAGTTGTTATACAATATCTAAGGTGTCCAATAAGGGTGGAAAATATGGTCGAAGGAGGTCCACATTGAACATTGGGTGCGATCCAAGGAAGGGTGGAGTGTTGAGATAAAAAGCATTGCTACCCACAACCTTGGTTATAGTGTAAGGCCCATAGAAAAGTGGGCGAGCTTCTGATGGGGCTCTGTAAGGTGCTCTTTCTGAAAATGTAACTAGACCTTGTCTCCCACCTGAAACTGGTGCGGTACCCTCTGTTGATCATGACATTGTTTGCACTTGGCATTGGATTTCTACAAAATATCATGGACATGTTGGTGGATGTGTTGAATCCGCTCAATGAATCTGGTGGCTTTGTCGGCCTTAGACTGAACATGGGAATCTTATGAATGTGTGGTGGCAAGAGGTAATGCAACATCAATGGGACCCAATGGTTGGAATCCCATCCCCACCTGAAATGGGCTATGGTCGGTGGAGCTATGGAGAGCCTTGTTGTAGTTGTGCTAAACATAGGGGAGACTCTCATCCCAGGTACATGGATTCTTAGAATTGTACATGCGCGGGATGTGCACAATCATCCGATTAACGACCTTTGTTTGGTTGTCGGTTTGGGGGTGGAAATTAGTGGATTTCATGAGCTTGGTGTCCAACAGTGACCAGAGATTCGACCAAAATGTGTTGAGGAACTTGTTGTCCCAATCGGAGATGATGGTTTGCGGTATCCAAAAATGGACTCACACTCGTTCGAAGAAGATCTTGGCAATATCTGTCGTTGTGATGCTCTTATTGTAGGTTGTGAGGATGGCCATCTTCGAAAAATGATCAACTACCACAAATACACAATCATTGCCTTGCTTGGTGGATGGAAGGCCAGACATGAAATCCATCGAGATGGATTCCCAAGGCCTCTTGGCAGTAGGAAGAGGGGTGTATAAGACTTTCTTCTTGATGGCTAGCTTGTAAATGACACATGCAGTGCAAGATCTGATATACTTGCTGACATCATGTCGGAGTTTTGGCCAATAAAAATGTTTATGTAGAACGGCCACAGTTTTCTCTATGCCAAAATCTCATGCCATCCAAATGTAGTGAGCCTCCCATATCAGTTTTGCACGCTTGCTTGCAGGAACACAAAGATGGACAAGATGACATAACAATCTGTTCTGAATGTGAAAATCAGTGACATTCGCACCTCTACCCAAGAGTTGATAGGTGGTGGTGAAGTTTGGATCTTGTTGATAAAGTTGGGGCCACTCAGATGCCTCATGTCCACAAGAATGGAGCACGATTGATCCAAATTATTTTCGGCACGAAATGAGAGTGGAGATATAATAAAGCAATGTACAAAGATATCTTAGATATCAAATAATATAACATAAATGTATCAGAGATGCTACCATAAACACAGAGATACAATAATACACAATTTTCTATTAATGAGCGAAAATGTACAAAGACTGTAAAAATACAGAGTGAAAGACTCGCTAGAATGGTGGAAACTTATCTCTTAGAAGAGATGTGTCTGCTACTCACATTCACAAGAAGATTATTTTACAATGAGACTCCAAAGGCCCTTTTTATCATAAATAAAATTCAAAACACTAACCCTGGAAGATGAAACGCTAATAGTTTTTTGGACCCCATTTTGGGTAGTTTGGTGTATCAACTTCTTGGGGGCGTAACTTTGGCATACAATCTTTGTTTGGGGTGCACGATAGCTTGTTGGAAAGGTATCATTGAGAAGATTCATTTTTTGCAGCTCAATCAGAGCCTTTAGCTATCATTGAGAAGTTCGATCTTGAAAAACCTTCATTTAGGCCCTCAAAATGGCCCCAAAAGTTAAAAACAACTAAAAATAGTAAATTACCAAAATTGCCAGAAAACAATTTTGATCCAGTTGGAAAAGTTGGGTGGCCACCGATATCCACCTAGATAAATCCTCCCTCCTTAGGAAGCAATGGTCTCCATTATGTTGAGTGCCCGAGGGAGAGGGAAAAGCGTTTGTTGAATCTGCATCTTGACGAGTTGCTTGCCTTGTTGGAGAAGTTGTGTTTCTTAGCTTGTTGAAGGTTGTCACGAACCTGTGGCTAGAAGGGTTGGACCTTTTTAACTAGCCTGGCTACATGAGATGTCTGTGTGTAGAAGGAATATTTACACTTTGCTACAATCTTGTCAACTTGCTTCTGTTGGATAGAAGGTGCTTGGACTGAGGATGCAGTGGTGTTCTTTTATTGACGCTTTGAACAAATTGTGAATAAGCTAAATTTTGTAGTATGAGATACTACCTTGCGGCACTGTTTAGGTGGGACAATAGTTGGAATTACCTCTGGTATCCTGAAAATATGACCTCCCAGAGTAACAATGACACTACGGGGTCAAGACTCATAAATAACGTGGCGCTTCCACATATATGGTTGGCCAAAGAGAACATCACAGACATCCAGGGGGGAAACATCACATAATACCTCATCCTTGAAGGGTTGGATGCTGTATGACAATCGACACTGTTGGCTTACACAAAGATCTCATTCTTGGTGAAGCCACCCGATGTTGTATGGTTGCAAGTGTGGTGTTGTTGAAAATCCCAACTGTTTGATGACCTCTGTTGAGATGAGGTTCTTTTGACTTCCGCTATCAACAATAAAATGCAGCGGGGTCCCCTTCACCCACATATGTGAATGAAAAAGGCGCTCCCCCTCTTCAGAATCTGTTTATTCTTTTGGTTGAATTGTTGCGGACACGATAATATAAGTGGGGTCTGCGTCGATGATTTGTCTTCTATCAGTATTTTCAGAATCAAATTATGAATCAGGGTTCGGCTCCTTGTCTTTTATCTCAGCCACCAATGACTGTTTTGAGCGACATTCATCGGTGTTGTGCTAGGGGATTTTGTGGAAATCACACCATTTTCCAGTGTCCTTCTTCGTCTTTCTTTGACCCTTCTTTTCCTGTGGCTTGGACTAGTTTTCGGGATGTTGTTTCTTAGGGTCGTCTTTATCATACTTTGGTTGTTGCGTATTTGCAGACCCGAACTCCCGTTTGTTCTAGTGCTTAAACTTCTGCTCGATTTTAACAACATATCGATAAGCAACACTGAGTGATGAGATGTCCAGAAAATTCATTTCAGTTTGAATGTATCTATGTAGAGCCCCACGGTATTTCAGAACCAAATGTCGTTTGGATTCTTTGATACCCAGCTTGGTGCACAAGGTATGGAAGGTATTGGTGAACTCCGAAACTTCTTGGCCCCTTTCTTGCCTCAATGTGGTCCATCTCATGTATTGGTCCTCATAGTTGCCAACAGGGTAATATTGTTCCTTTACCACATCCACAAAAAAATCCCAAGTGGGCTTGGCCCCATATATTCCAGACTCCTCTGTGGAAATTTTCTCCCAGTAAGTTTCCCACCAATGTTTGACATGGGGGGTAGCCTTAAGGAGTGCGAAGGTGATTGTTTCCATGCCGGAGAAATTATGAACAGAGAAATAACCTTCTAGAATATTTAACCATTTTTCTAAGGCATCCACATCTATCTATCCTTCAAATATGGGAATATAAAAATTAACTTGTGCCTTGAAAGGTGAGGTACTTCCAAAGTGGCAGCTTGATGAAGATGTGCTTTTTGTTATCGACAGGTGTTGAAGGATGTGGGAAAAATTCTCCATCATTTTGTCCCTCTGTTGCGTGAGGGCTTGCTCAAGCAACAGATTAATAGAATTGTCTGCTCTATCATTTTTATTTTCTTCCACCATGGAAGGTTTCTTGGATGTGCGAGAGAAATTGTCTTCAAGAGAGACAAGCTCGAGATGCAAATTTCTATACTTGGAACTCATTGGGGACATGCACTGAAAAGAGATCAAGAGCAGCCTTCTCTGATACCACTAATCAAGATTATTTTCAGCACGAAATGAGAGCGAAGATATAATAAATCAATGTAAAAAGATATCTCAGATATTCGATAATATAATAGAAATGTATCAGAGATGCAACCATAAACACAGAGATATAGTAATACACAATTTTCTATTAATGAGTGAAAATGTACAAAGACTGTAAAAATACAGAGTGAAAGACTCACTAAAGTGGCGACAGTTTATCTCTGAGAAGAGATGTGTCCGCTACTCGCATTCGCAAGAAGATGATTTTACAATGAGGTTCCAAAGGCCTTTTTTATCATAAATAAAATCCAAAACCCTAAACTCGGAAGATGAAAATCCAATAGTTTTGTGGACCCCGTTTTGGGTAGTTTGGTGTATCAACTTCCCAGGGGCGTAACTTTGGCATACGATCTTCGTTTTGGGCACATGATAGCTAGTTGGAAAGGTAACATTGAGGAGATTCATTTTGGGGGTTCAATTAGAGCCTTTGGATATCATTGAGAAGCTAAATCCTAAAAAACTTTCATTTAGGCCCTCAAAATGGCCTCGGAAGTTAAAAACTGTTAAAAATAGTAAATTATCAAAATTGCCAGAAAATTGTTTTGAGCCAGTTGGAAAGGGTGGGTGGCCACCGATATCCACCTAGATCAATGGTGGTGAGTGCAGCCACGGGTGGTCGACTGATGCAATCAGTGACACGATTTGTGCTCCATGTCTTATACTTTATGTTGAGATGGAATTGTTGCAAGTAGGTGGACCACTTATGATGGCGGTCATTCTGCAACTTCTCGTGTGTCTGTATGAACTGCAAAGGCTTGTGATAAATGTGGATGATTGTCTCCTTTACCAGAATGTAATGTTTCCATTGATGACAAACTTGTAGAATGGAATACATTTCCTTGTCATAAGTGGGGTATTTACAGACAGTATTTGAGAGTGTCTCACTATGGTATGCCATCGGATGACCATGTTGAGTGAGAACTACACCTACAACATAGTCAAATGCATCAATATCAATCTAAAACAGGTGTTGTAGATCAGGTAAGGAGAGTATTGGAACTGAGCAGAAGCAATGCTTCAGAACATCAAATGCTCATTTTTTTTCCTCCCCCCACGCGAATTTTTCCCTGCCACTACCCTTGGTCACTTGGTTGAAGGCCCATGCAATATGGGAGAATCCCAACATGAACCGTCGGTATAAGTTGGCCAATCCCAGGAAGCTCTGAAGCTCGGTTAGTGTGGTCGAGGCTGGCTAGTCACAGATGAATTGGATCTTATTCGGATCAACATGTACTCCATGCTCATCAACAATGTAGCCAAAGTATTGGACCCTAGTCATGCCAAAGGAGCATTTTTCCAAGTTGGCATATAGCTTGCGCTATCGCATAGTGATCAAAACCTATTGAATATGTTGCATGTCCTCCTCCCAGGTTCTATTGAAGATGAGGATTTCATCCAAATATACCACCACAAAAGAGTTGGTGCAGTTGTTAAGACAAAGGGCATGACCATCCATTCAAAGATACCTTCTTTAGATTTCAAAGTTGTCTTCCATACATAAGTTGGTTCAATGGGAACCTGGTGGTATCCAAACTTTAGATCAATCTTGTTGAAGAACTTTTCCCCCTTGATTTGGTCAAGAAGGTCATCAATTCTGGGAATTGGGTACTAGTTCCTGACTACGATTTTGTTTAATGCTTTGTAATCAATGCAGAGCCGCCATGTCCCATCTTTCTTCTGCACCAATACAATCGGGCTTCTGCAATGGGAGGAGTTGGGTCTGATGTGACCCTTTTGAAGAAGCTCTTAGATATAACCCTTGATTTCTTCATTTTTCATCAGCGAGCGATGATAGACTGGTCCATTAGGTAGAGGTGCCCCAGGGGTTATATCAATTGGATGGTTGACTTGGCAGTTCATCGGTACCCTGGTGGGTGAGGAGAATTTGTCTCTGTACTCTTCCACGATCCTGTCCACTTGCTTTTGCTACAAAGAAAGACTCTGTGTAGAGGCCATGAATGTGGCGGTCACTTTATTCTTACTATGAGAATAGATCACAAAGAAGACAAACTTCTCGGTCTATGAAATGACCTTACTGCATTTCTTAGTAGATATTAAAGAAATAGCGGTAGGTGGTGCAACCTCTGGTATCTTGTACAATTGTCTTCCCAAAGTAATAATAACACTGCGGGGTCTAGACTCATACACAACATGTCACTTCCACAAATATGATTGTCCTAAAATAACATCACAAACTTCAAGGGGATAAATATCACACAATACCTCATCTTTGAAAGGTTTGGTGTTGTAGGGTAGATAACACTGTTGACTGACACAAAGATCTCTTCCTTGGAGAAGCCAGTCGATGGTGTAGGGTTGCGGGTGAAATGTCATCGGTAGGTCCAGTTGCTTGACGACCTCTTTTGATATCGGGTTTTTATGACTACCGCTATTGACAATGAAATGAAGTGGAGCCCCCTTTACCCACATACGCGAGTGAAAGAGGCGTTCCCCTTCCTCTGGTTCTTCTGGTTCACTTGGATGGTCTTTGGTTGTAGCGACTGTGGCACTGGGTTCATCATCGATAATCTTCTTCCTTCCCTCTGTATTTGATTTGGAGTCAGAATCGGCCTCTGAATCAAAATATTTCAGCTCAGCCATGAGTGACTTCTTGGAGCGACATTCTTCGGTGTTCTGCCAAGGGATTTTATGGTATTCACACCATTTTCACGTGTCCTTCTTTGAATTCTCATTTCCCTTCTTGTGTTGTGGCTTGGAATGGGTGTCCTGAGAGTGACCATATTTTCTTTGTCCCTTTTTGTGTGGGTTGGGGTCACCTTTTCCCTGCTTCAACTGTGAGGAATTTACAGATCCAAACTCTCACCTTTTCTGCTTAATTTCTTTCTTGATCTTAACAACATATCTATATGTTGTACCCAATGATGCGATGTCCATAAACTCAATTTATGTTTGAATGTATCAATGCAAAAAATTGCAGTATTTGAGCACCAAATGTCATTAAGGGTCTTTGATACCCAATTTGGTGCACAGGGTATGGAAAATATTGGTGAAATCTGGTACTGTCTGGTCCCTTTCCTGACACAGGGTGGTCCATTTGTTGTACTAGTCCTCATAGCTTCCAACAGGGTAGTATTGTTCTTTAATGACATCCATGAAGGAATCCCATGTGGGGGAGACCACAAATATTGCAGATTATTCTATGGCCCTTTGCTCAGAGTAAGTATCCCACCAGTCCTTAACATGGGCGACAACATTGAGGAGTGCAAAAGTAATTTTTTCCCTATCGAAGAAATTGTGGACCAAAAAATATCCTTTGAGTAGATTCAACCATTTATCTACAACATCCGCATCTATCAATCCTTCAAATAATTAAATATCAAAATTTACATGTACCTTGAAGGGGGTTTCATGGTCGCTTGATGAATATTCTTCCTCTGTGGACAACCGCCGAAGGATCTGTGAAAAGTTTTCCATAATTTCGTTCCTTTATCGCGCAAGGGATTCCTCGAGCAATATTTTAAAAGGATCTCCTACTCCATCACATTTATTTTCATCCCCCATGGGTTTTTTTCGGGCTTGGTGCAATCGATCTTGCAAATTCTCAACTAGTTCGAGTCCCAACTTCTGGTACCCAGATTTGTCGGGGACATGCACGAAGAAAAATAAATGAATAGAAAATCGCTCTGATACCACTGATCCGGATTTATGAGTAGAACGAAATGAATAACAGACGGAATATAATAACACAGAGATAACAACATATATACAGTGAACAATAACTTCTATTGAATAAATGAAGTAGGTTGAAACTGTAAAACTATAAAACTGAAACAACTTGCTTGAATGGTGGTAGTTATCTCTTAGAAGAGATGTGGCTGTTACGCCCATACGTATGAGAAGAATGATTGCAATGATTCTCCAGAGGCCCTTTTAACATTATTCATGAATGCCAAAACCCTAGACATCCAAAAACCTAACCCTAGGAGGTGAAACGCCAAAAGCTATGTTGGCCCCAATGGGTAAGTTGGTACCTTAACTTCCCGAGGTTGTAACTTTTTCATACGACCTCCATTTTAGGCGTGTGATAGCCCGTTGGAAAGATCTTTTTGAGAAATACACATTATGCCATCAAAATATAACTATGTCTACTATTTGATTGTGGCAAGCCAAAAAAACACTGTTTAGGGCCCCAAAACGGCCTTGGAAGTACATAAAGATGTAGTGACATGAAAAATTCCAAACTAAGCCAATTGGATTAGGTGGGTGGCCACCAATATCCACTTGGAAGATGTGTAGGGCTTCATATATCCCCGTAAGTGTAGAACCCACAATTACAAAGAAGTACAAAAGAACATGATGAACTAAAAACTGTCAAGAGGAGCCGGTTGGAATAGGTGGGTGGCCACCTAGATCAGGAGCACTCCCGAAGCTCTTTATGACTTTGTCTGGTACCTCCCACTATATACTGGACGTATTCATAAGCTGCATTTTATTCTTAGCCAATGATTTTTAGTCTCTATCCATTCTACGCAAGCGGTACGTTTCTTTATTCTCGATAGGATGCCTAGAGAAAGAGCTAAGGTTGTTAAAAAAACAGATCATGGAGCAATAAATAAAACAAATGCGGAAATAAAAATGCAGAAGATACACAATACAATAGAGACACGGATATACGTGGTTCACCCAATGTGGGCTACATCCACTAGAGAAATTGCCAGGTCCTTCCTTTTTATTATCCAGTAAAATGAAGGGATACAACCTACAACACACCCATTGTAACGTCCTCTTCTTTCTCTCACAGTCTCCTCTCTTTGAATAAAATATTCGCCATAACACACAGCTACAATACAATTCCCTCGGAAGAGAGGGTTTCCTTCTAGGGAAAAAAAACCTAACATAACTTCTATCATCAGATCTATGAGCTTATAATAAACAATACATATTGACTACGAAATTACAATATTTGAATTGGAAAAATAAAAAAATTCACCCCCCTCATGGCGAGGGGGGGGCATGAATTATGTATCGTGCAGTTTCTTTGACCTGCATATGAATTAGGAAGATAATTAGGCTCCACAACCAACAATATGCCACTTGGATACTAATCACAACAACTCCATTGTTGTTGTACCTGTTGGACTATGATCCACCTTGGACCTGAAAAATTTCTCATCTTCACCTTCATGTTTGAAGGCCAACTGAAACTGAGCAGGAACTCAGTTTCTCCCTAGCTACTACCTTTGTTAACATGTATGCAAGATTCTGGCTAGTATGTATATTTTCCAACTTCAAATGTCCATCTTCCAAGATGGATCGTATGAAATGGTACCTGAGTTGTATATGCTTGGTCTTAGAATAGAAGGTTGAGTTCTTTGCAAGATGAATGGCACTCTTTCCAAATTCCTCCATAAACCTCTGTAACTAAATCATCTCTTTACTAGCCTCTGTAGCATCAACATACTTTTCTTTCGTTGTTGAAAGTGCAACAACCTTTTTTCAATTTTGAAATCCAACTTATTGTTGTTCCACCAACATTAAAAACATATCCCGTGGTGCTCTTCTTGCTAGATTTATCATCTGCCATATCTGAATCAACATATCCCTGTAGAACAATGTTTTAACCTCCAAAACATAATGCATGAGTACTAGTACCTCTCAAATACCTAGGAATCCACTTTACTGCCTCCCAATGTTCTTTATGTGGATTGTTCATATACTTGCTCACAACTCCCATTGCATGTGTAATATCTAGTCTTGTGCACACCATAGCATACATCTAGCTACCAATTGTTGATGAACAAGGGACCCTATACATGTATTTTATTTTCTCATGTGTCTTGGGACACATTTCCTTGGTTAATTTGAAATGGTTGGCTAGTTGGCGAAAGGTGTACTAACCAGTTTTTCATTCTTCATTATAAACCTCTCCAACACCTTCTCTATGTACTCACCCTGAGACAATGTCAATTTGCGATTTTTCTTGTCTCTTGTTAGTATCATAACTAGGATTTTCTTTGTAGCACCCAAATCCTTCATCACAAATGAATTAGATAATTTCTTCTTGAGCACATTTATATCCTACATGTTAGACCCTGCAAAAGCATGTCATCTACATACAATAGCAAGATAATATAGCTTCCATTTTCTAGCATTTTAAAATAAACACAGTGATCAGAATGAAATCTACTATAACCTTGTTCTTCATGAACCTATCAAACTTCAAATACCACTACCTTGGAGCTTTCTTTAGGCCATACAAGTTCTTCTTCAACCTGCATACTAGATTTGTCTTTCCTTTAAACTCATACCCCTGTGGTTGTTGCATATAAATCCCTTCCTCCAAATCCCCATGGAGAAAATTTGTTTTTACATCTAATTGTTGAATATGCAAATATTCTACTACCATAAGACTTAAAATAGTCTTAATTGAAGTCATTTTTATTAATTTTAGAGATCTATTAAGTTTCTTTTCAATTTAACTAGATAAAAATAGCATAGGTAGGATCACTGAGAGAAACACAATCACAAGATACACAACATTTATCCTAGGAAACCCTCATGGGGGAGAAAACCCAGCAAAAAAATCCTTAATATAGATATCCAATACAATGCCAAGACAATAAACCAAAACACTAGAGAATATCCAACGCTAAGCAATGTGCCTCTCTCTTTCTTCTTCTGGCAACTGGCAACTACAGCTTCCTTCAAACTTGCGCACTAGATGAGTGAGTTGAGTGAGTGATCAAATGAGGTGCTAGCCTCCTTTATTTATACTAGCTGGCATGCGCTAGAAAGGTGTCTCTTCACTGGACAGGGCCAACTTATCTTCTTAGTGGTTAAAACCACTTTAATTAGGCCTGGGGGATGACTTATTAATTGCCATAATATAATTAAGGTTTGACCAATCCACAAAAGGGGATTTGGTAATTTACGAGGCATGACATGATCAATCCACAAAAGGGGATTGCTCCAATTAATAATAACTCAATAATTAATGGAATACTCTTTGCAGTTACAATATTTCAACAATCCCCATTAACAAGAAGGGTATTCTACAACATCATCAGGAGAGAGAGAGGGAAGCAACATCAATATCATCTGGAACACTGACTGGCATATCTATAAATCATCGGATTTTTTTCTCATCATCAATATCAACATTCACAGCATGGAGATGGAATGGCATCATCATCATCTACATCAATATCAATTCGTATAGCACTAATACATCATCATAATTAATAATAACATCAAAAACAACAGTATCATCATCACAATACAGAGGTTGGAGCAACAACATCATCACAGCACCAAGGTTGGAGCAACAACATCATCACAACACGAAGGATAGAGAAAAAAAATCATCATGGCACGAAGGATGGAGAAACAACATCATCATCATCATAGGGAAACAGAATGAGGCAGCTGTTACAACATTTTGTGGTACTTTGATAGTCCCTAAGGAGCTTCCCAAGAATCATAAGATTCCCTAGGATATAAAATCCTAACGAAGATACCATGTGGTACTTTGATAGACCGTCCTTACCGGGCCTTTGAGATCTGCCCAGGAATCATAAGATTCCCTAGGATTATAAAAATCCTAACAGAACTACCACTACTGACCATAGCTAGCATATTCAGGCACATGTACTATGATAGACCGTCCTTACCAGACCTTATGGATCTGTTCAGGGATGATGTAAGGTAGCTAGAGAGGTAGTGGAGGGGCCCAGAGGGCCCATAGTGATAATAGTAGAGGTCATTCAATGTAAGGTGGAATAGGTCCACTATATTATTAAATAAGGCCCACTATGGTAGTTAGATATAATAAATGGGTAATTA
>JZKD02S0429657.1:121057-136302 GCA_000966675.3 Picea glauca
ATGCTTTCATGGTGAGAGATATCCAGCTTCTGTCTCAGTTTATTTATTGTGATCATTTCTGCTAGGAGGAGGGCGCATGGGTTGAGATGAGTGGCAGCTACCTGGTAGCAGATCTGCTTGGAGGATTTGAGCTCTGACAGTTTCAGTGGAGAGGCAGCACAGGAGAGGACATTCCTGTGGAGGTATTTCTTCATTGGGAAACATAAGAGCTTGGGCGCCTCAGTTCAGTTCAGAGGGCAACAAAGGGAGAGGGTGCACCACAGTTTGGGCACTTCTTCCTCTGGTTCTTGTGGCAAGGCTTGTGAGGAGCTTGCTATGTATACAGGCTCCATTGTATTTTATTACTTGTTGTATCTCTTGCTTTAATCACAATTATATAGACATATATCCCAAACTGGTTTTCCCCAGGGGGGTTTTATCCAGGGTCATGTTGACCAAAAATACCTGTGTCAAATTTATGCATGTTTAGAAGTGTAGAACTGCATTTTAAAGTTCAAGATCTAGAGGTAGTGTTATGTGTTTTAAGTTATATTGCATGTGCTAACATTGAGATAAGAAAACACTTGCAAGGGCACCTTAAAAGAGCACTTAACCTATAAAACATTGAGCAGAAAGTGGGATGACTGTTTGCTGTCCTAAAATAGCAAAAGAAGACAGCCATACAGTTGAAACTTAGAGCCATACTAAGGTCAAGGACAGACCTTAGATGGCAGCCTCATAGGACCTCATAATTTCTACACCTTTTGGTTCTGCAAGAGTTCATTATAGATCTCTTTAATATTTTCTTCTCTCTCATCTATATTTGTCTTCATTGATTCCATCATTGGTGATGGGGCATAGAGATCATCTAGAGCACTACTTAATGCGAGAACTTCTTGGGACCTCCTATCTTTTGTTTGTATGGAATTTTCCAAGTCAATTGAAGGAATTTGTTTTGTTGGAATGCCCTAACTTATACCTTTACTCTTACCCATAACCTGAGTTTTACCTTTATTATGACACTTGCCACCTTCTTTACTATGGATTTCTATTTCATTTTCAAGTTTGGTAATCTTCTATTTTCTTGGACTGCCCTTATTTTTACCATTTATCTTACCCATACCCTCACTTTTACCTTTATCCTAACCTTTTACACCTTATTTACTATGCCTTTGTATTTTCTTTTGAAGTTCTCTAATCTTCCCTTTTGCACTCACAATTGTGATGTCTCTGTTTCAACTTATTATCTTGTGTAACAATTTGTTTCCTCAAATTGTTCATTGTGTTCTTATATTCTTCAACCTCTTATTTATGCTTCTAACGTTCCTCTTTCACTGTTTTTTCAAATTCAGACTTTAAAACTTCAATATACCTCTCTTTGTCCTTCAATCTCTTATTTAATTCATCCACAACTGGATTACTTGCAATTTTCAATGGAGGTATATTCAAAACCTTCAGTCTTCTTCTCAAGTCCTCCTCAAGTTTTCTAATAGTATTTTCTTATATAGCCTTTCTATCTTCGAACAATGCTTTGAAAATATTAATGTCCCTCTTACATTATTTTTCAATCTTGGATACCTCATTTTGTAATCCATGAATAACATGATATTTTTTGTTTACTATACTATTTGATTCTTGTGCTTACTGCACAATTGTTAATACCAGACCTGCAATGTTATTCATCCATTCAATAATATCCTTGTCCTTTACTTGGCACTTTTCCTTTGTAAATGTGTTGAACCTGCACATAATAGATATAGCTAAATAATAATACATGCATTTGCAGAGAGAATTTGAGAAAGAAGAAGAAGGAGAGAAAGAATGAAAGAATTCTCATTAACCGTTGTGAATAATGAATAATTTACACATGATATACTCTGTATAACTCAATGAGTGCACACTAGAGGAGAACCAATGCGTCATAGTGGTGGTATAGAGTGATCTGGACACACACCAATAGTTATGGGAGTGAACTTCCACCTATTCTAGACTCTCAGGCAGTTACGGGAGTGAACTGCCACCTAGTTGAGTTAACTAGTCAACTAGTCTTCAGTTAATTGATTGAATAGAGAGTAGTGAGGAGTTAAATTAGGAAATCAAGCGTAATGCACCAGTTTGGTGGTGATCCCAATGCAATTTCACATTAGTTGGTGATGATCCCAATGTTGCATGGTGACAAAACCAATGCAGCATTTAAACTCAACTCAACTAGTCAAACTGAAGTGTCAACCAAAAGAGAATATTCTCCAAGTGGAATATTCTCCCCTAAAATATAGGAGACTGGATAATGACTAATTATGACTAATAAACAAGGAAAAACCTTAGGAAAAATAAATCCTAGGTGTGTGTGAAGTAACTCCAACACCCCCCCTGAACATCACTATGGTGAAAATAAAGAATGGGTCCCGGCAACGAGACCATGTCAGGTACCCAAATACAAAAGATACACTGAAAGAAAGTGAGGATAGAGAGAAAAACTCACAGGAAAAACCCCTCCTCAAGGTAAAATGTATGTAAAAAGAAGAACTACAGTTTCTAGGCAACCGTGTCCTTCACTCCAAGACGACCTCGCAGAGAATGGAACTTCTTCTCAGTAAAGGTCTTGGTGAATATATCTGTCACTTGTTCTGCTGAAGGATATAACTGTAAGTCGATGATCGCCTCGTGTAATAAGTCCCAGATGTAGTGCATGTGGATCTCAATGTGCTTCATCCGCTACCTTTGAACTAGATCTCTGCAGAACTTCAGAGTGCTCTGGTTGTCACACCAGATGACGATCAGTCGATGAAACTGAATTCCCAAATCAGTGAGAAAATGTTGTAGACACATAGCCTGAATGGTTATGTTAACTACCCCTCTATACTCTTCCTCGACTGAAGATAGAGCAATGGCAGCTTGCTTCTTGCTTGAACAAAAAATAGGCTCAGAACCAAGATTGAGTGAGTAACCAGATGTGGACTTGTGATCAGTGTTATCGCCAGCCCAGTCAGAATTAGTAAACCCGATGAGATCTAATGTACATTATGTTGCATAATGAATCTCAAAGGTGATGGTGCCCTGTGAGTATCGAATGATACACTTTGCAGCCTTCCAATGTAGCTCATGCGACTCCTGGATGAACCTGGAAACTGCTCCAACTACATAGGAGAGGTCTAGTCTGGAGTGTGTGAGATACAACAAGATCCCCACTAGCTGTCTGTACAGTGTGTTGTCAACCAATGGAGTCTCCCTGCTATCCTCAAGTTTGAATCCTAATAGGAAAGGAGTCGGAGCAGACTTGTAGTCTGTCATGTGAAATATCTCAAGGATATCTCATGCATACTTGGCCTGAGACAGTTTGATTCCTGATGCAGCCTGACTGATCTTGAGTCCAAGGAAGAAGTGTAGTGGACCCATGTCCATCATCAAAAACCTATCATGTAGAATCCTCTTGACTGCAGAAATCACTGAAGTCAAGAAACCGGTGATCAACAAATCATCAACATACAAAACTAAGAGTAGAAGTGAATCAGTTGTCATGAGCATGTAGACATCCAGGTCTGATTTACAACGTACAAAGTTCTGTAACAACAAGTAGGAGTCCATCTTGGCATACCATGCCCTCAAAGCATGCTTGAGACCATAAAGGGACTTCTTCGGTCGACAGACTAAAGATGGGTCTTTCATGAATCCTTGGGGCTGCTCCATGTAGATCTCCTCAGAGAGATCATCGTAAAGAAATGCATTCTTCATGTCCATCTGATGGACTTCCCATCCTTTGGTTGTCACAATGGAAAGTGTCAATCATATGGAGTCCATCTTCACTACTGGAGCGAAGGTCTCATCATAGTCGATACCATGAACCTGTTGAAAGCCTTTGGCAACAATCATGGCTTTGTATATGCTAATCTGTCCATCCGTTGCACTCCTGGTCATGTAGACCCATCTCCATATGACTAGTTTCCTCCCAGAAGGAAGGGGAACCAGATCCCGAGTTTGGTTCTCGAGGAGGGAGTTGGACTCCTCCTGCATGGCAGATTCCCAAAAGGGATTTCCAACAGCCTCGCCATAATACTATGGATCTGAAGACTAAACCAAGAAAATATGCCCGGATGGAAATGGTTTAGTGGAAGTGAGTGCAACAGGAGGCTCCTCGAAATCAGATCGATTCCTCCTAGTATCGGTTGGATCACCAATGAGATCCCATGCATCATGAAGAGTATTTTGTGCCCACTTAGGCCTCTACTCTGGCTCTACAACTGCATTTGGATGATCTGACTCTGCATCTGACTGTACTAACTTTGAATCTAAATCATCGAATTCCTTTGAATCAGAACTCTCTTCTGAAGACGAGTCGGCATGTGCATGCTGATCATCTCAGACAAGTGGAAGAATGAAGGTGTTTGCATGCGACTGTTGAGGTGCATGCGATACACTTTCCTTGAATTGGACACTTCGCTCAATGATGAGCTGGTCCAAGGAAAGATCAATAATCCTATATCCCTTCACACCATCGGGGTATCCAAAAAAAATACACTCAGTTCTCTGTGGATCAAGTGCCTTCCTCTTTTCAGAGGGAATCTAGGCCCATGCACGTGAACCAAAAATGTGAAAGTGGGTCACTTCTGATTTGAGGACACTGCAAGCCTGATAGGGGGTCTTATCCTTGAAAAATATATGGGGAGATATGTTTTGGATGTATGTTTCACAATTAAGTGCTTCATCCCATAGTCTTTGTGGTAGTGACTTTGCATGCAACATGCAAGATGCCACCTCGTTTAGAGATCTGTTTTTCCGCTCAGCAACTCCGTTTTGCTGAGGAGTATAGGGAACTGTGTGTTGCAACTGAATCCCTGCCTCATGGAAAATATTATGGGTCTCATGATTTACATAGTCTCCCCCGTTATTAGTTCGTAGGACTTTGATCTTCTTTCTGGATTATGTCTCAACCAGGGCTTTGAAATCTTTGAGGTGTTGAAAGACCTCAGATTTTTTCCTGAGAAAGTAGATCCATGTAAAACGTGAGAAATCATCAACAAAAATGAGAACAAAACTCGCTTTGTTTATGGATGGATGCAGAAAGGGACCCATAAGGTCACTGTGGATCAGATCTAAAGGTGCAGAATCTTGCTGAGACTTTCCTTTGTCAAATTTCTCTTGAGGGTGTTTTCCGAGAACACATCCCTCACATACTCCCTTGGAGAAATGGATGTCTGGTAGACCATCAACCAATATTTGCTTGCTAAGTTGTTGCATGTATCTAAAATTCAAATTTCCAAACCTTTTGTGCCATATCCTACTATTTTCATCACCATGAGTAAGCAGTAAAGCAGAATCAGGTTCAATGAATTCAGAAAAAGTATACAATCTAAATTGATGATTTACCTCACCGGTAGCAACCCTGGAGTTGGTTTGCATGTCTTATATGTCCATGGAATTTGGTGTGAATATGAATTTATTTCCAATGCCAGAATTCCTCATATGATACACGGAGAGAAGGTTGATGGAAAGTTTGGGAACGTGCAACACATTCTCGAAGCTTTTGTTGGTGAGTTCAATCCTTCCTTTTCCGGTGACTTCGACATAAGATTTTTCCCCCATCAGAATAGGAGGACCTTTGAATGCATCCAAAGAAGAATATAATTCTTTTGAGACATCCATGTGATGTGATGCTCTTGAATCTACGATCCAAGCATTGGGAGAGGAGTTGATGGAAATCAAGGCATGGATAGAATTGTCTTTCTTGGAATTTGGATATTTTGGCTTCTTCTTCTTGGCACCCTCAGGGATGCAATCTCCAAGGTTGTTATGTTGAATTATTTGAGACATCAGATCTATTTATTTTTACATGCATGCGGATTCTGGATGGAATCCTTTGTGACAGTACGAGCATTTCTCCCATTTTCTTCCCTTTTCCCCTTTGGATCTAGAGGCATCGGTGAAGGGTTTTGTGTACCCTTCCTTCTTCGGATGTGCATGAGATTTATGTTTATATTTATGTTTATATTTCTGATATTTGTGGCTGCCATCATGCAGAGTGAGTGCATGTGCCCTTGGGCCTTTGATTTTTCCCATGTTGATGAGCTTGGTTTGCTCTTGTGTCAGGGATTCCATAAAGTCCTCAAGAGAAGGCATCTTCCAGGTGGCTCTGGAGGCGAATCTAAAAGAATGGAATGTGGATATGAATACAAATAAGTCAGGACCAATCTTGGAGATAATGGTGAGAACCATTTGTTTCTCATCCTTCGATTTATCAACCCTGCAAGCTTTGAGTTGTGACAATAAATCCTTGAATTTTGTAAAGAAATCCTGGATATTTTCGAAGCTTTTTGGATCCAATGTGAGCAACTCCACCTCCAGCATGTGTCCCCTCATCTCATTCTGTTTTCCAAAGATCCATTCCAAGGTGGTCTAGGATTCATTGGGAGTCTTACAGGAAGATATGTGAAAAAAGAGATCGGGATAAATAAGACTGCAAATTGTTTCAAGTGCCTCATCCATGTGATTTAAATACTTGGATTTTTCTATGGTTGATGTCAGTTTTGTATATGTATTCAAGGTTCACTTGTACAACCCTCTGGTTCAGAGATGTATGGATATTTTCTCCTTCCATGCAAAATAGTTGTAAGGTGTAAGAATGAATTCTTTTTGGAAATCCATCTTTCCGTTGTCTTCAATCTTGTGTACCTGCAAAAAAATTTGGTGTAGCTTTTGCTTAGCAGTCCGTCGGCTCTGATACCATGTAAATTTGTAGAACCTGCATAGAATAGATCTATCTAAAAAATAATACACACATTTTCAGAGAGAATTTGAGAAATAAGAAGAAGAAGGAGAGAAAGAATGAAATAATTCTCATTAACCGTTGTGAATAATGAATAATTTACACATGATATAATATGTATAACTCAATGAGTGCACACTGGAGGAGAACCAATGCACCATAGTGGTGGTATAGAGTGATCTGGACACACACCAACAGTTACGGTAGTGAACTTCCACCTAGTCTAGTCTCTTAGGCAGTTACAGGAGTGAACTGCCACCTAGTTGAGTTAACTAGTCAACTAGTCTTCAGTTAACTAACTGAACAGAGAGTAGTGAGGAGTTAACTCAAAAAATCAAGGGTAATGCACCAATATGGTGATTATCCCAAGGCAAGTGCACATTAGCTGGTGATGATCCCAATGTTGCATGGTGACAACACCAATGCAACATATAAACTCAACTTAACTAATCAAACTGAAGTGTCAACTGAAAGAGAATATTCTCCAGGTGGAATAGTCTCCCCTAAAATATAGGAGACTGGATAATGACTAATTATGACTAATAAACAAGGAAAAACCTTAGGAAAAATAAATCCTAGGTGTGTTTGAAGTAACTCCAACATCCTTCCAGTTGTTTAGAGAGGAAGAATACTCCATTGCAACATGTTTGTAATGCATCACTTTATCAACTATCGAAAAAAAAAAAAAATCATAAAAAATGTATGTTGGATTGTTCATAGTTGAACTTGGAGAGGTCGACTTAGCGCCCATAATAGTGACATTATACACAAGTACTTCTATTTTAGGAGGAATTCTATCAATTGTACTTTCTAAAGTATCACAATAATCATCATTGTATGTTTCCATATAATTGTCCATGTCTCCCTTCTCCTTGGCTTCATTAATAGGTTCATGTCACTAGTACATATGGGGCCAATATTCGATGAAATATTATGACAAAAATGATAAAATTAATGGTATTGTCAAAAATTTATTTTCTGAGCTCCCCAACGTTTGTCATAATTTTGACTTTGTTCTCTATACATCGAACTTTCAACAAACGTTAGTCGGAAGTTCGATGCATCCTCTATTTGTCGAACTGACGATGAACATTCGTCGGAAGTGAGAAAATTCTATTTTAAATTTAATGACCTTTTTGGATGCTCTCTTTTCCCACTGGATCCTCTACAGATGAATTGGGAACCTTTGTCCTTCGAACTTATGATGTTCGTTGAAAGTGGGAAATTTGTATTTTAATTTTAATGAGGATTTTGTGTTTCCCTACAAACATAGTGCAAAAGAAGAATCTACTCGAACAGTGGGAATGTAACAATGGGTAGAAACACTTAGTCACCTTCCAAATGGGCTAGAAAATCATTCAAGAGGTATGCATTCAATATTTTCCACAATCCCCATTTTTTCTTCACTGAAAATATTCACTCTGCAACTTTCAGGGTCTACATTCAGGGTTTCAATGCATTTTAAAACCGAAATACAGATAATATGAAGGAACTAGAGTGCAATTTTTTTCCATTTGTTAATTTTTTCTATATGTTGTTTTATCTTTCGAGGGGCGAAGATGATTATTTCTCGGAGAACATAATCGAAATTGAGATTCACAACTTCATGACCTACGACCATATAAAATCCAAGTCAGGGTCATGGCTCAACCTTATGATTGGTCCAAATGTAATGGGGAAAATCTCTCTAGTATGTGTGATTGAAATTGGTTTGGTCGAAGAACCCAGGTCGATATTTCCTCCATATTGTGTGTATATATCATGTACCATGGTTTTCTATTAAAAAATCGAGTGAACCCTGGAGAATGAATATAGTGTTTGTATGAATATAAATGCTTGCTTTTGTTGCAGTTACTAGGGAGAGCATCAAATATTGACGATTATGTCAAACGAGGAGAAGAGTCGGGATGGATAAAGATCTCCTTGCATGGAAATGTTGTATAAGAGACCATTGTTATTACACAAAAAATTGACATACAAAATAGGTCTAAATGGCATATTAATGGTATGGGAAAGAAGTTGATGTTAGTTTGATTTATGGGTATCTTTCTTGAAGTTGATTTGATCTTGTTAATGCATTATTCTATTTTGAAATTTCCATTGAGTTGTATGTTTATAAATCCTTGTTTCAGACAGGTATAGAAGCAAAGTCACATGATTTGGACTGGGCAAAAACTCAACGAGTCCAAAATGGGGAGTCAACTTGGTGAAAATTTTGGCCTTAACTAAACTTATTTGAAAAATCACGGAACGTGAACTCAACAAAATTCAGGAACTTAAAGGAAAATTTTGAATGCTTCCTTTCACCATTAGCACTACCCAATCAACATTGAGGTGCAATGTCGATGACACTAGGGGCTAGGAAATTTGTTCTGTCACCTACATTGACCAGGCAGGGATGAAGTCATCCCAGGCCCCCCTTGGACGGGATAAATATGTCACACGATTGTAGAAATGAACCCTATAGGGGAGTAAATCACCAGCCATGCTTGATGAAAGAGTTATGTCCCCATTGTCAAGTCTGGGAACTTGAACTTCCTTATTAAAACATCATGGAACATAAACTAAAAAGAGTTTTGGGAAATTCCTTTTAATGTTAGCATTTCCCAATCAACACCGAAGTGGAATGACGAAAAACATTAGGGGATAGGAACTTTTCCCATTGCCTACACCAAGCCCATAGGAGGCCATGTCTCCCCCCTTTTGTAGAAGCTAAACACGTCACACTTTTGGGGAATTGAACCCTGGTGGAGGGGGTATATCACCACCTCCACTTACCCAACCAGTCAACTCCCTAGTGACAAATATTATAACTTAAACTCAACAATAAATTGATAAGTTTAGCAATAACATTGAAAAACACAACAAATTTATAAATAACTCACTAGTTTGACCAAAATGGGGTGAGTTTGACCCAAATTGCAACTCAGACTTGCTAAGTAATTTCCATACTCAGTGAGTCTTATTATAGAGTAGAATTTTTCATGAGTAAACTTTTGTATACTACAACTTTGGCCAACTCAATCAAGTACTAGGTTTCAAGAAATAAATTATTGGATCTAAATAATTATATGGATAAATTTTAACTACTAAATTTTAAAATATGTCTCAAATTTCAATGACTATTTTTCAAAAATATTGGGTTCTCCCTATTTGATTTAGTGCCAGCTAATCAACAGTAAGGTGAAAAACCATTGGCACTAGGGGTAGCAACTTTGTGCATCACTATGTTTGGCCTGTTATCATCCTATAAGTTATAGGAATCAACTGGTGACTGGGATATTATCTGTCTCTAGTGTTTTTGTTGACAAATGATTTTTCATTCTGCAAATAATTTGAAAAGAAAAGAAAAAAGAAAAGAAAAAGAAAAGAAAAGAAAAAATAAAAAGAAAAAGAAAGAAAAAGAGGGCATAAAATAATTGAAATAAAAGCCCCATGCAATAATGGTAACTTGGTCCATACCTTTCAAGCATGGCCAAGTTATTTTTAAATTTGATGTTGATAGGGTAGTGAATGATTTGGTTAAACAGTTTAATCTTAGCCAAAGTGTTTAGGTTAGATTAGTGAATAAATCTAGCCAGACTGTTTAATCCTGGTCAGATAGCCCCAGGATAGAGTAATTTCTTAGCCCAACAATTTAATCTGGGTTAACTGTCATAGGAAGATAGGTTAGCATGTAGGTTAGTTGCTTTATTGTTCCATTCCAATAAAACCAACTTGATGTAAAAATGTCACACCATGTCTCAAAATCCTATAGGATAGTTTGGTCGAAGCCCCTTGGTGTTGTCTATTTGAAAATTTGGGGGAAAAACCCATAAAATAAATTTATCCTA
This sequence comes from Picea glauca, assembly GCA_000966675.3. Lineage (NCBI taxonomy): Eukaryota > Viridiplantae > Streptophyta > Pinopsida > Pinales > Pinaceae > Picea > Picea glauca. The sequence continues at coordinate 131,630 of JZKD02S0429657.1, forward strand.
AGTTTTCCCCCAGCGCATGTGTTCTCTGCTCCCATTTTATGCTCCCTACACATTCCGACGGTCCTGATCTCGACGCCCAGATCTACAGTGCACAGAGCATTCCGGACCCCCTCGACCGTTCTGATTTTAGCCGGGGGGTCCGAAATCGCTAATAACCTTTGTGCACATCTGGACGGCCCAGGGATGAGCGCTTAAATTAACGGTCTAGATTGGATTCTGGACCCCCCCATTCGTTCTGCCTTTAATGGAGGGGGGGGGTCTGGAATGGGTGATAAACGACGCGCTAAGATCTGTGGCCAGGAAACGGGTGCGTAGATCAACGACCCGAATTGGATTTCAGACCCCCCTGGATGATCTACTTTTAACTGAGGGGGGGGGTCCGGAATGTTATCTCCCTCTGGCGGGCCCCTTGTCATATGTGGCATAAATCTATTAGTCCTAAAGTCCCGTCACCATCTGCCTTCTGACAGCCCCTGTCACTAATAGATGTTATCTCCCATTGGTTCCACTTGCTCCACTTGTCCCCGAGTTATGTCCCATCCCATAACTGTTGTCAGTCCCCTACCTGTTTTCACTCATGACCAGCCCCTTATTGCGACTTTTACCTCCAATACCTAGCCGCCACATCACCTGTCCATATTTTTCCGCCACCATTACCTGCCATCTCACCCCCAAGTGGCACGTTGTCCATTTATTACTGGATAACACACCCGTTATCCTGCTGACCTATCTTCCACGCCCAACCGACCCCAGTTTTAAATAAAACTACCGTTATTCCCCCTACATTCACTATTCACCCATCGCACCAGAAAATTTATCTCTTACTCCTCCATTGCATTCCGTCGCGCTCGTACACAGTCAATTGCCCCCACTAATGTCATGTTTATTGCAGGTACTATTGCAGAAATGGCACCAAATCCCAGACCAGCAGAAGGAGAAGAGAATCATTTTCTCCCACCTCCTGTCGACCTGGACAAGATTCCGCTGGTTGACAAAGATAGATTGATCGCAGATACCAAATGCGATTTCGATTTCTCAGACCTCCAGTCATGGCTCAGGGAGGTTTTCCTGGACCAGAGCGATGAAATTGGACTCTGGGAGTCCAATTTACCCCTTTACCTTTTCCCCTAGATCCACCATTTTCCTGAATTCACACTTAAATGACAAGCTCACTATATTCCCGAACAGAGAGTCATCGTATCCTTGTCCGAAGACACCATGTTCCTCATCACGCCCGAAGACATAGACCAGATGATGCAAATTCCCCGTGCCGAGTCTGCGTCTCCTTTCAACCTAGAAATCCTTATAGAGTTGTATCAGAAGATGAATTTTCCCCAGAGATCTCAAATATTCGAGCTTTTCCTTCCCACCTCCGCTCAATTCCCTTCCACAAATCCCCCTTACCCATCGTCCATGTTCTCCACCAAGGGAAACTAGGTCATTTCCTCTCTTTGTGCTCTGTTAGGGTATTATTTCGACCAGTGGGTGGATGAGCCCATTCTGGGTTTCCTATCCATTTTCTCCACTGATGAAAAGCCCACCACCCAGTTTGATTTTAGCACCTTTTTGGCAGAAAATATTCACGAACAGTTCGTGAATTTTGGCACGGAAGGCATGTTCAGATACTCGTCTATACTGGCATACATGTTTGTTTACTTTCAAGCAGATAAATTTAGTTTTTCCATGCAGAAGATGGACACAGATGGAATACCGCAGGCAGTCACAACATGGACCTCTTTGCTAAAGCATAACTCCACGGAGTATAGCTTCAAGGCGTTCATTGATCTTTTCTACCACCTCGTGGTAAGCATGTTGAGCGGCAAGCCCGAGCCTCGAATAAATGACGAAGTCCAGAGAATATTGCATCTCTCGGACAACACAAAGACCGTGGATTGGTACCTGTATCAAAACCACACCGAGATTAGAGTATACGGTTGCGAACTGGCGCTGTATAAGCTACCCAAATATTTGCCTGTAAGAATTTTTTCTTTAGAATACATAAGGCAGATTATGAACTCTGATGATATTCATTTTGTATCATTGAAGAAAAAGCAGCAGCTTCGAATCAAGGGGCATATTGGCTCCTTCATCTGCAACAGTCGAGGCGTCGGGGAAGAAGCTGACAGGATGTTGAAAGAAATGAAGTTCTTTATGAGCTTCCCATGGCACTATGATCCTCATGGGATCATCTCAGAAATGCAGGTGAAGAATAAAAACATCTCGTACGTTCACGAAGCTAAGCCCGAAATTGAAAAATTCGCCAATCAGACAGTGTGGGTGTCTGACACCTTGGTCGAAGTGGAACAGCGGGTTCCCCCGACCATTGTGCCACCAACGACCACGCCTCGGGTCCCTAAGGAAAAAAGGCCTCGACAAGAGTCATCTCCGCCTGTCACGGAGGTATCATCTGAAGAGTTCCAGTTGCATACTAAGAGGCCCAAGACAACTACAGTTCCCAACCCTACGGGGGAGAAAGAAGCCCCGCCTACCACAGTGGTCAAGTCTGTCATCCCACCTTTCGGCTCAAGCCTATATTAGGGCATCACCCCAGTAGTGCCAAAGAAATCCTCAGACTCCCCACTGGACACTCATTCGGGCAAGACTGGGCTCAAGTTGAGCATTTTCGAGAAGTACGAGCTGATTAAGAAAAAGAATCATACCCTTACCAGCAGTACTTACGCTCAGTTTCAAAAGCAGACGTCGATTGTGCAACATAGGCTGTCTTCTGCATTTAATACAGAAAAGGGCAGGATGCACATGGCCTTCCTCCAGGCGCAAGTACCAGACCCCAACGTGATCATAGACTACAAGAGGGCCACCTTCGAATTCCAGACGAAGGACGTGCACCCAGCAGATCAGATGGATCTGCACAAAAAAATAGGGGAGATGGTGTTCCATACGTTGGCACATGCTTCATCTTCTGCAGCAAAATTATAGGTATCATTGAACAATGCTCAGACACAACTCAAGATGGAGAAGATATCGTCCTTTGCGAAGGACAATAGAATCAAGACTCTAGAGGAGTTGGTCCTCAAGATCGTCTATGATCCTTCGAACGTCAAAGCTACAGAGGAAATGATAAAGAAGAAGAATGCAGGCATTGCCTCCTTGAGGAAACAACTGAAGCTCCCGCCCACAGAGGACTCGCAGGTGAAGGAGATAGCATAGAAAGAAAGCGAGAAGGATGAAATGTTCAAGCTGCTCATGGAGCAGAATGCACAGCTCAAAGAAATGGAAGCTGATATGGAGAGATTATTAAAAGAGAAGGAATAGATGAAGCCAATGGAAGTCATTCCATTGAGTGCCATTCCGATTTCAGGAGCAAGCACAGCAGCAGTGACAGCAATCCCATCTGCAACTCCAGTGACATCACAAGAGGGGACAGCCGACCTCGCCAAATCCATGGAAAAGATGAACTTGCAAGAGACAGAGATCAGCGGGCTTAAAAAGGAAGTTGAGAACCTCCAGGAACTCAAAAATTCCTTCTAGACCAGTCTCTCCAAGGAAAAGCAGGTAACTGAGCAGCTCAGGAAGGAGCTACAACAGCTCCAAAAGAAAACAGTGGCAGGGAAGACTTTGGCTGAGGTCAAAGAGAATGTATGGACAGACATCACAAAGTCCATAAATGAGATATGGCCCATGATCCAAATTATGTTTGAGAAAAATGAGTTGGTCCAGAGGAGAAAACAGGCTATTGAGAAGATCAGAGTAGAATTGGGGGAGATGCCAACACAGGCAAATGATATCATCAAGTTCTTCAATTCTAAGACCAGAGAAGAGCTAGAAGAGTTGAAGATCGAAGACAGAACTGAGACCATCCTTGAGGTCAAAAGAGTTTTGACCAAGAGAGGATTAATGCTTCAACTGGAAGAAAAGGTTCAGATCATGGACCAGGGGGTAGAAAGGATCTTCAACAAGATTGAGGCTCTCCAAAAGAAAATTCTGCCTTGTCTGAAGATTATTAATGATAAACTGATGACCCTTCCGGATTACAAGAAGAGATTGGTTGAGGTGTCCAAGGACAGTTCAAAGTTTGCAGGTATACAAAGGAGCATCACCGGCAAAGCATTCCTAGATGCCCTTCAATTGGACATCAGTATCCAATACGAGATTCGATACATATTCCTCACTAAGCGTACATTCGCCAAGTATACGGAAATGGACGAAGTGTATCGAAGACTGCTCAAAGTCATTGTGCCTAGTCATCTCCAGTCAGATGAGGTCATGCAAAAGGCTTCATCAATGGTCTACCCAGAAATCAGCGTGCAGTTTCACCAAGTCATCAAGCAGTTTCGAAATTTAGGAGATTTGTTAAATTAGTTAGGCTAAAAATAGAATTAGCACGTCCTAATCATTTATGAAAGGAAAATTTGTAATTTATGAGTTGTAATTTGTAATTTGAGTTATAAAACACTTTGACAACAAAACCCACCTATATCTTTACCTAACCTAATATCAAAAATTGGAAACATAGCTAAATCATATGGAGAGATCCCTCTCTGAAGCTGGAAGGGCTAGATCCCAGCTTTAAAAGTGGTTGGATAAAGTTACCTTTGTAAATATCTTCTGTTTCAAACTCTAGGAAATTTACCAAGTGCTAACATAGTGGCGACTCCACTGGGGAAAGAACTAAAAATTGATAATTTCACGTTTTTTTTTTCCTTAAAAAGAAA
>JZKD02S0429657.1:136419-150178 GCA_000966675.3 Picea glauca
ATATATATATATATATATATATATATAACCAAAAAGAGTTCTGGCTCCCAAGAAAGTTCACACGCGATCTCATCCCGACCTAGAACCTGCGATAGTGACAGATAACCCCGAAAAGTTACTCAGGAAAAAGACCTTAGCCGAAGGTTCAGTGAGTCATATTCCCCTTCATAAGTCCCTGTCCTTTTCAGGGAAACCTGTTACCTCTCAAAGCCTTGGCCTTGGTACCTTTCCACAACAAAGCCTGGTTAGAACACGGTCCGACAGTTTTGTGACTAGAATCATCTTTGACCCAACTGTTTTGCAACCTCGAACCCCCGAAGTTCTGTCTCCCACAACTAAACCACAAATTGCTCCCTCAGTACTATCCAGTCCCTCCTCGTCCTCATCTTCAGTTGCTACCTCGCCGATCATCCAAGTTGTCGCCCCACCTCCTCCACCCATCATGGCAGCTCGATATGCTCCTTTGGTGTTGGCTGCGCCGCTACATGCCATGCCCCAAGACTATCAAACAATACTTCCACAGTTCGATGCAACAGGACCTTTAAATGCCCAACAACATGTTGACAAAATGAATGATTATTTTGACCTGCAAGAAGTTTATGAGGCTGACGTACAAATGAGATTGTTTGCCCAAAGCTTGACAGGTGACGTCAAGAAATGGTACAAATATTTACCTGTCGCCTCAATCCCTGATCTTGTCGCGTTCCAAAGGCGTTTTCTTGACAGATGGGAGGTAAAGAAAAACCCTCTCCAGATATTGTCAAAATACGAGAATATAAGAAGAAATCAAGGTGATATGGTACAAGATTATTGCACCCGTTTCAATAACCTGTACAATGCAATTCCAGCCGAAATCAAAGCCCAACAGGGCCTGGCGTTGATAAAATTTCCTGATGGTTTTGATGCCGATATGTCATACCAACTAAGAGAAAGAAATTCTACCACCTTGGCAGACATGCAGAAAAGTGCTATAAGTGTGGAGGCCAATCTGTTGGCAAAACGGGCACGTCAGAGGTCAAAAAGGAGAGTCACAATAAAAGAAGAACCTTCCATGTCGTCCTCAGATTCCAAATTGGATTCTTTGACCAGAGAAAAAGAAATAATGATGGAAAGACTTACTGTGTCAGACAAAAATCCTCCGAGAGAAAACCCACCAGCTCCCCAGGTTCGGAACCCTAACTTTAGGAGAAACCCTCCTCAAATCAGACAGAGAGATCCTAGGGATCAAAGAGAGAAGAGGGGTCCAGATCAATAGATCAGACCTCCCCTGCAAGAAAACTATGCTGATGAGGGGGAGGAAGTGATTGAGGAATTGGAGGACACTCACATCAATCTCATGGGCATTCAGGACAACGAAGCATTTTCCTTACCCAAGAAGAGAAAGAAATCTTTCTCCTTAATCAAACAAAAGTAAGTGAAGAAGTTGAATATGCAGAACAACAGGCCTTCAAAAATTCTATTTTGGAGGTACATCGGCAGTACAATCTGCGGAGTAAAAAGACAGAAGGAAATTTCCCAAAAAAGACGACTGAAATCAAGAAGGTAGTCGAAACCAAGAATACCTCTGAGCCATCTGCCAAGAAGACTCCTAAGAAGAGTACTGCTGAGAATATTCCTGAGAAGAGTAATGTTGACGCTCCCGTGAAGAAAAACCTTACCATTCTAAAAAGGTCGTCACAGCCTGAGGTTTCACCTATTAATCCTCCGAGTACTTCTGAGCATAAGAATATGGTGGACAAACCAGAATTGATGAGCCAAGGCAGAGCCCCTACACCTTTTAGTCTTGAGGGGGAATTGGCCAAAGTAAAAATTCCCATCCCACTTACAGAGTTGATGAACAAAGATGGTTATCGTTCATAGGTGATTAAAGAATTGGCCATTGAACTTGATATAGGCACGAAGGCCTTAACCATTGGATCAACAAATCATTCAGACACTGTGAACCTTATTGATGATCAACCCGAGCTTCTTTTCGGACCTAAAGTAGATGGTCGATATGATACTAGTGAGGTCGCTCCTTTTTACATTAATTTAAACATACATGACTTGATCTTGCATAACACTATGCTGGATTCGGACGCCTCCCAAATTCTGATGCCTAAAGCAGTAATGGAGAAACTGGGACTGGAGGTCACCAGACCTTACAAGGACTTACACTCATTCAACTCCAATAAAGTTAGATCTATTGGTTTGATTAAGGACCTATGCATCACCTTGGTTCAAATTCCTACGAAGAGCATGGTAATGGATGTGGTAGTTGCAGACATCCCTCCGAAGTATGGAATGTTGCTATCCCGATCTTGAGGGGCTAAGTTGAAAGGAACCTTACAACTGGATATGTATTATGCCACTATCCCAATTTTCGGGCAACAAAGAAGGCTATACAGAGAAACATTGATGAAATACATGGTCAGCAGCCAAGAAAAACTGCACAACTATCCCCTTTACTCTGCACATTCCGATTTAGATTCGTTCATCTTGTACAATGATGGTGACACGGAAGAGAAAGATACTCAGCTGATGGAAGACACATCTAGTCAAGATGAAGGGAAATAAATCATTGAGGTAGCGAGGATGAAGAACGAGATAACTGAAGAGTTACCCGCCGATTTCTGGAGCATGGATTTTGATGGAGTTGTGAGTAAAGAAGGAGCAGGAGCAGGAGTCTGGCTGCATAATCACAGAAACAGGTATTCAGAAAACCATTCTTACAAATTAAATTTCCAATGTACTAACAATATTGCTGAGTATGAAGCCTTGATGCTCAGTCTGAAGCTTTTGAAAAAAGTTGGTGCTAAACAGATAATGGTAAGAGGTGACTCTGAATTGATAATCAAGCAAATCAAAGGTGAGTACGTTGTGAAACACCCACATCTTAGAGATTATAGGAATGTTGTTCTTGATGCCTTGAGATGTTTTATTGAATTTGACTTGCAGGTAATGCCGAGGGGACAAAACATCCTGGCGGATGGTTTGGCTACGTCAGCAGCCACATGTAAGATTCCTTTCCGCCCGACTCGTCCATACACTGTTGAGGTGAAATGTAGACCAACCGTTCCCGACAATATCAGGTACTGGCAAGTGTTTGGTAATGATGATCAAATCGAGGACTTTCTACAGTGTAAAAACGATTTTGAATGTACAAATATAGATTTAGAGAACGAAGATGAAAATGTAAATAGTTCTGATTTTGAAATTGATAGTGTAAAAACCATAGATTCAGGAGAATTAGGTGATGACGAATTGGATGCTGATGTTTTACAGTTGAAAAGCAATGTTTTGCCTAGAGGTCTTGTTCCTTTAGAGGACTTGTCTGATTTTAACGACGTGGCCAAAAAACCGAAAATCGTAGCCCATGGACAAGAGGTAGAAGACTGTAATATAGTGACTGAAGAGAAACCTAGGATAGTCAATCTGTCTAAATCATTACCCCCAGAGCAAAAACTCAAATACATTGAGCTATTCAAAGAATATTCGGATGTATTTGCCTGGGGCTATGAAGATTTGAAAGCCTATGATACCAGCATCATACAACACAGGATTCCAATAAAAGAAGACCAAAAACCGTTTAGGCAGAAACTTACGAGGATAAATCCCAAGTTGCTCCCTCTGATAGAAAACGAAATCAAAAAAATGTACGATGCCAAGATCATAGTTTCGTTGCGTTTTTCCAAGTGGGTCTCTAATTTGGTCCCTACACGTAAGAAAACCAGGGAAATTAGACTCTGCATAGATTTCCGAAATCTGAATAAAGTCTCCCTGAAAGATAATTACCCCTTGCTGAAAATGGACCACATCCTACAAAGGGTGGTCGGGTCCAGTCGGATTTATCTGTTGGACGGTTTCTCGGGTTACAATCAGGTCCTAGTTTACCCGGATGACCAAGACAAAACCGCTTTCACCACACCCTGGGGCACTTTCATGTATGTGAAAATGCCTTTTGGTCTGATGAACGCAGGAGCCACATTCCAGAGGGCGATGGATATTGACTTCGTGGAAGAATCGGGTAAGTTTATTGTCATCTATTTAGATGATGTAATTGTGTTTTCCCGATCTGATGACGAACACCTAAGACACCTCAGACGAGTCTTCGAGAAATGTAGAAGGTTTGGGATTTCTTTAAATCCTAAGAAGAGCCTTTTTGGGTTAGAGGAAGGAAAATTGCTGGGACACATCATCTCCAAAGATGGAATCAAAATAGACCCCAGCAGAATCGAGGCCATACAAAATTAGAACACCCAAGAAACCTCAAAGAACTACAGTCTTTTATCGGAAGAATTAAATTTCTACGAAGATTCATTCCCAATCTGGCAGAACTCCTCAGAAACATCACAAATATGATAAAAAAGGATGTAAAAATTAAATGGGACTTTGAGTCCAGACAGTCTTTCGAACAAGTCAAACGAGCACTCACAAAAGCCCCTGTTTTGATCAGTCCTGATTTTACTAAGGATTTCTATCTCTTTTCTTTCGCTTTCGAACATACTATAGCAGCTGTGTTACTGCAAAAGAATAGAAAAGGGTATGAACAACCCATAGCTTTCTTTAGCAAAGCGTTAAGGGACGCTGCTCTAAATTACAAGATAATGGAGAAACAAACTTTTTCTTTGGTAAAAGCCCTAAAAGACTTCAGGGTCTACATTCTCCATTCCCACACCATAGCATATGTTCCAAATGTTGTAGTAAAGGACATCTTGACACAAGACAATCTAGATGGAAGAAGGGGAAAATGGATTGTTGTCATTTTAGAATACGATATAGAGATTAAGCCCACGAAACTAATCAAAGGTCAAGGCCTTGCTAAATTAATGGTTGAATCTAACTTCCACGCTCTTGACATTAATTTTCTAGATGTGGCAGATGGACAGGGCGAGATGGCGACTCCAAACGTGAGAGAGGTATTTCTTAACTCTCCATGGTATGCAGACCTTATATTCGTTTTGCAAAATCTACAAGCTCCCCCTGGCTTGACTAAGACCAAAGCTAGATTTTTAAAGTTGAAAGCCTTAAAATTCTGTATTCTAGAAGGAAATTTGTATTGGAAAGATCCTGCAGGCATTTTGTTAAATTGTTTACTGAAATATGAAGTTGATAAAGTGTTACAAGAGTTTCATGCAGGAGAATGTGGTGGCCATCTGAACTGGAAGGTCACAGCCAACAAAATACTCAGAGTTGTATTCTATTGGCCCACCCTATTTGCCGATGTGCATCAAAAGCAATGGGGACTCGATTTCAATGGAGAAATACACCCCCCGTCTTCAGGCCAGCACCGGTGGATTCTCACTGCCACCGATTATTTTACCAAATGGATCAAAGAAGTACCAAGAAGGCAAGCCACTGACTCTATTATTATTAAATTCCTTGAAAATAATATTTTGTCTCGCTTTGGATGTCCTAGAAAGATTATAACTGACAATGCAGCTGCCTTTCGGTCAAATAAACTCATAGATTTCTGCAACCAGTATCACATTGGTTTGGGGCATTCCACAGCCTACTACCCTCAGGGGAATGGGTTGGCGGAATCTTCAAACAAAACTTTGGTAAATATCATCAAGAAAACATTGCAGGAAAACAAGAAATCATGGCACAACAAGTTGGTGTGTGCGTTACGGGCTGACAGACTAACCACCAAAAGGTCGATTGGTATGTCACCATACCAACTGGTCTATTGTACAGAGGCAGTTTTCCCCACCTCTTTAGGAGTCCCTGTCATGAAATTGCTTCAAGATGTACAAGCTGAGCCAAATGGATCACAGAGAAGGATCAACCAGATGATCCATTTGCAGTAGACTAGGGAAGAAGTTTTCAACAAGACTCAGGTAGTCCAAGGGAACATCAAGAAAATCTTTGACAAATGAACCAAGGAAGATGATTTCGAGTTAGGAGATTTGGTGCTGAGATGGGATGCCAGAAATGAAGACAAGGGAAAGCATGGAAAATTTGACAATCTGTGGACAGGACCATACATGATCCAAGCTTTCAGGGGAAACAATTCTTTCTTGCTAAACAATGCTGATGGGACAGATCTGCCAGGAGCACCTGTGAATGGCATAATGCTGAAACATTATGTGCCACCTCAGTAGAAGATTCGAAGTTTCCACTCTCCATTGTACATACCATTTTAAGTTTCATTTTTCACTTGCATTTTCTGAGTGAAGAAAATTAGTCAGTTGGTTGAAGCCCGAAGAGAAGGCCCTAAGCTGATGATCATTGTTTTTCCATTTTTTAGAATAAAACCAATGAAGGCTACTAGGCAGAAACGTTCAGAATGACAGGAACCAGGATTCTTGGCACTTCACAGGGAAAGTACCATCCCCAGGTGGAGCCGATGTTATCATCCTATAAGCTATAGGAATCAACTGGTGACTGGGATATTATCTGTCTCTAGTGTTTTTGTTGACAAATGATTTTTCATTCTGCAAATAATTTGAAAAGAAAAGAAAAAAGAAAAGAAAAGAAAAGAAAAAAGAAAAAGAGGGCATAAAAGAATTGAAATAAAAACTCCATGCAATAATGGTAACTTGGTCCATACCTTTCAAGCATGGCCAATTTCTTTTTAAATTTGATGTTGATAGGGTAGTGAATGATTTGGCTAAACAGTTTAATCTTAGCAAAAGTGTTTAGGTTAGATTAGTGAATAAATCTGGCCAGACTGTTTAATCCTGGTCAGATAACCCCAGGATAGAGTAATTTTTTAAACCAACAGTTTAATCTGGGTTAACTGTTATAGGAAGATAGGTTAGCATGTAGGTTAGTTGCTTTATTGTTCCATTCCAATAAAACCAGCTTGATGTAAAAATGTCACACCATGTCTCAAAAGCCTAGAGGATAGTTTGGTCGAAGCCCCTTGGTGTTGTCTATTTGAAAATTTGGGGGAAAAACCCATAAAATGTATTTATCCTAAGTTTTCCCCAGTGCATGTGTTCTCCACTCCCATTTTATGCTCCCTGCACATTCCGACGGTCCTGATCTCGGCGCCCAGCGCTACGATGCACAGAGCATTCTGGACCCCCTCGACCGTTTTTCTTTTAGCCGGAGGGAGGGCGGGGGGTCCGGAATCGCTAATAACCTTTGCGCACATTTGGATGGCCCAGGGATGAGCGTTTAAATCAACGGTCTAGATTGGATTCCGGACCCCCCCATCCGTTTTGCCTTTAATGGAGGGGGGGGTCCGGAATGGGTGATAAACGGCGCGCTAAGAACTGCGGCCAGGAAACGGGCACGTAGATCAACGGCTTGAATTGGATTTTGGACCTCCCTGGATGATCTGCTTTTAACTAAGCGGGGGGGGTCCGGAATGTTATCTCCCTCTGGCGTGCCCCTTGTCATATGTGGCATAAATCTATTGGTCCTGAAGTCCCGTCACCATCTGCCTTCTAACAGCCCCCGTCACTAATGGACGTCACCTCCCACTGGTTCCACTTGCTCCACTTGTCCCCGAGTTATGTCCCATCCCATAATTGTTGTCAGTCCCCTACCCCTTTTCACTCATGACCAGCCCCATATTGCGACTTTTACCTCCAATCCCTAGCCGCCACATCACCCGTCCGTATTTTTCCGCCACCGTCACTTTCCATCTCACCCCCAAGTGGCTTGTTGTCCATTTATTACTCGATAACACACCCATTATCCTGCTGACCTGTCTCCCGCGCCCAACCAACCCCAGTTTTAAATAAAACTACCGTTATTCCCCCTACATTCACTATTCACCCATCGCACCAGAAAATTTACCTCTTACTCCTCCATTGCATTTCGTCGCCCTCGTCCACAGTCAGTCACCCCCACTAACATCGTGTTTATTGCAGGTACTGTTGCAGAAATTGCGCCAAAGCCCAGACCAGCAGAAGAAGAAGAGAATCATTTTCTCCCGCCTCTTGTCGTCCTGGACAAGATCCCGCTGGTCGACAAAGACAGATTGATCGCAAATACCAAATGCGATTTTGATTTCTCATACCTCCATTCATGGCTCAGGGAGGTTTTCCTGGACCAGAGCGATGAAATTGGACTCTGGGAGTCCAATTTACCCCTTTACCTTTTTCCCCAGATCCACCATTTTCCCGAATTCACACTTAAATGCCAAGCTCACTATATTCCCGAATAGAGAGCCGTCGTATCCTTGTCTGGAGACACCATGTTCATCATCACGCCCGAAGACATAGAATAGATGATGCAAATTCCCTGTGCCGAGTCTGCATCTCCTTTCAACCTAGAAATCCTTACAGAGTTGTATCAGAAGATGACTTTTCCCCAGAGAGCTCAAATATTTGAGCTTTTCCTTCCCACCTCCACTCAATTCCCTTCCACAAATCCCCCTTACCCATCGTCCATGTTCTCCACCAAGGGAAACCAGGTCATTTCCTCTCTTTTTGCTCTGTTAGGGTACTATTTCGACCAGTGGGTGGATGAACCCATTCTGGGTTTCCTATCCATTTTCTCCATTGATGAAAATCCCACCACCCAGTTTGATTTCAGCACCTTTTTGGCAGAAAATATTCACGAACAGTTCGTGAATTTTGGCATGGAAGGCATGTTCAGATACTCGTCTATACTGGCATACATGTTTGTTTACTTTCAAGTAGATAAATTTAGTTTTTCCATGCAGAAGATGGACGCAGATGGAAGATCGCAGGCAGTCACAACATGGACCTCTTTGTTGAAGCATAACTCCATGGAGTATAGCTTCAAGGCATTCATCGATCTTTTCTACCACCCCGTGGTAAGCATGCTAAGTGGCAGGCCTGAGCCTCAAATAAATGATGAAGTCCAGAGAATCTTGCATCTCTCGGACAACACAAAGACCGGGGATTGGTACCTGTATAAAAACCACACTGACATCAGAGTATACGGTTGCGAGCTGGCACCGTATAAGCTGCCCAAATATTTGTCTGTAAGAATCTTTGCTTTAGAATACATAAGGCAGATTATGAATTCTGATAATATTCATTTCATATCATTGAAGAAAAAGCAGCAGCTTCGAATCAAGGGGCAGATTGGCTCCTTCATCTGCAACAGTCGAGGCGTCGGGGAAGAAGCTGACAAGATGTTGAAACAAATGAAGTTCTTTATGAGCTTCCCATGGCACTATGATCCTCATGGGATCATCTCAGAAATGCGGGTGAAGAATAAAAACATCCCGTACGTTCACGAAGCTAAGCCCGAAATTGAAAAATTCGCCAATCAGATAGTGTGGGTGTCGACACCTTGGTCGAAGTGGAATAGTCGGTTTCCCCGACCAATGTGCCACCAACGACCACGCCTTAGATCCCTAAGGAAAAAATTCCTCGACAAGATTCATCTCCGCGTGTCACAAAGGTATCATCTGAAGAGTTCCAGTTGCATACTAAGAGGCCCAAGACAACTACAGTTCCCGACCCTACGGGGGAGAAAGAAGCCTCGCCTACCACAGTGGTCAAGTCTGTCATCCCACCTTTCAGCTCAAGCCTATATTAGGGCATCACCCCAGCAGTGCCAAAGAAATCCTCAGACTCCCCACTGGACACTCATCCGGGCAAGACTGGGCCCAGGTTGAGCATTTTCGAGAAGTATGAGCTGATTAAGAAAAAGAATCAGACCCTTACCAGCAGTACTTACACTCATTTTCAAAAGCAGACGTCGACTGTGCATCATAGGCTGTTGTCTGCATTCGATACAGAAAAGGGTAGGATGCACATGGCCTTCCTTCAGGCGCAAGTACCAGATCCCAAGGTGATCATAGACTACAAGAGGGCCACCTTCGAATTCTAGACGAAGGACGTTCACCCAGCAGATCAAATGGATCTGCACAAATAGACAGGGGAGATGGTGTTCCATACGTTGGCACATGCTTCAACTTTTGCAGCAAAATTATAGGTATCATTGAACAATGCTCAGACACAACTCAAGCTGGAGAAGATATCATCCTTTGCGAAGGACAATAGAATCAAGACTCTGGAGGAGTTGGTCCTCAAGATCAGCTATGATCCTTCGAACGTCAAAGCTGCAGAGGAAATGATAAAGAAGAATAATGCAGACATCACCTCCTTGAGGAAACAACTGAATCTCCCACCCACAGAGGACTCGCAGGCGAAGGAGATAGCAGAGAAAGAAGGCGAGAATGATGAAATGCTCAAGTTGCTCATGGAGAAGAACGCACAGCACAAAGAAATGGAAGCTGAGATGGAGAGATTATTAAAAGAGAAGGAACAGATGAAGCCAATGGAAGTCATTCCATTGAGTGCCATTTCGATTTCAGGAGCAAGCATAGAAGCAGTGACAGCAATCCCATCTGCAACTCCAGTGACATACCAAGAGGGGACAGCCGACCTCGCCAAATCCATGGAAAAGATGAACCTACAAGAGACAGAGATCAGCGGGCTTAAAAAGGAAGTTGAGAACCTCCAGGAACTCAAAACTTCCTTCCAGACCAGTCTCTCCAAGGAAAAGCAGGTAACTGAGCAGCTCAGGAAGGAGCTACAGCAGCTCCAAAAGCAAACAGTGGCAGGGAAGACTTTGGCTGAGGTCAAAGACAATGTATGGACAGACATCACAAAGTCCATAAATGAGATATGGCCCATGATCCAAATTATGTTTGAGCAGAATGAGTTGGTCCAGAGGAGCAAACAGGCTATTGAGAATATCAGAGTAGAATTGGGGGAGATGCCAACACAGGCAAGTGATATCACCAAGTTCCTCAATTCTAAGACCAGAGAAGAGCTAGAAGAGCTAAAGATCGAAGACAGAACTAAGACCATCCTTGAAGTCAAAAGAGTTTTAACCAAGAGAGGATTAATGCTTCAACTGGAAGAAAAGGTTCAGATCATGGACCAGGGGGTACAAAGGTTCTTCAACAAGATTGAGGCTCTCCAAAAGAAAGGTCTGCCTGGTCTGAAGGTTATTAATGATAAACTGATGACCCTTCCGGATTACAAGAAGAGATTGGCTGAGGTGTCCAAGGACAGTTCAAAGTTTGCAGGCATACAAGGGAGTATCACCGGCAAAGCATTCCTAGATGCCCTTCAGTTGGACATCAGTATCCAATACGAGATTCGATACATGTTCCTCACTAAGCCTACATTCGCCAAGTATACGTAAATGGACGAAGTGTATCGAAGACTGCTCAAATTCATTGTGCCTAGTCATCTCCGATGGGAAGAACTCTGTGATCTGCTCGATTAGCAGATGAGTTGTCCAGGTCCAGTCACATGTCCAGTCAGATGAGGTCGTGCAAAAATCTTCATCAACGGTCTACCCAAAAATCAGCGTGCAGTTTCACCAAGTCATCAAGCAGTTCCGAAATTTAGGAGATTTGTTAAATTAGTTAGGCTAAAAATAGAATTAGCACATCCTGATCATTTATGACAGGAACGTTTGTAATTTGAGTTATAAATACTTCACCTTTCGAAGTATTGAGGGTTGTTGATCTTCACACCCTGTCGCTATCAGACTGTAACATTTTTTAAGAGATCTGCCATTAATAAAAAGGAGGCACTTTTACAGGATTCTTGTGTGTATTCACTGATGATGTTTATTCTCTAAGTTGAATGTTATTCTTGCTTTGTGATCATATTGTTTTCTGAAACTAATCTTTAAGAGTAACGAATGTTGCAGGATTTATCTTGGATACCCTGTTTCTGACTCGAAAGATTTTAGTGTTTATCTTCTGGTGTTTTCAATTAAGAAATTCTTAACTGCTTCTTAGTTGAAATTATCTTTCTTATATTTTCTTCTGTCCATCATTTAAGCTACTGAAAGATCCAGTGATTATATTATCTCACCCTGTGAAAGTTTTTTCCTTTGCATTTCTGGTTTGTATTTCATTTTTATTAAAACACAGACCCCATAGCCCAATGGATGTGTAGACTGTCTCAACCAATTCAACAAAACACTATGACAACAAAACCCACCTATATCTTTACCTAGCCTAATATCAAAAATTGGAAACATAGCTAAATCATATGGAGAGATCCCTCTCTGAATCTGAAAGGGCTAGATCCCAGCTTTAAAAGTGGTTGGATAAAATTACCTTTATAAATTTCTTATGTTTCAACCTCTAGGAAATTTACCAAGTGCTAACATGGCCCACTTACACTACCATGACGGTCCCCACTCTTTCATAGGACTAAACATACCAGAATCTTTGGGGGAATTGAACCATGTCGAGAGAGATATCACCAACCTCGCTTGACCACCAATCAAGCCCCTAATGGTAGTAACTTTAAAATTTGATAGAATAAGAATGGAAACTATGCAAAATAACTTTATATGTGAGTTCTAAACCAAAGCGGTGTTGTTTTGTCCACACAAAAATGATACATACAAAGACACTCTAATCAAGGCCAACCAATCATCCAAACAAAGAGACCTATTATTGTGATCTCGAAAAATATCTTTATTCCCCTATTCTTTACCTCTCTCCTAAGTTGCATGAAACATGGAAACATGTACAAGTTTATGAAATGGGAACGCTTGGAAACGTGAACCCCCAAAATGGGTACGTCATGGAAACACAGTATATAAAATATAAAAGAATATTATACATATAGTCTTTTATAACACATTATTTTGCAACAAAATAAGAATGCTACACATAAATGACATTTTAGAAGGAGAACCATGTCTATATTAACTCTCATAGATTATTACATGATGTAAAATTCCATATCTTAGTGGTCTTGACTAATGCCAATCTCATACCCTCATACATGATAGAATCTAGTGGAAACACTACAATCCTACCCACCCTAAAATCATGAAAAATGTTTAGTCTGTTGAACTCTAAATGGGATATGAAATTCTACTTTCTCCATATGAAGTCCGATGAGATTGGAACCACTCTCAAACATCCCAAAACAATTGATGGTAATGTTAGATAAAGGAGAATGTCAACGTTTAGTTTAAGAATTTAATATTATGGTAATGTTAGATAAAGGAGAATGTCAACTTGAGAATGCCAACTTTTACTTTAAGAATTAAATATTACCATTAATTACCGAGGTGACAAACTCCTCAAAGCATAATCTCCTATCTTTTTTTGTCTTAAAGGTGTTGATGATTATAGCTGCGTGAGACATCCTCCAAGACACAGACCTAAGAGAGAACCCTTGATATGGGTGTGTGGTTCTTATCTGAGACAGAGCTGGAACGTAGAGATGGCCTCCTCCTTACAAAGAGTTGAAAAGAACTCCAAATGATTCTCCTGTGTAACGCAGTGAGAAAGGAGATATGTTGAGTTGGACGTGCATGTGGTTGAGCACAAGGTGAAGGTGTGAATTTCCATGAGTTGGGTGCATCGTTATGAGATAGAGATGAAGACGATGTATTAGCCTCCTCTGAGCATAGAGTTGAGATGATGAACTCCAGATGACTCTCATGTGTAATGTAGTGGGAAATATTATTTATTGAGTGGATGTGTCTGTGGATGAGAACAGGTGAACGTGATCCTAGTGGTTGAGCACTAGTGAGTGTGGTTCTCATGTGAGATGCAGTGAGATAGAGATATGGAAATCCCTATGGATAGGCCCCTGGTGGTTGAGCACTAGTGGGTGTATGAGTTCCCTTTCTATATTGTTCAAGAGTCATACCTACCTGTAACCCTAATTGTAATGTAAAGGGTACAGGTCGGCCCCACATTAATGTAATTGATAATTAATGTAAAAGATAAATAATATCAGGGATGATTTTAAGGATGGAAATTTATTTTAAAATGTAGAAACCTTGGCGAATCTTACTAATCCTTCATATGCCAACTATAAATGTTTAGCGATATTTTTGTAAAAATATT
>JZKD02S0429657.1:195451-214530 GCA_000966675.3 Picea glauca
TGCAACTTGTTTGAGAGCACCGACTCTCTTGTTTCTTTAGCACCCACTAGAAGGAAGCACCAACTCCCCTAATGTTCCAACACCAACTGGATGGAAGCACCAACTTCCAGTTACATAGGCTCCAACTTGTATAACTGAGAACACTTGTTCTCCCTTGCACCGCCCTGCCACCCCAGTTTCTCTGGCTGCAACCAGATGGAAGCTATAGCTCCATGTGTTCAAGCTCCCACTTGAACCTTTGAGGAATAGTCCTCCCTAGCACCTCCCAACCACCCTGGAATGTAAATGAATAATAAAACAACCAACTACACAGATAAATCGATTCTTACTGCTTCTTCTCTGTTCTGTAAATCTGGTCTTCTTCTAACTGTTCTGCAATTCTTCTCTTCCTTTGTCTGTTCTGCAATTCTGCTCTGCTTCAACTTGTTCTATCATTCTGCTCTGCTTCAAGTCTTTTCCTCATATGTTACTCTTCTATGAGTTTTATCTCACACTGCGCATATTTTCAGTCTCACACTGCGCATCCTGTGATTTTCCCTTTCTTACAGTTTAATTCATTTTTCGTCCAAAACAACCAACCACACAGAGTCTGTATCTTTTTCTTTTATGCACCACGCCCACAGCAGTTACACTTTGCATCTTCTTCGGCAAAAGAAAAACCGTCTGAGCAACTATTTCGCCAATCGATCAGGAATCATGAATTAGTTTTGCTAACTGATTCATACCTGATGAATTAATTGTGAGAGAGAACAGTTGCCCTCTGATCATATTCAAGTTTATCTGCTCCGTTGGATGAACTTTATTAATCTTGCCTTTAAATCGGGTTTCGACATTTTGGCATTCCTGTGGCCAAATGTCTTGACACTTCATGTCGCAATCTCCAAAACTCCGATATAGAGTTTTTCTGCGCTAGCTCCTTCCTCTATATGACCATGGCCATGACCAAGCGCTTATGCATGAAGTGCTTTTCGCGAATTCGCATTTCGTGAATCTGGAGATGAGGATTCTCGACTCTCCAAGTTGCGATCCCTGAAACCCTGAAATAGAGCTTATCTGAACTGACTCCTTTCCTTCTCGTGACCATTGATGGTAACCATAGGTTGTGCCAAAAGGCACTTCATATTTCGTGAATTTGTTACTTCATCGAGTCTGGTCGACGGTTGAAATCTCCATAGATCCGACGGTCCAGATCTTATCGCGATTTCGCATCTCACGAGTTTCCACAGCATGCTCTGTTGACTCCAAGTCAGCGACTTGTCCTATGATTCGACGGTGCATATCTGATCTTAATTCAATGGCTCAGATCATATCTCGATTTCACATATCACGATTTCGACGTTCTTGTGGTTATGTTTCTTGCCTCTCCAAGTCGCGATTCGCAAAACTCCAAAATGCAGTCGGATCAATGGTCCATATCACATCTTGATCTGACAGCTACGATTAAATCACGATTTCACATATCGCGAATTTGATGATTATGTTTCTTGCCTCTCCAGGTCACAATTCGCGAAACTCTAAAATGGCGTGGGATCAACGGTCCACGATCTCGATGAATCTACGGTCCATATCTCATCATGAATTTGCATCTCGCGATTCCTTCGATGGAGGTTCTTGTCACTCCAAGTTGCGATAGGTGAAACTTCGAAATGGAGCTTAGATCAACGGTCCATGATCTCGATGAATCTACGGTCCAGATCTCATCGTGAATTCGCATCTCGTGATTCCTTCGATGGAGGTTCTTTTCACTCCAAGTCGCGATAGGCGAAACTCCGAAATGGAGCTTAGATCAACGGTCCACGTCTTTTGGTGTATTGACGGTCAGGATCTTTTCGTGATTTTGCAAGTCTTCATTGTGTCTGCATCGGGATTTCGAGATTTCTCGAACTCACTTCACCTTGCACTTTTAAAGATCGTGCAGATTCTCCTGGATCCTACGATGGTCGATCCTCACGCTCGGATCTAACGTCTGAGATCTATCCTCCATATTTGCGCACTCTTCTTGTCTATATTGATATCTGACAGTTATCGGGATCTCTGAATTGTTGATCCAATGATCATTGTTGTTGCTCCTCCCCTATTATCATTGTGCTGTTGATCATGCTGATCTTTGCCATCACTATTCTTGCCAATAGTCCTCTGCACTATCTCTTATGAGCTTATTTGAATCTTCTCTGCAGCGTCTTCTCATAATGCCCATCTATTACATACTTTATGTACTCATGCCATCTTCATTGCTATACTTGCCATCAATGACAAGCATTCACTGTCTGTTAAATATTTGCCAACACAAAGTTACTACAAGCTCAAGGAGCCTGAAGAAAAGTTGAACATTGATGTCATTGCGAGTTTCTATACAACACACGACACCAGCAAAATCATGGCATCATGGTGGAGGGAAGACAAAAAACTCACAAACAGGACTGTCGACTGGTATCCGACGATCAATCTAAGAGAACCATACATATACCCAATGGCTCTTCTCTGTAGGTTGCATGGGGAGAAAGATTGCTCCTGGTTTTCAGAAGCTTGGATGTGTCTAGCTTATACGGTAGCCATTTCAGGAATAGGCTTCAATTGGGATGCCATCATCTCCAAACAATTGAGCACTTGCGTAAAACAAGCCCAGCCGTTGAAAGAGGGAGAAACCCCCTCCTTCTACATGACCTCGTATCTACTGGACATCATCTATGCCATGAACGATTTCTCTAGAATGAACCTAAGCTGGCACTCCTCGGAGCTCCCGGTCCATGTATACTTCAACATCTTATGGGAAAACAGGTACAAAAAATCCTATGCTCTTATCTGTGACTAGTTTATTGCACACATTTATTCTTTGTTGTTCAGGAAAGAGTGCCCAAGGCTGTCGAATGAACCAAAAACGATTATATCGAAAGTGGGTCACTAGTATCTAGATGAGCATGAGACCTACATCAGGGTTTTTGGTGCCATAGGGGCACCCCATCTGTTACCCATATATGTCCCCAGTCGACTAGTACTGGGGGAAATTTGCTATCAGACAATTCTACAAGGATATAATGCCACTCTAGTAAAATACAAGAAGCGAGCCTTCATACCTTATGGGTTTCATATTAGCTTCTACATGGTCAAAGACACAGTGCATGCCAAGCAAGAAGGGCTAAGTTAGTTGGAATTTCGGTTCCAAATTGGCCAATTTCGCAAACACGATCCCAAGGGCCTGGTCCTACAACACGCATCGCAAGTATCATCCTGTTGGCCTTATGCCCATGATCGATTTGAAGATGATGTTTTCACTAAAAACGCTCAAGACTAGAATGAGGTGGAGGCAAGGAAGGCTAATCCTCGAACAACCAGGTTCAAGGCCATGATTTGGGAAGAGCAAGAGACGTCTTTGGATCAGACAGCTCAAGAAATTCTCAGGGCCCGGGAAGGAACGGTAGCATATGAACCAGGCGAAGAAATAGGCAATCCCCAAGAAGGCATCAAAGCTATAAGGGTTTATCAGGAATCCCCAGTACGAACCAAGGATTCCCTTGAAATTCAAATTGCACAAGGGATGGGTGAACTTTTGTGGCAACAAAGCCAACTGCTAATGAAGTGAATGCAAGATGATCCGTACCTCATCATAACACCTGCACTTCCAACTAGTATCCGAGAAGGCGGCCCGACAGAGCCAAGTGGCCCCAGTTCCATAAACCTCGGTCACACCAACGGGTCAAGCGACCCCGTATCCACCACATTGTTGGTCAATTCCCCGATGGGTGGGACAATTCAACCAGAGACAGGTCAGGTGTCGATAGAAACATGAGCGCCTAATCCCTTAAGCAAGCTTATACATATATATAGTGACAATGAGAGATCAGAGCCATCTCATGACTCCCCTGTGCATGTCTAGGAGGAAAAGGGTCCCGAGAAAGTTTCCTCCCTGGAGCCCGAAGTTCAAGACAAGGAGGTCTCGCAAAAAGAAATAAAATCCAAAAGCGGCCTCAACACAAAGGGACCCCATGCACTAGAAACCAGAGCAGATCTAGATGACTAGCCCGAATCGAAGGAATCAAAGAAAGAATCCCCATGAAAGGAAATCGACGGTTTGGTGACCAACGAGCAAGTAAGTCACGAGTCTGCACCCAATGTCTCTATTCTTCCCAATACTCAAATCCTCGATGAGCAACAAGTAGGGTTCGGACCTACGAGGCATAGCGAGGAAGTTTAAGATCCCTATCTTGAAAAAATATACACCATCGGTAGCTTGGGAAACAAGCTCACGTGGGGTGATCAACAGATCCCAGAGCCAGTAGATGAGGTAGAAGATATACATGTGATCTCCTATGATCAAAAGAGAAATGCCATCATTCAAAGGACTGTAAAGAAAAGAAGGATCACGTTGGATCACTCCATCTTGGTTACTACGGAGGAAAACTTAATCAACACAGTAGATGCACAGACATCTGAATTGATCAATGTGGGAAAGGCACTCTCGGATGCCACCTTTTATAGAGCTAGGAGAGATGAAAAGGAACTATCCACCACCCTAAAGGATCTCAAACACTTGCGGCATCTGGTCGAATACTATAAAGGCGCCACGCAAACTGCTGAGTATCTGAAA
Source organism: Picea glauca (assembly GCA_000966675.3). NCBI lineage: Eukaryota > Viridiplantae > Streptophyta > Pinopsida > Pinales > Pinaceae > Picea > Picea glauca. The sequence continues at coordinate 200,037 of JZKD02S0429657.1, forward strand.
GGTGAGTTCAGAGGAGTTTATAATGAATTCAAGAAGGAAATACATATGTTAACCACGAACGTGGCTGAGTTTCAGGAGGACACTCTCATGGCACTAGCGACATGCAAGGAGATGGAGCGATGGTATGAAAGGGCGCAACAAGCAGTAGAAAGACTCGAGTACATTGAGGCAGTCCAGCAGGTCCAAGACAAGGAAGAACATGGCATTCGGACGGTGGGAAAAAGTAGTCTTAATCGCATGGAGCGATCAGCTGAGTACTGGGCTAAGATGTCTCGAGACCCACATCGAGAGATCCAAGAACAATGGACCAGGTGCAAGAAGCATTGTGATAAAATTAACAAAATAATGAAGGATATTAGGCTCCTCGAATTCGGCACCCCCGATAAATTTATCGACCTGAGTGACGTGGTCAAGTTGCATGCCGAACAAGACTCGATATGGACCGAAGAGCTCCCAAAGATGACTGATGCAGGGCCAGGGCAAGTGAAAAAATTCGCAGAACATCCGATCAGAGCCCGAACCATGCTACAACAATTGAACTCCAGTTTAGTAAAGTATCGGGTGCATGCAGTAGACATCAGGGGAATATATGCGGCCCCGATGGAACATCATATATTTCCATGGGCCCAAACTTGTGAAGAACTATTTTTCAGCTGGACTGAATATGAGAGAAGTCACCCTTTCCAAGAAGTATCTCGGGACAACTGTTAAAGAAACTGTTAGAGGATAACGCCACGTGGTGATTTTTTTCTTTGCTTAAACTATACTTAGCCGTTAATTTCAGTTAAACTTTATATTATAAATAAAGACATCGACCAATTAGAGAAGGGTCGATGGTTTTTGTAAGACTCTTTCTTTTTGGTGGTCAAGAATGATTTTGAGACTGCTATGAATTGAGAAGTCCTTATGGACCAAAGACAAGTTATTTTCATCAGATGCATGTGATTGGACTTGGAGAAGAACTACTTCCTATCATGTTTCATGAATGATGCAGTAATGAGTAAGACCAATTAATTATGTTGTCAAGTTATCTAGTGCAATGTTTTGATGCTCTTTGCTTTAATGATGAAGATAAATCATTGTGTTATTACGTGATGAATGGTTATGGTAGATGAATTATTTTGCTTGCCGTGATCTTATTACATATGTGCTTTCTTTCTGATAGTTAGTTTCTCAGACAGTAATTGGATGCTCACATGGTTAATGTATTAGTACTAGGCTTGTGGTATAGAGTAATTGTCTGCATGTTGAGCAGCGGGTTATCCCAAGCTTAGCCTCTTCCCCAGTAGTTAAAACGTAATCCTGTTGTTTGTCAAGTTGGTTTATATTGGCTTGCATATCTCATATCATCCCTACCCAAGAGAAAAATACAGAAGAAACCAGTTCTAACTGAAGGAAGAGCCTTCAAAAGAAAACACAAAGCCCATCGATAAATTGGCTGGATCGCAAGATCTGGAGAACCATTCCATTTTAAACGATGTAGAGTCTAATTGGGCCTCAGTGGCAGGTTTGGTTCCTACTGTTGAGTCAAGGGAATTAAGACCCACCAACATGTCCATATGAAATTTTTTGAAAATGGAAAATTGAGGAAAATGCATGCCCTATTAGGGAAACTTACAGGTTGTACATATGTTGTTGTGTCACAAGAATTTGGTATAGGGTGAAATGTATATTTTGGTTTGGGGTTACATGCATGAACTAATATGTATTGTTACATGTGCAACTCTAAAATGATTTATAGTGATAGATGATAGATTAATGATTCCACAAGTGAAATATTGTGGTTGTGGACTGTTGTTGTATATGAAGTTTGAACATACCATGGAGTGAAAATCGCAATATTTGTGTTAGGATTTGCATTATATCTTCCTGAAATCATAATGTTATGGAAAATTCATATCTTTAGATGAATTATGCACATTATGCACATTGTCCTTATGAAATTTCATAAAAACGGGGCATTGAGAAAAATATATGCCCTATTACGGAAAATGCAAGTTGTATATATGTTGTTGTATCCCCGAAATTTGGTGTAAGGTGAAATATACATTTTGGTTTGGGGTTACATGCATGAACTAATATGTATTGTTACATATACAACTTTGAAATTATTTATAGTGATAGATGATAGATTAATGATTCCACAAGTGAAATATTGTGGTTGTGGACTGTTATCGCACAATTTGTACTTGCCCAAAGCCCTAGGAAAGTAGGCCAAGATTGGCGTAACAAGGGGTGACCTATCACTATCACCTTAATAGGAAAACCCTTTTTGTTTAGGAGTATATCAAAGTTACCCCAAGGGAGACGTCCCCAGTGACCTAAAGGGATGATAAGACTAAGGCAAGGATGCAAGAAAATCCTCCTCTCACTGGTCACCCAATTCAAAAGGTTCTTAAGGAATTTGAGGGATTAAGCAATGATAAAAATGGATTGTACCTGCCCAGAACAAGACAACAAAGAAAATATGGCAGCTTTCAAGTACAAAAAATGATGTTACTTCTTCTTAAGACCATGCACTGTCAAAAAATAGGCTAGCTAATATAAAATCACAACAATGTAACAATTTACAACAACAATAAGTAATTTGTAACAGCCACAAAAAACATGCCTTGAAATTCCTTGAAAAAGACAAGAAAATGTAGCTTTAACTAGGCACAACAATAGTGAATTGTCACAAGAAAATTTGGCAATGTATGGCTAGCCTTAAATGTTAAATTTGTGGAGAATTTGCTGCAGTTAGATGGCTGTAGCAATATTTTGCAACAACAAAACATTCTAGTGCTCAAATTTAACGTTTAAGGCTAGCTAGGCATTGCCAAATTTGCTTGTGAAAATTAACTATCATTATGCCTAGTTAAAGCTACATTTTCTTGTCTTTTTCAAGCAATTTCAAGGCATATTTTTGTGGTAAATTGTTACATTGCCGCAATTTTATATCAGCTAGCCTATGTTTTGAAGGTTGATGGTCTTAAGAAGCACTAACATCATTTTTTGTACTTGAAATTTGCCATAATTTCTTTGTTGTCTTGTTCTAGGCAGGTACAATCCATTTTTACCGTTGCTTCACCCCTTAAAGACCTTAAGAACCTTTTGACTTGGGTGACCAATGAGAGGGGGATTTTCTTGCATCCTTTCCTTAGTCTTTTCAACCCTTTAGGTCACTAGGGACGTCTTCCTTGGGGTAAATTTGATATACTCTTAAATAGAAAGGGGTTTCCTATTAAGGTGACAGTGATAGGTCACCCCTATTATGCTAATCTTGGCCTTCTTTCCTAGGGATTTGGGCAAGTACAGATTGTGCGATAACATTTTGGCGTCGTTTTTAGGGAACACTGAGTCAATATTCCTCAAACGACATTTTTTTCGCTAAGCCTTTCCCTCAAATCCTTCATCTTACGAAGCTTACCTAGTGACTCCATTGAGGGTGATCCCCTTATCCATTTGATAATTTCAAACTCCACTAAGTTCAGGGATATATACCAATCCTCCCAAGTCTTATAGAAGAAATCCTCCCCGAGACTCTCCTATAGTAAAATCATTATTTGGAGGCAATCTTCCCTTAAACATGATGTCTAACGCTCAAACTTGAACCTTTAATCCAAATCAAGCTAATAACCAGAAACAATGGTCATCCAAGGTTTTTAAACCATTAGACATGACAAAAATTTGAGGATACCCTAGGCAAATGCCCCTTAGGTATGAGAATTGGATGCCTAAGTTCACCGATAATGCTCTAGTCAGTGCTGAGGATCATATGAGCAATTTTAGGGCCTTCTTTCAGCTTCATCCTATCAGTGATGATGTTAAAGATTTAGCCATGAAATTTTTCTATAATACCCTCTATGATGGCACTAGAAGATGGTAAAATGGTCTCCCTAGTGCTAGTATTACATCCATAGATAAATTAGAGGAAGTGCTCCTCAAATGATGGAGTGTCAAGGAAGACCCTAACATGTTGCTAATAAGGCTCAATAACATCACAAAGGCTGAGAATGAAACCGTTAGGGAATTTCATGATAAATTTGAAAGGTTAATACAACAGATCCCATCAATCCATCACCCTTCAAACAATTTCCTTCTCTTTCTTTACACCAAAGCCTTTACAAGATAAATAGGTTTTCTCCTCAGAGGAAAAGCTCCTAGGACGATCCAAGAAGCCCATGAAATGGCTACAAAAATCAAAGATAACCTATCATCATCCAAAGTGGAACCTTTCTCCATCCCAAGAGTCAAAATGGATGTTAAACCCAAAGTAGTCCACAATGCTAAGTCTGCTTCAGGTATTGGTGCTAACTTGGCAAAGCTACAATTGACTGTAGATGGCATGGTAAAAACCCAGGAATTAATGATGAATAGGATTGTCAACCTAGAGAGAGCCAAACAACAATCTCCTAGACCTTCTTATAAGGGGAAATTCCAGAGGGGTACTCAAGGTTTCAAGCCAAAGAATGATCAAGAAGTCCCTAATACTTTATATCCCACAAACGTAGTAGAGGATAACCCTTGGTGCTTGCAATGTAGAGAGTCACATTGGGAGCATGAATGCCCCCTAAACAATGGTGAACGTGACCAAGTGAATATTATTGATCATACCATTGAGGGCCCACAATGTTTCCTTAATATCACACTTGAAGAACATGAAGAAGGCATAAAAGAAGCAGCTAGGAAGGTTATGATGGAGGTGATAAATAACCTTCATCAAGAGTCGAGACAAAAGTTGAAGAAACAAGAATTCCAAGTGTATACTAGACAAAAACAGATAAACCAACCTCTCTCTACTGGACCTACAACTTCACAGCCAAAACCTCCCCCTATGAACATACTTCTTCCTAAAACTTCTCCTAAGGCTGACAAGATTGACTTAAAATTTGACTTGGAAAGTGCATTGGCCAAAATGCATGTAACCATCCCATTGAGCAAAATTGTCAAAGTTCCATCCATGAAATAAATGTTTGAATTTTTTTTCAATGTATCAGATGAACCAATGGACCCTCCTATTGTGTTACAAGAAGACCATTTTAGGGTTCAATATGATGGACACCCACACTTATTCATGTCATACTAGTGAATAACAAATGTCTTAACAACTGTATGCTTGACTCAGGCACAGGTGCTAACATGATGTCTTTGAAAGTCATGGAGCAACTAGGCCTAAAGGCTACACGACCTTATAGGAATGTATGCGGTTTTGAATCCAGGGTCATACCCTCTCATGGGGTAGTTGAGAATGTTTAAGTAAGCCTTGGAAAATATCCCGAGAGAGTAATCCATATGGATATTGTGGTGGTGGACGTCTCTGATGTGTGGGGAATGTTTTTGTCTAGGAAGTTTGTTGCAATGTTGGGTGGTACATTAGAGATGGATCTAACTTATATCAATGTACCTATGAAAAATGGGACAATTGAATGCCTTCCAAATATTCCAATGACCAAGGCCCATGTACAAGAAATTAACAACAATACTAATATCAGTGAGACACATTAATCGATCAACCAAAACCTTCCGATATTTTCTCCAGAGGATTTGCCTTTCACTTCAGAGGAAGATTTTGATGAGATACAATGGCCAAAGAGGGAAGAATATCAACAACTCTTGGATAAATATACGGACAAGGAAGTTGGAACTGTCAAGTTACTAAAGAAAGGTGAGGATGACATGCTGATTAAACCAAGCCAAAAAGAAGACCTTACAGTTGAATCCCACCCTCCTCCCTCAAGACAATATACTAGGGTTATACAGGAAACAACCAAGTTTGAACCAAATGAGTATCAAGAGGGAGATATGGTATGGATGTGGGACACAAAGAAAGGAGAGCCTAACAATGTTAAAGGAAATGTGCAATTTTGGCTAGGACCTTTTAGAATCATAATGAAGTTAGTCAATGATGCCTACTATTTGTCTACGTTGGAAGGAAGAAAACGTCCATTACCAGTTAGTGGACGCCTCCTCAAACCCCATCATGGGGTGAAGACTTGACTTCGCAGGTAAGTACAGGTAAGTTAGATTAGGTAGGCATTTTCTTCCATTGTATATACCATATGCATATCATGCTAGTATAGTTGTAGTTTAATTTTCATATTGTATTCTTCCATTATGTATATATGCATGCTTATGATTATATACTACAATAGATATGCTCTTTTCATTTTATTATCATATGTGAACAAGGGATTATATCACCACCCTAAGGATTACTAATGCATTTTGTTGAGATCTAGCAGGCACAGGTCATACCAGAGATGTTGAGGTTCTCATGCGCTCTACGGTGAGCACATGTCCCCAAGTTGGAGCCATATGTTATCCCATACCCTAGGGATAAATAAGGAGATCATGTCTCGAGGCCCACAGGTCCTGGACATGGAGTGTCGAGAGCCGAAAGACTTAACCATGGCCCCGAAGGGCCCCTCTTTTCTTTAGTGCAACCTATTTATCAGCAACAACAATGTCCATCCCACTAGCCTCGTCCTGAAGTAGTAGTAAGTCTTGCTCCATGAGGTAATGAGCCCAGGTATCATGGTATGTATCACTTTGATTCTTGAAGCACTTGAATATTTTGCATTGAATTCTCCTTCATTTCATAACGTTTGCTTGGAAATTATGCTCTTTGACTTGTTTATACCTGGAAGGGTGACATTATTCCCTAGTAAGTTGATCTTCCTGAGGGATGGTTTTCCATTGGGTAGATCTATGAAAGGTAATTGTTTTTTCCCTCCATACTTACCACTTTCCATATTTATTCCTCTCATTTTCCCCTACCTTTGTTCAAGCATTGGGATTTGCCACGCTAGGAAGGGTTGTACCTTGCCTTGTGGGAAGAAGGGGCTAAAGGCCCAGGGGGTAAAATTAGTTGGCAAGAGTTAAAAGCCAAAGAAGAAACCTTTGATATGATTCACCCAGGGATTCTCGAGAAAGCAGTAAAAGGCTTCTCAATAAGAAAAGGGAACCCATAAGATAAATAAACACTCAAGGTAATAGTTGGTGGATGGGAGGTCTCATCATGAGCCAACCTATTATGACCATGGCCATATAGTGGTATGACACTACCATCTATCTGGTCACCAAACAAGGCTAGTGGCTCTTGGTGGCATAGCCAAGAGAAAGGGGGTCTCATCACGAGCCAACCTTCTCATCTCAATGAAATGCTTGTGGATAACGATGTCACCTCTGGTCACCAAGCAAGGACAATGTCCCTCAACTTTTCCCTTGAAGCATAAAATAAACAGATCAAAGGCAATGAAGCTAAGAATAAAAGGCGATTAATGGGCTAGGAAACAATGACATCCATGACAATGTGCAACTTGCCCTCTACAAAGGCACCCACAGGTAAGATTTACATTTCCCTATTATCACTGCACCCCATGCCCAAAACACTTACCCCACACCACCTCATACACTTACATGACCTGGATTGGTTCTCGCCTGGTAAACACCCCAAAGTTAAGGAGGATTAACCCAATAGGACGCACTGAGACCCTCTCCAAAGTTGACTTGTTAAATTGCATCACGTCTTTGAGCATTTGTCTCGGTAAAGGGGGAATTGATGCACATGTTTGGGTAATTTAATTATTGGATGTGATTTACATGTTATGATCCCTTTGACTTATGAACCCTAAAGGGCGTACTTATTGTTGTTGTAGGACTTTTCCTGGTGGACAGGTACACATGAAGGAATGATTAGCTTAGACCTCCATGGGGATGAAAGCCCACTGATGGATGTTGTAACCCAAACCAAGGGGAAGAAGACATCAGATACTTGCATCAGGAAGAAAGAAGGATGTTGCCCTTGGAGCAACTCTGGTAGACCTAGACCCAGGGGGATCTTGCTCTTCCACCTGGACGTTGACCTTTGAGAGCCCATGACGTCACCATTCTGACCCTAGCCATCATCCAAAGCTAGGGTTTGCATATTGAGGGAAGTTGTGAGCAGGTTGGCATGTGTGGGCATCATCCAGGGCCTTTGGAGGCCAAACATTATGCATATGGAGCCAAAAGTTCCACTTTAGGGGCTCAACATCAACCTAGTAGGTTGTGATGTCACCCTAGGAGATGATTTTAGGGGTTAATTATTTCTTTTTTGTAAAAAAATGCATTTTGATGTAATTTGGCCAGGTCGACCTTTTATTTAACCTAAAATTAATTAAAGGTCAAAGTTTTGTATAAATAGAGAGGAAGTACTCTCATTTTTCATCATCACTCATCACACACTAAGTGTGGGCTGAAATTTGCACCCTCTTTAAGGGCCATTGGTTGAAATAACCAATGCACAACTTCTTGGAGAGGCATTTTGTGGTGTATCTTGGCTATTTTTCATTGTGGAATATCTTCAACAAGGGTTTGGCTTGATTATTCTTGGTGAAGTAAGTAGAAACTATGCAATTTGTTTATGTAATGAATGCTTGTGGTAAATTTTACTTGTTTCATGAAAAGATTATGAAATTGCTTGCTTAAACCCTAGGAGAGAAACATACGTTACTTATTTCTCTCTATAGTTTTCCACTTGTCTAAATTTCTCAAGTGCGCCTTGTTTAGAAGTGGTTACCAGAGCCTAAAGTGATATCACTCTAGTAGCTTCATTCTAATTTCCTATTGCATACATTCTTTTAAATAGTCTAAAGAAGGGAGATTCACTAGGGCCTAAAATTGCTTATTCTCTAGTGAATTTGCCTTTACGATTTGGATGTTTGAGGCCTTGAAGTGCCAACACCTCCTCCATCCACCTCTTCTCCTTTGACAAGTATTATCATTACTACTTTTCTCCAAGTTTTGTTGTTTCTATTATTGACTCCATAAACCCTATAAGGCACTTGTCTACTTGTTTAGGAGAGTGATTACTTAAACAAACACTCAAACCTTCTTTCTTAAAGCTTTTGCTAACTTCTACTAACCCTAAGCTAGACTAATTCTCTATTTAATTTGTTGTTGTTTCAAATCATTGCTACAACCATATTAATTCATGCTAATTTTTTGCATACGCATACATAACTTGCACCTAACTCACTCAGAAATTCCTTGTGATAATTGTCAAACAATCCACTAGGTTAATGCTAAGTTTATATGGTGTTTCCTTGCAATTTTGAGCACTAGAACTTGTTGTTGTTGCAAAATATTGCTATAGCCATCTAACTGCAGTAAATTCTCTACAAATTTAACATTTAAGGCTAGCCAGACATTGCCAAATTTGCTTGTGACAATTAACTATCATTCTGCCTAGTTAAAGCTACATTTTCTTTTCTTTTTTCAGGCAATTTTAAGGCATATTTTTTGTGGTTGTTACAAATTACTTATTGATGTTGTAAATTGTTACATTGCTGCAATATTATATCAGCTAGCCTATTTTTTGAAAGTTCATGGTCTTAAGAAGCAGTAACATCATTTTGTGTACTTGAAAGCTGCCATATTTTCTTTGTTGTCTTGTTCTGGGCAGGTACAATCCATTTTTACCATTGCTTCATCCATTAAAGACCTTAAGAACATTTTGAATTGAGTGACTAGTGAGAGAGGGATTTTCTTGCATCCTTTCTTTAGTCTTATCAGCCCTTTAGGTCACTGGGGATGTCTCCCTTGAGGTAACTTTGGTATACTCCTAAATAGAAAGGGGTTTCCTATTAAGGTGACAATGATAGATCACCCCCTGTTACGCCAATTTTGGCCTACTTGCCTAGGGATTTGGGAAAGTATAGATTGTGCGATAACATGGACTGTTGTTGTATATGAACATACCCAGTAGGGTATTTATGCAAGATTGCTTGCATATTAAAGTTTAAGACTATATATGTATATAAATATGTAATCTTTGGAAGTTGCACACACACATATATAACTTCCAAAGATTGCATATTTATATACATACAGAGTCTTAAACCCTAATATTGCATGTGCTAAGTGCTATGTATATATATCTTATCCATATATTGGATTATGAATGGTCATGGTATGAAAATTACAGTTGTGGAGAAAATTGAGCAAATGTTGCATTTGTAGCTTGTGTATGTATTGTAATTTGCATGCATAATTATTCTTTTGCAAGCCATATTCATATTTGATACATATAGGTTTCATATTCATAACAACAAAGATAAATCTATGTAATTACCATTGTTCTATGAACATGTCAAGAACATGTAACTACTTATGTTTTACTCAAACATCTTGCAAACAAGATGAGAATGGTGCTATATATGTGTATAATTCAACCTCGAGTAACTTTTAAAGTATTACAGGCTTTAATATGTAACTGTACACACTCATACATGTTTATAACCACAAACCACTATTTGTTTCAACCCTTTACCAAATTTCAATTTCAACCATCAATGAGCTATTTTATCAGTTGGAATGCATTTTTAAAATGTAATTTTCTTTTCAGTAATCAAAATATGATTTTTCAGAGGAAACATTATCAATTAACAATCACATATGTCCATTAAGACCAAATTAAATGAGAACTATCAATGAAGTAGAATTAATTTTCTGTCAAGAAATGTTTTATGTTAACACAAAATAAAATGAACACTATAAATGGTCTTGAATTCATTAACTGCATAAAATAAAATACATTGTCAATAAATTGTCAAAATAATGATATATATTACATCTTTAATGTATTTACATAGAGTACATCGTATATAAACAAATTAGATTATGTAACTACCATAAGTTGCTTGGGAGGTTTTTGCAAGCCCTGCCCTTGAGATGAAGAAAAATCAGCAGAGCCTCTCTTTGTTGTTGTACATGATTTTGATAGTTTTGGAGCTGCAACAAGCTCATGTTGTAATTGTTTCTCTAGATCTTTAAATTTCTTTACATAAATTTCCAATGTCTCTTGCAATTTACTTTTATCTTCTGCTTTATTTTTCAACATTTCTGCATTCTTCATATACTTCTCCAAATGTTGTTGTTTATTCTTTTCAATTTCTTCCTTTTTTCTTTCAATTGGGATCGAACTTCAACCAATTGACCCATGGGTCTTACTACTTCATTCTCAAGTTGTTGTTCCCTCAAATAGTGTTTCTCCGATGTAGTAGACAAAATTGGCACCATCTCAATTACCATTGTACTCTGTAGTTACTACTGCAAATCAACAATTTGGGATTTCAAGTTTTGTATCTATGTGTCACATCCAAAATGTTGTGTCTTTCGGTTCTACACGAGTTCATTATTGAGCTCTTTAATATTTTCCTCTCTCTCATCTATCTTCGTCTTCAATGATTCCACCATTGGTGATGGGGCATAAAAATCATCTAGAGCACAACTTAATGCAAGAACTTCCTGAGACCTCCTATCTTTTGTTTGTGGGGACTTTTCCAAGTCAATTGGAGGAATTTGTTTGGTTGGAATTCCCTAACTTATGCATTTACCCTTACCCTTACCCATACCATGAATTTTACCTTTATCTCGACCCTTGCCACCTTCTTTACTACGACTTTCTATTTCCTTTTAAAGTTTTGTAATCTTCTGTTTTGTTGGATTTCCCTTACTTTTACCTTTTCCCTTACCCATACCCTAACTTTTACCTTTATCCCGACCCTTGCCACCTTCTTTAATATGCCTTTGTATTTTCTTTTGAAGTTCTCCAATCTTCCCTTTTGTACCCACAATTGTGATATGTCTTTGTTTCAAATTATCACCTTGCATAACAATTTGTTTCCTCAAATTGTTCACTATGTTCTTATATTCTCCAACCTCTTATTTATGCTTCTCACATTCCCCTTTCACTGTTTTTTCAAATTCATCATTTAAAATTTCAATAAGTCTCTCTTTGTCCTTCAAACTCTTATTTAATTCAACCACAACTAGACTACGTGTAGTTTGCAATGGAGGTATATTCAAACCTCTAGTTTTCTTCTCAAGTCCTCCTCAAGTTTTCTAATAGTGTTTTCATATGTAGTTTTTTTTTCTTCGAACAATGCCTTGACAATACAAATGTTCCTCTTACATTATTTTTCAATCTTGGATACCTCACTTTGTAATCCATGAATAACACAATCTTTGTTGTTTATTGTATTGTTTGATTATTGTGATTGTTGCACAGTTATTGATTGCAGACGTGCAATGTTCTTCATGCATTCAATAATATCCTTGTCCTTTAGTTGTCACTTTTCCTTCCAGTTGTTTAGAGATGAATAATACTCCATTGCAACATGTTTGTAATGCATCATTTTATCAACTACCAAGAAAACAAATCTGCCATAAAAAATGTATGTTGGACTATTCACAGTTGAACTTGGAGAGGTAGAATCAACACCCATAATAGGGACATTATACTCAAGTACCACTATTTTAGGAGGAATTCTACCAGTTATACTTTCTAAAGTATCACAATAATCATCATTGCATGTTTCGATATAATTGTTCATACCTCCCTGCTCCTCAGCTTCATTCATAGATTCAGGTAAATCTATTAAAGCCTTGATAGCATTAACTTCATCTTGGGAAACTATATCAAAAAAAAATTCCACACCCTCAACTGGAGTTCCTTAATGTTTTTCTTTGTTTTTGATCTCCTAATGTAAGTTTTACGCGGGCTTGTTTGAACACCAGGTCGATATAAATCAATAATTTTTTGTAGTGTGCCTGGGAAACTAAACTTAATCTTCTTTTTTTTTTACTTTCTTCAAGGGCAGATTGTAATTTTTTATCCAATAGATGAGGGACATCTACGACTCTGTCTTTAACCTAATAAATGACTAGCCTCATGCAGTCACCAGAAATATCATTCTTATCATGATTCATAATTGTCCTAAGGACAAGTTGAATTAAAGACTTGTAGAGTCCCTAGCGAACATCTAGCATTCTCAAATCATTCATGGGAACAAATACCTTTTGTCCACATATTTTATTGGTCATCTCAATATTTTCTACCTTGGGGGATCTTTTGGAGTCAAATTTTGTTCCCACTCTCTGTGGAATTTTTGTCTCTCTTGCAAGCAAATCAACGTCTAGGTAAACCCTCTGCCCAAATAGTTTCAATTCCATATATATATCATCATAATTAGCTATGGCATCATTTATCTCCTCATTTTTTTATATTGAAGGGTCCAAACATAAAGTCAAAAACCTCTTCTCTTATCATGATATTTATCATACCTATTCGACAATTATTTGTGTCTCTCCATGCATCAACACACTCCTTAAATTTGTTGACGATGAAATTTTCATCTTAGAACCCCATGTTTCAATTGTTGCGCCCATGGTAGAGGACGTCATTGTTTAAATTGCGGCCATGGTTTTATGGGTTCAAATATGAAATCATGGAATGATCCAAGTGGATATTGGTGGCCGCCCACCTATTGCAACTGGCTCCTCTTGACAGTTTTTAGTTTAGCACGTTCTTTTGTAATTCTTTGTAATTGTGGGTTCTACACTTTCGAGCTTGTCTGAAGCCCCACACAGATTCCAAGTGGAGATTTGTGTTTGTCCACCTAATCCAACTGACTTATTTTGGAAGTTTTCATGTCAGTGCATCTTTTTGTACTTCCAGGGCCATTTTGGGGCCCTAAACAATGTTTTTTGGCTTTCCACAATCAAACTACATACATAGTCAAAGTTTGATGGTATAATGTGTAGTTCTTGAAAATACCTTTCAACTGGGCTTTCACACACCTAAAGCAAAGTTCATATGCAAAAGTTATGACCCATAAAGTTGAGGTACCAACTTACCCATTGGGGCCCACATAACGTTTGGTGTTTCATCTCCTAGGGTTAGATTTTTGGATGTCTAGGGTTTTGGCATCCATGAGTAATGTTAAAAAGGCCTCTGGAGCTTCATTGTAATCATTCTTCTCAGATGGATGCATGTACCAACCACATCTCTTCTCAGAGATAGATACCACCATCCGATCAAGATGTTTTCAGTTCTGTAGTTTTACAATTTCAACCTATTTTATTTATTCAATAAAAATTATTGTTCAATGGATATTTGTTGTTGTTCTTTGTATCTCTGTGTTATTGTATTCAGTCTGTTATTCATTTTGTTCCGCTCATAAATCTGGATCAATGGTATCAGATCAGTCTTCTCTTCATTTATTTTTCTTCTTGCATGTCCTCGACAAGATCTGGGTACAAGAAGTTGGGTACAAGATGAATATTCATAATTTCGTAACTAAACCACAGTTGTCTAAATAAAATTGTTGAACCGGATAATTGTAATTAAAGGATTTCTCTGTTAAGAACCAAAGACTGAATACAAAAACACCACAACATATGTACAAGAACAATATGCAAAATCTCTTTTATTACCATCAAACCCTTGAGGTAGGGAAACACCATACAATGGATCATATTATGGAAGGGATCATCTCCTGTTCACTTGCCTCTTCGAAGGGGCATCCTCCTATTGAGCTACCGCTCCAAATACAATACTTCTCTTAATGTCTAATTACATTGCTTGAACCCCTTTATATAGTGTTACCATCACCTAAGAACATTCTAGAGGAGGAATCTTCTAGAAGTAGAACCTTCTAAGAAGTCCTCTTACATTTATTATATCTAA
>JZKD02S0429657.1:214930-228111 GCA_000966675.3 Picea glauca
AGGGGATAAGATATTAAAGGGGGAGATAAGGAAATTAATGAGGGGGAAGAGAGTCGGTGAAGGAGGATATGAGGGGGAAGAGTCTTACGGGGAGGATTATTCTTTTGGAGGCAGGGAACATATTGGGAGTAGGATATATTTCTGTGGGAGATTTTTCTGTGGAGAGGTCTGGGGTTAGGGGTTTGGTTTTGTGGGTTTTTGGTGAGTCGGAATCAGGGGGCACAGGTTTGCTGGGGGTTTTGGGCACGGGGGCCAAGATATCCTTACGGTATCCTGGAGCTAGGGAGCTAAACAGGTTGCTCCTAGCTGGCAAGGAGGAAAACTCAGTTTTGGACAGTGTTTGACACAGTTTCAACTTCAGCAAAGGACAACCAGATCAACGGGGGAATTAGCATCAGGAAGAGGTAATTTATTATTATGTTATGAAATTGTTGTTCTTTAATTAATTTAACATGCTTATATGCTAGTGAATGAATTATTTGTGCTAAATTGAAAGGAATTATATGTTTAATCATACGAAATTTTGGATTTAATTAAGTACGGTCCCTACAACAATCATCGTACTTATCTCTGGGAACTTGGCATGGTGCAAGTTGTGGTTTATCTTCAATATCGAGGACTTCTTGCACTTTTGTAGCAATCAATGATTGAAAATCATGGATCAGAAGGAAATCGTAGGCTGCAATAAAATGTCTTTCTAAATTAATAACAGTAGCTTGAGCCTCCTCTAGATTTTGAGGTTCTTACTCCTGAGAAAAATACCAAAAATTCCATCAATTGCCTCAAGATAAAAATTTAAAGCATAAGCAACATTAGGCCTTATATTAGTAGCAATTTTATAAGAAGTCTTAGAAAAACAAGCATAAAATTAGTGACAGTCTCATCCCCATTCATTTTAATATGATCAAAAGCATTAATTAAGGAAAAATTGTCCTGTTTATTTTCCCATCATTCAATGAACTTCTCTTATAATGAATACCATCCATCAATGGAGGCAGTAGGACGAGATTTGTACCATGTTCGTGCCTCCCCCTTGAGGTTCGACACAAACATCCTCATTGCCACATCCTCATGTTCCACCTGAAAATCATCAAGCAACATTGAAAAAACAACCAAGTGATCCTCAACTTATTCTCCAAACCTCCCTGCAACCAAAGGTAAGCATTTGCAATATTTTCCATATGCAGGTAAGTCATGAGGATAATCTAGAAATGCAAAAAAACATAGTGGGTCAAAAGTAGAGAATCTCCACCTTCTTATGGCCTCACAGTTGCGGCCATATTGTTAATCTGAGATAGAAACAAGCACAATTGCTACCCTAAGCTTGAGATGAAAATAAAATCAAAGACGAAGATGTCGAAGTTACACTCACATAATGCTCGTAAAAAACAACTCACTAAAGAACTAATTGTGATTACCAACTTTGAGGGGAATTACTGATGAATGAGTAGTCTTGTTCCGGGAAAAGAGTTTGTTTAAGATCAGAACTAGACCTCTAAGGGAATCAAAACCAAAATATCTTCTTACGTAAGTCCCCTTGTGGAGTCGCCAGGTGAGCAAAAATAAAGTATAGAAATCAAATAAAGACTCACCAATGTTGTTGTTACCCATGCTTGCGTTCCCCGACAATGATGTCAATCTGTTAGAACACTTTTTCACCCTCCAATCAGATCTAATAATTAAGAAATCAATGATGGAAAAGTAGCTAAGTCGAGGAGAGAATGCCACAAATTGTCATGGGAAAACCTCCTCTTTGTTCAAGCTGGTGTGTGCCAAACTCGGGGGGGGGGGAGTCCCTAGGTATCGAGTTGCTAATTTGTTAGCTGATTTTATGCCAAAAAACACACAAAAACTACAGTGAATATGCTTTGGACAATGTGTAAACATACAACCAAAGCGTTAGGAAAAGGTAGTTTTAAGTCGCTTAAAGGAATCATGTAGTGTTTGTGTGAGAAAGATGAAAGAAATAAGGAAAGAAACCACTTAAAAGATAGATGAATATAACAATAAATGGTATTGAGCTACTAATCAATTTGCAAGAGTAAGAACATAATATCGAAAAGAAGGAAAGTTAGATGAAAACACAACACTTATTTATTAAAGGCTTGCCAATGGATTGATTGCGCCACAATAGACAAGTCCAAAACCAGTACAATGATTATCCTTGTTCAAAGAGAGAGTAGGTAGACTCGAAAGAATGAGAGAAGAGAAAGAAAGTACGTGTATGTTGTTGCAAAAATCCTTGCTCGTCTTTGGAGACAACCACCCTTGCTATAAACAAAAACTACTAAAAATAAGGTCTGGCTCCTAAAAAATAGGAAACCATCAAAAAGGTCTGGGATGACTAGGAGAACAATGCCATGTGTCAAATGTCTAAAAATAGACACTCCTAAAAATAGAATATCATTGCATGTCAGTGATATCATACTAATAAGATTTGATTTTACGTGAGGATTCTCAATACGTAATCACAATTGATATGCAAGTCTTGGTGCTCTACCTGCTAAAAATAGAAAATGTTGACAAACCACCCCAAAAAAGGTCCAAAAGACTCATAATGTCTTAAGGATCGATATTGCATACTCAGAATCTTGATATGAGGCTTGGAGCTCGACCTGCTAAAAATCAAAAGTACTTGCATAAACCTTGGGAAAACGCCATTGGGTTAAGTATCATGCAAGGACTAACCCTGTATGCTCAAAATTATCAAATGAGTCTCTAGTCACTATCTCTTAAAAATTAGGGTCACCTGTTATATAGAGAAATCTCTCTCAAATCCCCGTGAAACTATGCTAGCTCTAACTTTGAAACCAAAACAACCATATCCTAGTCATGTACCTGTCTCCAATGGGAACCGAGCTCTGGCTCACACAAGTGCTAAAACTCTGGGAAAATCTTTGAATGTTAGCCTAAGTAGTGTGTGTTGGCTCTCAACCCTCTAGATCTCCAATGGTGAAAATCTAGGGGTTAACAGGGCCCGAGTTACTGAGCATGACCCATATATTCAAAAGTCAGTAATTCACACTTTTTGTATAATGGAATCAAAATTAGCCAGTGACCCTCACGAACATTCTTATAGCCCTCATCACTGCAAACACACCCCTTAAATTTCATTTGAAACAGAGTTGAAATGTCCCTTCTATGGCCAAAACAAGTTTTTGGCTCCAAACTTTTTTTTGAGTGTACACAACCAATTTTCTCGTTCCCTTTCCTCCTCTTTCTCCTCTCTTTCTTTTCTAATTATCTTCTTCTTTTTTTCTACTTTATTTTCTTCCATTTTTCCTTTCTTCTTCTCTTATCAACAATCAAGATATTTCTCTCTTGCCAACGTGGTCTTCTTTATTGGCGATAGAAGATTTTTTGTCCTTGCCAACACTATTTTCTTTGTCAGTGAAAAAAGATCTTTCTTCCCCACTGACACTGTCTTCTTTATAAGGATCAAATATCTTTCTTCCCCACTGACACTGTCTTCCTTATCGACGATGAAATATCTTTCTTCCCCGTCGATACTGCCTTCTTTTTCAACAATGGAAGATCTTTATGTTGGGTATGTGTTATATTCTTTGCATGACTATAGGTCCCCCTAATGGGGGCCAAGAAATTTTTTTGGGGGTCTATTCACGAATTGTTTGGGTAGTTTTTAGCCTTTGGCAGTTTTGTGGTGCATGGTGTTTCAACACATGGTTTTCTAATTCCAAGTAAGGAATTAGAGTCTTAATCTAATCGTTAGATCCTATATATTATAGTTTAAACAATGAAGATGGAGAATGATATAATATAAAAATTAGAGGTGCGGCTCAAAACATGTTGTTGGTTTCCCCGGATTGGTTTCCAGGGTAAAATCTTTGTGTAATGTGTGTGTGTGTGTGCCATTGTATCTTTTTTGTTTTTATTAAGAATATATTTACAACAATTAATTGTACAACGATAAAAAATGCATTTGGTATCAGAGCAATTATTGGCTTAAAGTGGACGCCTTTGTGGTCAAGGGTTTGGCTCAGATCTATGATAAATCTTGTTACAATAGGAGCTCTGCGGTATCGATTCTTCAGGTAAAAATAAATGGTGAGCAGTTCAAAAATAGAGATCGAGAAATTTAATGGGGAAGTTTTTGAGTTGTGGAAGCTCAATATGGAAGATTTGTTGGTGGACAAAGATCAATGGATCACTGTGGATCCAGGTACTGCACCTACAAGAATGTCAACATAAGACTTGGCAAAGTTGGATTGGAAGGCAAAGAGCACGATTTGATTGTATCTCTTAGATTCAATACTATTGAATGTGTCGGGGGAAGCTACAACCAAGGAATTATGGGATAAGTTAGGGGCTTTGTATCAATCTAAGTCCATGGTAAACAAATTGTTCACGTGGAAGAAGATGTACAAATTGAGGATGAAATATGGAGACTTGGTCATAGAGCATCTAAATGCCTTCAATATTTTGGTAAGTTAGTTATTATCTATTGATATTAAGATTTCTGATGAAGATAAGTGTATCAAATTATTGTGCTCTTTATTAGACTCATGGGATAGTCTGGTTGTGGCTATAGGTAGTAATGCAACTACTTTAAGCTTCAATGATATGGTCTCATCCTCATTGTCGGAGGAGATGAGGCGGAAAAACATGGAATGATAGAGCACATATGCGTTACTTGCAAGAGGACGCTTCTGAGAAAGAAATAGATCTAAGTTCTCAAGTGGGAGATCTAAATCTAGGGGAAGATCTAAATCTCTCGAAAATTTTGTAAAGGTATGTTGGAGATGTGGAAAAGAAGGGCATTACAAGAAACAATGTAGATCCATAGGTGTTGAGAGAGGGAAGGGATCTTATGATTCTCCTTCTATAGAAGCAAAAACCTCCACGGATGAAGGAGAGGATGTGCACTTCGCTTCTTCAAGCACACATGCAGATCATGAGGCGGTTGGTTGATTCATGTGCATCCTTTCATATGACTCCCCACAGGGAGTAGTTCTGCGAATATGAAAGGTATGGTGGAGGTGACGTTTTTCTAGGAGATGACTCAACACCAAAATCGTAGGACGAGGAAAAGCAAGTTGAAGGATTAGAACACTCCCTGGTGTTCTTCTCATTCCAGGATTGGCTAGAAATTTGATTTATGTAAGCAAAATGGACGATGCAAGGGTAAAAATATTGTTTAAAAAGGGAACCTACTAGATGGTTCAAGGAGAAATGATGTTGTTGAAGGGAGTTCAGTTTGAAAATTTGTATAAGCTACAAGGAAGCATTATTAGTGATGGGTGTAATAGTTTCGTTGTTCCTAGGATTGGAGTTGAAGAAGAAAAAACTCCCACAATATGTGGAGAAAATACTAGGGCATATCGAATAGAAGGGCCTTTGAGCATTATATGGTAAAGGAATGGTTGAAGGTATGGCCAATTGCTCTCTGGATTTTGATTTCTATGAACATTGTTTATATGAGAAGCAGAATCATGTAAGATTCTCCTCTGGAGCTACGAGAGTAGAGGGGATTTTACAATTGGTGCACAATGATGTGTTTGGACCTAAGTCGATTCCATCACTGGGAAAATCTATGTATTATGTCTCATTTATTGATGAATTCTCGAGGAATACATGGATTTATTTCCTCGGAAAGAACTATGAAGTCTTTGACAAATTCAAAATTTTTAAGGCTCTTGTGGAGAGTCGGACAAAGAAGAGAATTAAGGCATTGAGGACGGATAATGATGGAGAATTTTGTGGAAATGAATTCCAAGAATTCTTTAAGAAGTGTGGTATATAAAGGTAGAATACTAATCCATACAAACCTCACCATATTGGAGTTACATGAAGGATGAACATGACGCTTATGGAAAAAGTAAGGAGCATGCTTAGTGGTGTCGGGTTAGGACAAGAATTTTGGGCAGAGGAAATGGGTATCGCATGTTACCTGGTCAATCAATCACCCCTATCAACGATGGATGACAAGACTCCATATGAGGTATGGAATGGTAAGAAACTCTCTCTTACACATATCAAGGTATTTGGTTGTGATGTCTATGTTCATGTTCCAAAGGAAAACAAGACTAAGTTGGATAAGAGGGTTGAAAAGTGTATCTTTATTGGGTATAAAGATGGTCTGAAAGGTTATAAACTTTGGAACTTGGAAACTAAGAAGGCAGTGTATAGATGAGATATGGTATTTAGAGAAATCAAAGATGTTATCAAGCAAGAAGTCTTGCCAAGGGAAGACGAACTAAAGAAAATAGAGTTTGAATTGAAGGATAATGAATTGGACTCTACAGAAGAACAAGAATCATAAGAAGAAGAGTATTAAGGAGATCGGTTCAAGAAAGAAGGCAACCGAAAAATACTCCACCTGATTATGGTTCAAAATTTGCTTTGTTTATCATTTATGATGATCCTAGAATTGTTAGAGAGGCAATGGATTCAAAGGATGGCAAACTTTGGAAAAAGACCATGGTTGAAGAAATGGAAACCTTGGAGAAGAATGAGGCTTGGGATCTAGTGGAGTTCCCAACTTGAAGAAATCTCATTGGAAACAAATGGGTGTTTAAGAAGAAGTTGAATGCAAAAGGAAGAGTGGAGAAATATAAAGCTTGGTTAGTAGCAAAAGGTTGTCCCCGGGTAGAGAGAATTTACTTTGGTGAAATTTTTTCTTCTGTTGTTGAGTTAACTTCTATTAGATTTATTTTATTTGTTGTTATTGCTTTTGATTTTGAAGTAGAACAAATGGATGTGAAGAGAGAATTCCTACATGGGGATCTGGAAGAAGAAATCTACATGAAGCAGTGAGAAGGCTTTGCTACGAAGGGAAAGAAATTGTTTGTATGTAGGATGAAAAAGTCCTTTTGTGGGTTAAAAAACAATCTCCAAGGATGTGGTATTAAAATTTTGATACTTATATGTGTGGACTGGACTTCACAAGGAGAAAATTTGATCATTGTGTGTATTACAAATTAATTGGTGATCGTTGTATTTATTTTTTCTTGTATGTGGATGATATGTTGTTGATAGGAAACGATTAGGAGATTATCCAATATGTGAAAATTTAGTTGTCCTCAAAATTTGACATGAAGGATCTTGGTGCTACAAATTTTATTTTAGGCATGGAAATTAAAAGAGATAAAGCAAAAAATAAACTCTAGTTAAATCAGAGGAAATATGTCGAGACAATATTGCAAAGGTTTGATATGCAGGAATATAAACCGATCAAGATTCTTATTCTTGTAGGTGTAAAGTTATTTGCAGATTAGTGTCTGAAGACACAAGAAGAGGAAGATGACATGTCTCGTGTTTTGTATGCTAGTGCAGTTGGTAGTTTGATGTATGCAATGGTATGCACTAGATCAAGTATTGCACATGCCGTGGGAGTTTTGAGAAGGTATATGCCAAAACCATGGAAGGAGCATTAGACAATAGTAAAGAGAGTTTTTAGGTATTTGTGTGGCAATAATACTTATGGATTGTGCTAACAAGGAAGACCAAGATTGGACAGAGTGTTGAACATACATGGCTTTGTTGATGCAGACTAGGATGGAGATATGGATCACAAAAGATCTACAAGTGGGTATGTTTTTAGCTTGTTTGGATGAGTAGTTAGTTGGATGAGAAAAAGACAATCTGTAATGGCACTCTCAGCTACAGAATCTGAATACATGGCAACCACTCATGCAAGTAAGGAATATGTATGGTTACATAGATTGTGTTCAAGTATTGGGTTGGTACAACAAGTTGTAAGGATGGATTGTGATAGTTAGAGTGCAACCTTCCTGGCGAGGAACCCTGCTTATCATTCAAAGACAATGCATATTAATGTTCAATATCATTTTGTGACAGATGTGGTTGAAGATAATAAGGTGTTACTGATGAAGGTGGACACTTTGGAGAATGTTGCAGATTCATTAACAAAATTTGTGAGCACTGAGAAGTTCTCTTGGTGTAGAGGATCAATGGGAAGTCCTGCCCTAGATTGTTTATCATGAAAGCCTATGACCCTTGTATGCAAAGAAAACAACAAGTGGGAGAATGTTGTGTATGTGTTATATTCTTTGCATAATTGTAGGTGGGGGGTTTATTCGCCAATTGTTTGGGAGGTTTTTTACCTTTGGTAGTTTTGTGGTGCATGGTGTTTCAACCCATGGTTTTCTAATTCGGTTAAGAATTAGGGTTGTAATGTAATTCGGGTCAATGAATTAGGGGTTTTGGATGTCGCAGGATCTTATATATTGTACTGTAAATAATGGAGTTGGAGGATGATATGATATAAGAATTAGAGGTGCCACTCTAAACAGGTTGTTGGTTTTTCCAGTTTGGGTCTCCAAGGCAAAATCTTTGTGTAATGTGTGTGTGTGCCATTGCATATTTTTTGTTTTTATTAAGAATCTATTCATAATAATTAATTCTACATGGTTAAAATCTACACTTTCCTCCTCATCAACATTGTCTTCTTTATCGACTACAAAATGTATTTTCCTCACTGACATATCGACACAAGATCTTATTTCTTCATCGATCACTTATCTTCTTTCCTCATCGATACACTCTGTATTGGTGAAAGATCTTCTTTCCTCATTGATACACATTGTATTGGTGAAATGTCTTATTTTCTCACCAGCATAACGACAAGTTATTATTTTTTCTTCTCGGCGTTTCAGCGAGTTACTCTCTTTTCTTGTCGGTGTTTCAGTGACTCCAAAAGGTCTTCACTACTCGTCAATACACGTTGTATTAATGAACGGTTTTCTTCTTTCATTGATACACACTATATCAACAATGAAAAAACATTATGTCAATTAGTCAAATTTCCGGTTTTTTGAACTCGCAAAACTCGCAACTATCACAGTAGTCATGGAAAATGCTTGAATCGCCTTCTGAGATAAATTGAACCCCTCCAAGCTACATTCAAACACCAAATCAACGAGGTTAACCTCTGCAACAATAAATTAACACAAAAATTGAATTTCAAGGGGTTTCTCCCCCGATTTCTCTAGTTGGAAAAACTTAATTTTCGTTGCCAACAATTGTATGGCTTCCACAGATTTGGTGATTTCGACCTCGAGGACCAAAACCCATTTGTTGACTTCAAATTTTTTTACATACCCAAGTTGATTTTGACAGATATACGCCCAAAAATTGAGTATTTTTCTCAAATTGCAAATTTTCCCCAAATAAAACATAAGTAGAAACTTTGTTTATGTTGTAGCAGACCCTACGGGCCCGATGTCATAACCTATAGCTTTATTACCACTTGTAATGAATCCTTCCTTTTGTAAGACAGATTAATCACCTTATGCGAATAAATTAAACACATAGCAATAGGCCCTAAATTTTATGATGCAATTACAACATATATAAAAATGTGAATGCATCTGTTAAACACACAACAAACACATATCAAATATAAATTTCCACAACGGAAATGACATCATAAACAAAACAAAAAATAAAATAAATTTCCTCCTAATCATATGCTTGTTGTTCATTCTCTCTCAACAATAAGCCACTCCTGAGTTGAGGCTATGAGTCCACAAGGAGTTCTGGCCCTCTTAGTTTTCCACTCTTCACCATCAACAAACCAAAACCCAAGCTCTACTCCAACAATAGTTCCAATCCACCAACTCTCTTCCCCTCAACCTGCACAAACCAAGGACTGGGATCCACCTTCTCTACCATATAGTCCCTTTGGCCTTCCCACTTCCCTCTAGGGCTCCAGTGTATGGTTGGCTAGGAATCTCATAGCTAGGGAATCCAGGAACTCTCAGTTTCTCCAGGAGTGCTCACAACAGCCTTCTCAAGCCTCTAGAGCTATTTCCTCAACAAGAAATACACCACAGGGACACAACCCATTTTTATAGGCACATAGGCCACAAGTTTAGCATAATTATACATAGCCCAACAATTGTTGTCCTCAAGCACAACATGGTTGGTGCTCTTTTTAGCACCCAGATCCCCTCTTGCTCTCCCAAAAGCAACATGTAAAAATTGGCCCAAAAAGGCACTTGAATTTCCTTTTCTTCTTGTGCAAGCTTGACTCTCACATTTCCCAAAAAGTGGTTGTACTTAGCCCATGTTGTCATAAATTGGGTGAGTTGACCTTTCCCACCTACCACTCTCACATCACTTTAATATCTCTCTTAATATTTCAAGGGAAGTAAACTTTAATATGAAAATGGCTTTAATTAATATGAATGGATAACCCCTTGGACCCCTCTTTAGCCACCCTCTCTTGTGGACTACAAACCCCCCGTCGTTACCATCATGCTTGTATTGCAGCCAATGATTGTTATTTTTATCATTATTTTAATGTAAAAAATACATATCTTAGCCCTTTGCCACATTAATCAATATGGACTCTTTGACCCAACATATGGAATCACCAACCTAAACCGCATTTACATTATAATTTGCAGGGATTAAAACTAGGGACATTATATTCTATGTTGGGGTTGATGCATATGTGAGAAATTATGTGCTATGTGGTGTACTTTATTATCATTAAAACACCACAAAGGAGGTTAGTGGCCTTATATTCTACCCTCATGCCCCCTCACCACATGATTATCTGAACTTGACCTTATACATGACTACCCCTAGCAAAGGAATCAACCATAAAGACATTATTCTTAAACCTTTATGCCAAAGCCTACAAAGTTCTACAATCCTCATTATTATTCTGGCAGAGGCCATGGTACAAGACTACCACAAAGTTGTTGTGCCTATGCAACAATGGACATAGATATAAGTCACAGCCCAGTTTGTGACACAACTAAAAAATATCTATTTCGATGAGTGCTTACAATGGGTATAAGATTGTAGTCATGTATCATCAAATCATTGGGAAATCATTTTCTAGGTTCCACTCAATCTTGCAAACCATGCAACATACACTTTCCCACATTACATTTTCCCTTCATCATCTCTTTGATCTCCTCGGTCAATGTAACATGTCAATATTGGAACCATTCTATACTAGGATCAATTCTTAGAACCACAACATCTCATAGCCTGCCAATTGACTTCAAGTGCATAGCAAATTCCAATGCCTCCCATTGGGAACTCGAGCACTACTACATTAAGGAGTTTATGAATGTGATAGAAATACATTGATAAATTACTCATTATGTTGCACATCTTGGATAATACAACTTAACTAATTGGCAAGGTCAAGAAACCTCTTATTATACTCCCAAACTGTTTATCCAACCCTATTATGATATTCAGACACTTGGAAATTAGTTAATATCAACTTCGTTTAATGTGTCTTTAGGCAAAGAGTATTTTGGTATGCATTGTAATTATCTAATCCAACAGTCACGATTGTGTTATCGACATAAAGTCATCCAACAATTCATCTTCTCCTTGATATTAACGACTATATTGGTTTGTGGCTTAACACTCGATTGGTCCATGATCTCTAATTAAAGAGCGGGGAGGGTCGTTTTCTAATGATTGATTATGAGAAAATTATATGTATATTATTTTTCTTTTGCATTAATATATTGCCTCAAGTGACCACGTTGGCTAGGGTCATGGACTATTTCCCTTTTTAAGTGTTTTAACTGTTAATATTATGGTAGCTTCGGGAGGTATGAACCTCTATTGTGACCTATGACGAGACTAAAATCCTTCGGAAGAAGCAAAGAATTGAAGGAAACCCTAGTCAAGTTGTCGGCTGAACAAATATATTTATATTGAATTTATTGATGCCCAGAAGGAGAAGTCTACCCTAGTTAGACTGGCCAGTTCACTATAAATACAGGGTGCCAGTTTCATTATTTGTCATCTCAGCAGTTGCAGTGAGAGCTAAGTCTGCGTACGCAGTTGCAGGCAGCAACAGTTTTGTGCACAGGTCTTCTGGGAGAGCTGGAAAGTGGTGCGCTAGCTTATGGATGGGATCATTTGTTCAGTTTAGTTTCTATTCTTTTGCTTGGTGCATTTAGCCTCTCTTGGCTATTGATTGTAGCCAGAATTCTCTTCTCGGTCAAGGTCAAGGTGCTCGGAGAGTGGCTTAAGGCCTGTGGTTGGGTGACGAGGGTATCGTTAATGGTTAAACAAGCACAATCCTCTATATTCTAACAGGTTATGGGCCCACACCCCTTTAGTCAGCCTAAAACGCTGGAAGGAAACATAACCGCTAGGTATTGAGCTCATTGAGGAATTGTCGCTAGGGTTACTAGCAGGAGCAGCTTCCAAAGAATTGGAGCTAGGGTTACTAGCAGTAGCAGTTGCATAAACCCTAATTCTCAGATCCGACACCTTGTGATGGAGCATCTTGCTCAAGGAGAATATATCCATATGCGCCCTAACTCAGTGCACCTATTGACTTTCTCAGAAAAGAGAAATGACGAAGTTGAAGTTTTGGATCAAGGCATGACCAGTTATCAGTCAACCGAAGACATGTGCGAAACAATCAGTCTTTTACATTACTCAGCACTTACTGGGACAATTGAAGAGGATATGTGGATAATTGACAATGGAGCTTCCAGGCACATGACGGGAGATCAAGCTAGACTCTGAGATCTGAATAAGAGAAATACATCGTACAAAGTGGACCTTGGAGACAAAAGCACCTACCCCGTCGAAGGATTTGGACAAGCCTCCATCAAATTGGAATCAGGTAATCATGTTCACTTAAGCAATGTTCTATATGTACCTGGTTTAGAAAAGAATCTTGTATCAATATCATGTTTAGAAGACAAAGGAAACAGAATAACCTTCATAGATGAAAAGGTATTATCATGGCATAAAGATTCCAGCCTAGAAGATGTTAGGGTTATTGGAAGACGTGAAGGGAATCTATATAGACTACTAGAACGAACTGAAGAAGCCCTAGTACATGACGAAGACAACCCTAATGAGCTTTGGAATAGAAGGTACATTCATATCAATTATCAAGCACTACCCTTCCTCGGGAAAATGGTTGAAGGGATACCAGAATTGAAGTCTACACATGAATGAATTTGCAAGGGATGTGCCCTTGGCAAGAATATTAAGAAACCATTCCCAAGCAGCAACAACAAATCTAAGGAAACCCTAGATCTAATACACTCAGATGTTTGTGGTCCAATGCCAGTCAAATCCTTAGGAGGAGCTCTCTAATACTTAACATTCATAGATGACTATTCAAGGAAGACGTGGCTATACCTACTGAAGTCAAAAGATGAAGTATTCAGCAAGTTCCAAGAATTCAAGGCAGAAAT
>JZKD02S0429657.1:248311-260999 GCA_000966675.3 Picea glauca
CCCCTGCACCGACGAAGCCATGGGTCACGCGTGCTACAGGTCACAGGGAACCCTAGATGCAGAGCTCGTGCGAGAGAGAGTATTATAAAGTGACTTCATTATAAAATTGTTTTTCACTTATTTTATAAAAGTGGATCACTTATAATATAAAAATAAAAATAACTTATTTGT
Source organism: Picea glauca (assembly GCA_000966675.3). NCBI lineage: Eukaryota > Viridiplantae > Streptophyta > Pinopsida > Pinales > Pinaceae > Picea > Picea glauca. Next base: position 248,483 of record JZKD02S0429657.1, read on the forward strand.
AACAACGAGTTTTTACAGAAAGTTAGAGAAGGAAGATAATAATCAAAATAATCAAGACAAATGACCCAATTATATATGTTATTATTGCTAAGCTTGGTGCTACCTATTCTATTTTTATATCTTCTTTTCACTCCATTGGAGAAGCCCTTGTTAGTCAAGGGGATACTTACAAAATGCCCTCTTATGAATCTTTTTCTAATTCTTTCATTAGAGAACAAGATAAGCTCTTACACCTTGGAGTGATCAACACTGCATATACATCCAACAAAGCTCTACTGGCACAACATAATGATAAATCTTTGAATCCAAATAAGCAACATCCTCGCAACAACAAATAAAACAAGGGCCTCAAACCCTCTGATAGCTCTTACTCCTGATGGTGATAAATTAATTAAATCAAAAGGCAAGAAGACCGAGAGGCATTGTAATGTTTGTGAGCAAGATGGTCATCTAGAGCCTGAATGTTTCAAAAAGTTGGAAGTCTTGAGAGTAGCAATGGAAAATCACAACATTAATCTTGATTCTTCTTCTTCTAGCTCTTCTTCTCATGGACATGCACTTTTCACTTCTGATTTTTCCTTCAATGCAACATCTACGTCTTCTTCTAATGAGTGGCTTATTGATTATGAAGCATCTTATCACATGGATAAGGATAAAGCCATCTTTTATGCTCTTAATGAATATAACACCAAACAAATACATGTTGATGATGACAGATCTCTTAGTGTTGTAGGGTTTGGAACAAGACAACTGGATTGATTTATTATGTGTTCCAAGTCTTTATTGCAACCTTCTATCAGTGTATAAGATCACTCATTTCGGTGAATGCAAAACAATGGAATTTTCACCTCACCAAGTTGTAATCAATGATTTAAAAGATCCTAAGCACATCCTATCAACTGTAATTGTTGATGATGTTACTAGGTTGCACACATTCAACCACTTTATTTCATCATCTCTTCCATAAGTTTTTATCACTCATGACAATGACTTGGACAAACTTTCGCATTAGTATTTTGGCCATTTAAACGATCACTTGTTACAACAACTATGTAATTAGAATATAGTGATTGATCTTCCTTGTTTCTTTCAAATATGGTGTTTGTTCTAGTTGTGTTCTCGACACACATCATCAAGACAATTTTGACAAACATGCCTCTTAGCACTCCTTGACCTTCTTGCAGGTTGTTCATAGCGATTTGTGTGGCCCGCTTCCTTTTTATTCATTCTCTGGGTTCAAGTACTTCTTAACTTCCATTGATGACTTCTTTATATGCACTTGGGTTTGTTTCTTAACACCCAAGTTTGAAGTTTTTGATATTTTTTTGGCGTACAAGCCATCGTGGAAAACAATTTGGACATTAACTTCGGAAGTTAAGAACATATAATGGAGGCTAATATGTTTACAATGAATTTACAACTTACTGCACTGCATAGGGCATTTAAATGCAATGCACCGTTCCATATACACCAGAACAAAATGGTATTGTTGAGAGAAAAAATCACACATTAAAGGAAATGAAAAATTGTATGATCCAATCTAAGGGATTAAGTCATCATTTTTGGGTGGAAGCCATTAATTGTGCAAATTACATGATCAATTGTACTCTCGTAAAGGTTTTACAATAAATAACAGTAGAAGAAGCATGAAGTAAAATTAAACCAAATGTAAGCCACTTTTTTGTGTTTGGTAGTGAAGCATGGGCTCACATTCCCGGTGAGAAAAGGAAAGCATTATAGCCTAAGAGTGAGAAGGGCATTTTTATTGGGTATTCTATAGATGTATAAGGTTATACAATTCTTCAACTCCAGTCTAGTGAAATTATTATAAGGGGAGATGTTGGTTTTGATGAAGGTCTCTCGACCTATGAGCTCAATTCGATTGGTGTTCCATCTTCATCTTGCGAATCATCTTCGATGGTTATGATATATTCTATTCCCAAAATTTATGTGAGTGTTCCTATTCTGGTTTCTTCTCCATACAATGACACCAAGGATGGAAATCTACTTCTGCTTGCTCAACTTCCTCTAGTTGGGTTCATTGAACACGAACTTGCACCAACACCACAACTTCCTAGATAGGTTAGTACAACAAAATAAGTGACCGGTTATCTTGCCAGCGATCCTTCAAATTGCATCGTACACATACATAATTCCAGCAAACCTCTTCTCTACTGGCTCGAGTTTTAGAGACTCGTGACCCAAAAACATTTCCAGAGATTCTAGCCATCCAGATTGGGATGCAACAAGGAATGAAGAACATCATTTCTTAATGGTGAATGATACTCGGGATCTTGTACCTCTTCCAAAAGGAAGAAGATTTTCCAAATGTAAATGGGTTTATAGAACTAAGTATGCATCAGATGGAAGTATTGAAAGACATAAGGCTCAATTAGTTGCCAAAGGATTTTCTCACGTAGGAGGCATTAACTATATTGAAACTTTTACCCTGTAGCTAAAATGAATTATATCCACCTTGTTCTAGCTCTTGCCGCCTCATATAAATGGAATTTTCATCAAATGTATTTTAAATATGCCTTCTTGCATGGGGATTTGCAAGAATAAATTTGCATGGAACAACCTCCTTGATATATTTAGAATAACTCCAGCCTTGTTTTCTACCTTGAGAAATATTTCTATGGCCTTAACCAATCTCCTCAGGCTTGATATCCTAAAATGGATAGCTTTCTTACTAAAACCAACTTTTCTAAATGTCATTTTGACCCCAATGTCTATTCTGAGAAAATAAGTAACCATCTCACAATACTTGTTCTTTATGTTGATGATGTTATACTCACTGGTAGTGACCCCTAACTTTTAACCCATGTGAAATCCAACCTTACGAAGAAATTTTAAATGAAAGAATTAAGACACTTGCATTATTTTCTTGGTCTCCAGGTCTTGTAATCCAAGGAAGGAATTTCCCTTTCCCAACTTAAGTATGCATGTGGCCATATTTACCGCTTTCACATGGAAGATATTAAACCAATTTTATTTCTCTTCCAGTCTATAGTCAAACTTGTTGCCACCTATACTACACCCAAAGTAGATGCCACTTTGTACCATAAGTTAGCTAGTAGCCTTTTGTATTTGACTCATACCCATCTTGAAATTTCTTTTGAAGTTGGTCTTGTTGCTTGGTATATGCCAACACCCCATGAGAACCATTTGAAAGTAGCAAAAATTATACTTTAATATATTTGGGGTAGAATTCAATTTGGTATACATTTCAATTCACGAGGGACTCCTTTCTTGTTTGGTTTCACTAATTTTGATTACATTGGTGACCCTGATGACTAGAAGTCTACTATAGGTTATTTTTTCAATCTTGGTTTCAGACCTATCACTTGGGCTTGTAAAAAGCAACATTCCCTTGCTCTTTCTTTCGCAATACCAAAGTATTGAGCAACAATTAGTGCAAGTCGAGATGCCTTATGGCTTCGATAGATCCTTTCAAAGTTTGGATTCTAGTAGCAACTCTTACCACACTCTAGTGTGGCAATCAAAGTGCCATTCAACTCACCAAAGATCTGGTTCAATAGTAGTTCAACGCAACAAACAAATTGAGCTACACATGCACTTCATTGCAAAGCTTCTTCAAGATCATATTCTCAAAGTCCAATATTGCCCTACAGATGATCAAGTTGCAAACATTTTCACAAATTTTCTTACATAACCAGAGTTTTCCAAATTTCTATCTATGTTAGGAGCTCAAGAAGTTTCCATTAATCAGGGATAGGCTCCAATGCCTCCTTCCTTCTCTTATTGTGTCACATTTGTAAATCCTTCAAACTTATCCCAAGTTGTTCTCAAGGATGGGTGTTGGGATATTTAGACACTTAAGAGTTAGTTGAGATCAACTTAGTCTAATGTGTCTTTAGGTAAAGTGTGTTTTTAGCATGTTTCTTTAGTATGCATTATAGTTAACTAATCCGATAATCATTATTATGTTCTAGACATAAAGTGATCGGATAATTTATCTCCTCCTCAATTCTAACTGCTATACTAATATGTGGCTTGACACCTGATTGGTCCATGATCTCTATTTAAACAACATGGAGGGTCATTTGTTGATGATCCATTGTGAGAAACTCATATGTATATTGTTTTCCTTTTGTGCTAATATATTGCCTCGAGTGACAACATTGGTTGGGGCTATGGATCGTTTCCCTCTTTGAGGGTTTTAACCACACAATACATTGGTGCACTATTCTTTAGTCTATTTGTGTGAGTGGTTACCTCAAGGTGTTCGACTTGTGTGGATATACCTCATTCATCAAACAAACCCTCTATCTCATCTCCTTTGGTTCAACAATACTATGTTGCTCGAACTTCAACGTCTAAAATTCCCCAACAAAAAAATTCATGCAATTGATCTAGGGTTTGTGCATGAGCCAACAAGCACTTTGTTTGCATTTCATGTGTTAAAATTCTGGTATGCTCATTTAACCATAGACAATGTCACAACATTGTCACCCAACCATGGGCATTCACTATGCCACTCCTGAGCACACTAACCTTTTCTTAGATAGAATGATTATGGCGAGTCCACACTAGAACCAACCGATAAACCCTAACTAGAAACACCATTGTTGCAAAAACAACACAATAACAAGAGAATGTACCTCTATTAATAGAAGTGTACCTTTACCAAGAGAAGCACACAAGAGAGATACCAAAAAGACTGGTATTACACCATGGCAACTGCTGCACCACCCTCTCCAGACTTGTGCCTCCTTCTACTACAACTGCAATTGTTTCTCTTCAAACTTGCGCCCTCCTTCTACTGAGTGAGAGTATATACAAATGAGGAGCGCCTAGCCTCTATTTATACTAGTTTGCCAAGGTGTCTTTTCATGTGGGGCCGACCTCACTTTTTCGAGCCTTTTAATACTTTATTATTATTCTCTTTGGGCTGACTTCTCTTCTAGGGTTTTCACACATCTGTTTAATGGTTCTCTTGCTTTTGAAATATTCTATTCTAAGTACAAAGGTTACACTTGGAGGTTAATACCTCCCGCAACTACCAAAACATCAACACTGCCTCTTAGCTAGGGAGGTATTAACTAAGATGTTCTTCATGTAATGGTCTCAAACACATCCATCCATCTCACATGGCATGGGTGACTCACATGGTCTTGCAAACTATTCTACAAGTAGCATCACCATATCCACATAGGCTATATCATGATCAAACATATCATGTAACAAGTAGCATGGCTCAACATGCCATCTCATTATCAAACAGATCATGTAACAAGTATCACCATCATAGCCACACAAGCTTTGTCATAGTCACTCGTACAAACTATCTTATGGTCATGTCACAGTCATGCAGTTGGGGTCTCATCATCCTTCTAGGATTTATGTCATCACAAAACCTCAACTCGCTAGCTCACACAGAATCTGGCATCTAGTTCATAAAGAACTAGTAACTTGTCAGCACACACTGAATCTAGCATATAGTTCATAAAGAACTAGTAACTCATCAACTCACACAAAATCTTACATCACAAGAAGTTTTGTAACCACACACAACATGCATCCAGAGTAGTAACTGACATAAACTGAATCCCACTAGTTGGCACAACAGTCATGATGGGACTTTCTTCTGGTCCACAATAACTAGGCACCAGATCTACAGTCATAGAAACAACCATCTTATGCAGAACTAGGTAACGGGGTGACTAAGTCTCATATGGAGTCACACAAACATAGTTCTCACATGAATAAGTCCTCAAGGGGCTAAGTCTCATGTGGGATCCTAGAGGTTGCGCTCTCGTATGAATAAGTCCACCGGTTGGCACACCAATGTAACATGTGTACCTAACTATTTAACTGGAGTAGCAATATCTCAGCGTACCAAACTATTTCATTGGAGTAGCTATGTGTAACAAACTATTTCACTGGAGTAGCAATATCTCTGCGTACTAGACTATTTCACTGGAGTAGTTATGCGTACCAGACTATTTCATTGGAGTAGCAATATCTCAGCGTACCAGACTATTTCACTGGAGTAGTTATGCATACCAGACTATTTCACTAGAGTAGCAGTATCTCAGCGTACCAGACTATTTCGCTGGAGTAGCTATGCATACCAGACTATTTCATTGGAGCAACAATATACCAGACTATTTCACTGGAGTATATGTGTACTAGGCTATTTCACTGGAGTATATGTGTACCAGGCTATTTCATTGGAGTAGTAGACCTGCATACCAAACTGTTTCACTTGAGTAGCAGACGTCCAACACACTAGGTTGGCCCTCTAGCTGTCTTGGAGGCATGATTTTCCCGAAGGATTTGCGTGAAGCCTCCAACCACACAAACCAGTTGGGCCTCCATGGATAGGAAAACACGCTCTCCCCAAAGGATCTACATACACATCATCCTGACTGGTGCCACAGTCAATCCCTGGTCATGACCACCTATGGTACACACTATACCATGTTGCTATCTGGAGTTACATTTGTAACACGTCATACCCTATCACAAGGGTACATCCTTTCAGACCACACCAAGCTTGTCCCTGAAGTACTCAAACTTCACCTTTGACAGAGGCTTGGTCAGCACATCAACTACTTGATCATTCGTAGCCACATACCGGAACTTCATCGCTCCTCTCTGCACCATATCCTTGATACAATGATACATGATCTCGATATGCTTCGACTTGTCATGAAACATTGGGTTCTCTGACAACTTCACACATCTTTGGTTGTCACACCAAATTCAAGTCACCTCTAACTCGATATCAAACACACCAACTAGCATCTTCCGAAGCCACACTACTTCACTGCTATGTACTCTGCCTTAGTTGTACTGAGCACTACACTAGACTGCTTTCTGTTGAACCATGAGATCATACCTGATCCCAGACTGAAACGACATCCAGATGTACTCTTCCAGTCTGCAACACTACCAACCCAATCTAAATATGTGTACCCATGCAGTCTAATCTCACAATCTGCATCATAGTCGAGTCCATAATCCACTGTACCCTTCAGGTATCTCAACACATGTTTTTCCACAGCCAAGTGAACACGTCTTGGCTCAACCATATACTGACTTAATGTGTTCACCGGAAAACATATATCCGGTCTCATGTTCGTCAAGTATATCAATGAACCAACCAATTGTCTATACATAATGGCGTCCATTATCTCTTAATAAGTATCACAAAACAACTTAAGATTCGTCACCATCGGGGTAGGCATGGCCTTGAAATCCATCGTCCAAAATCTCTTTAGGATCTCCATTGTAGAATTTTCTTGATTAAGGCAAATCCCATCCAATCTTTGCCATACCTATAGACCCAAAAAATAATGCATTATACCCAAGTCCTTCATCTCAAACTCTGAAGCAAGCGTTTTCTCACATTCACCAATGAACTTCTCAACACATGATAGAAACAAGTCATCCACATATAACAATGACATCATTGGTCCACCATACACAACCTTGTAATAAAGGTTGGAATATGCTTTACTCTTGGTAAAGCCCAAGCTCATAAGGAAACTGTCTGATCTGGCATATAATGCCTTGGGTGCCTGCTTAAGCCTGTACAAAGTTTTCTTCAGTCTGCAAACATGAGACTCCTTCTCACGTACCTTTTGGCTACTCCGTGTACACTTCTTTTGACTACTGGAGGAAGTATCTCATCATAATCTTCTCCCTCTTGTTGGGAGAATCCTCTGGCCACAAATCGGGCTTTGTACATCTCTATGTTGTCATCAACAACATGTTTGATCTTGGAAGTCATCACTAACTTCTCTTCTGGTCTCAGAACCAAGACAAAATACATATCCCAGTCCTTCTGACTGACTTCCTCCTTTGTTACTGAAACAAAGGAATCTTCCCAAGAGGTCTCATATCTCCTTAAAGCCTCTGAAGCTTCAATCTAGTATCCTCAACTCATGGCACCTGTTTGTTAGTCCTGGAAGACATCTCTCTTTCCCATCTAGATTTGAGGAGGAATACTTTCTGAATGAAAGTCTCTAAGCCACCGAATCTCTCTGAGATCAAGCTCACTTCGAGTCTCCATGCTTCCTTTGAAGCTTGGCTCCCTCTGAGTCTATATAATCTTTGGAGCGATCTGCTCCCTCTGCATGTGTTGACCTCCTCTGAAGTCTGATATCCTATGAATTGTCCTAGGGAGGCTGCTCCTCCCTATTAGATCACGAGGGCTAACTCCCTCTGAACTCTAGCTCTTTCTGAGCTGGTACTTGGTTGGACCGCCTACCTCACCACTGGTAGAGCCATTTGCTCCTCATGATATGGCTCATCAATGTTATATATCTTTGCATCCTGCAAAGTGTCACGGGACCATGCTAGTCTCTTCTTGGTTACTACAACGATTTTGGGTAGGCCCTTCTGCCTCTAATAACTCTTCCTAATGATCTGAAGAGTGATCAACTGAACTAGAGGGATTTGTTCAATCATCTTTGGATCCTTTTGCTCCTTACAATCAATCTCCATATGAGATACTTTGTATCTTGCAAAAGTACCTTTCTTCGTCCTCTTTTTCTTTGGTACATGGATGTATATGGTCGTGTATACAACTTCTTATCTGGATAGTCTGCTCCATGTCTCAAACTAGAGACCATCTGATATGTTGCCTTCTACAAGCGTCACTATAGTTTTCCTCGGATTTATCACCTGTGACCTACCCGGAACAAGACCAAAAATGAGGGAAAACAATATACAAGAATAATACTCCTATGAAAACAATAACGAGAACAATCGTCACAGTAGCTCCTTCTCAGAGCTATCACTTGTGACCTGCCAGGAAGCAAAACAAGAAATATCTCCTAGAGGAGATGTTATTTCATCTTGCAAACAAGTACAATAAGCATTTATATCAATAGTACTCATGTGCTACCGAGTAATCATTGTATCTAGTAGTAATAAAACCTTTAAAAGATTAATGTAGCAATTATCAAACTTGATATGTGCAAATTCAAAACTTATCAATTTAATCAATCAAACCTGGAGTGTGTTGTTCCTCTGAGTGTGTTGGATCTAACATCCCTCTGAATCTACGATTTTTGCTTGAACACAAGATCCCTTCTTCTGGAAATGCCTTCAAGATAGTGATACAGTTTAAACATATACAAGTACATACCTCTGGTAGGAGTGGAAAACAACGACATGTGACGACAAATCCTAAAACTTCAAAAGTGCTCCAACTTGCAATCTGAAAGTAGTTGGAGATGCTCTAGGGTAGGGCGCACAACCAAACGTTAGGCCCAACACTTCACATAAACTTTCACTACAACTACTGCGAAGCAACTGGCACGAAGCAATTGTCCCTGCAGCTGCAAATAGTACTGCATACCTAGGGTTTTATGAGAAAACCCTATTTTCTCAACTTCATCAAAATTGCAGATCCGATCAGGGGAAAAGATGTGCCCTACTAAGGTGACCTTCTTGGTGGGTTCATTAAGTGGCCAACGAACTTGATAAGGGGGGAAACTAAGGATCTTCCTTCCAGCGGTTAGACTGTTACGAAAGAAACTAGCTCTTGTTAATGTTTAAGCCATTATTATAGTTGTTTGCATTTCATTAGATAACAATAGCATAATCCAAGATCACTGAGAAATACACAATCACAAGAGACACACCATTTATCCTGGCAAACCCTCTAGGGAAAGAAAACCCATCAAAACTTCCTTAATATAGATAGCCAATACAATGCTAAGAGATCTCTTAAACTAATACATAAAGTCCTCTCCCAGATATGTGCCACTCTCTCTCTCCTTCTTCTCCAGCAGATCAGAAACTTATCTCTCAATGAACAAGTGAGTTGTGTGTCTAAGTGAGGCACTGGCCTCTTTATTTATACAAGTCTGGCACGTGTGAAGTGTCTCTTCACTGGCAGGGCCAACTTCTCAAATTGGGTGGGTAAACCCACCTTTATTATATTTCTGGGCCTCTTTATTATCTGTTGGGCCCGACTTCTTATTCTACCTATTACAATTGTCTTTTGACCAATCCGCAAAAAGGGATTTGGTCCTATTACAATAACCGACATGATCAATCCACAATGGGGATTGATCCGATGAATAATATATCAAATAATAATTAGAATACTCTTTGCAGTTACATTATTTCAACACTCCCCCTTAACAAGAAGGGTATTCTTCAGCAACATCATGCGAGAGAGAGAGGACAACATCATCAACAACATTGAGTGGGTGAGAGGACAGCATCATCAATACCATCTTGGAACACTGACTGGTGTATCTATAAATCATCTGAATTTTTCTTCATCGGCAACATCGTCATTCTCAAAGGAATGCCATCATCATCTGCATCAATATGTATTAGTATAAAAACGGATACATCATCATCATCACAGCACGAGGCTGGCTCATCATAATACAAGACTGGCTTTACGTCACAGTTGTCAAGTTGTAAGCTCAGTACTTGTCTCATCTCAATGTCTTACTTTATGTCACAACACTCAGGCTGGAAGTAAGATACTAGACTGGCTTTACGTCACAGCTATCAAGCTGGAAGCACAATACTAGTCCCATCTCATCCTCTTGCTTTACATCACAACACTCAAGCTGGAAGCAAGATACTCATCCTGCTTTACGTCTCAACCATCACGTTAGAAGTAGGATACTAGACTAGCTTTACATCACAGCTTTTCAGCCGGAAGCTCAGTTCTAGTCTCATCTTATCATCTTGCTTTACGTCACAACCATCAGATCAGAAGCAAGGCACACATCCTACTTTACGTCACAACCATCAGGTCGGAAGCAGAGAACTAGACTTGCTTTACGTCCCAGCTATACAGCCAGAAGAATAGTACTAGTCACACATCATCTTGCTTTACGTCACAACCATTAGGTCGGAAGCAAGGTACTCGTCTCATCTTGCTTTACATCTGACAACTAGGTCAGAAGCAAGGAACATCTCATCTTGCTTTACGTTTGACAACTAAGTCAGAAGCAAGGAACATCTCATCTTGCTTTACATCTGACAACTAGGTCAAAAGCAAGGAACATCTCAACTACTCCCCCTTTCGAGGAAGGTCCTTTTGGACTATGCCAAGCTTATCTCGGAAGTACTCAAACTTCACACGAGATAGGGGCTTGGTCAACACGTCAGCAACCTGCTCATCCATGCTAATGTATTGGAGCTTTAAGGCTCCTCTCTATACCATGTCATGGATGTAATGATAACATATCTCTATGTGCTTCGACCTATCGTGGAATACAAGATTCTCTGTCATTTTTATGCAGCTCTGGTTGTCACATAGAATCAAGGTTTCTCTCATCTCTAAGTCAAATAGGTTGGTCAGCAAATTTCGAAGCCATATAGCTTCGCAGCTAGCAGAACATGCAACAATGTATTCTGCTTCCGCTGTGCTGAGAGCAACACTAGATTGCTTCCTACTTTTCCACGAGATCACAACTGATCCCAAACTAAAACAACATCATGAAGTGCTTTTCCTGTCAGAAACACTTCCTGCCCAACCTGCATCAGTATATCCACTCAATGTGAAATCATGATCTCCATCGTAGCTGAGACCATAATCTTTTGTACCTTTAAGGTACCTCATCACATGTTTTGCGGCCACTAGGTGAACACGTCTGGGTTCTACCAGAAACTGACTCAAGGTGTTCACGACAAAACAAATGTATGGTCTGGTGTTCGTCAGGTACATCAACGATCCAATAATCTGTCTGTACAGTGTGGCTTCAATCAATTCTAACGAAGTATCGACCAACAGCTTCAACTTCGCTTTCATGGGTGTATTCATGGGCTTGCATTCCAACATGTCGAATCTCTTTATGATTTCGACCGTGTACTTCCCTTGGTTAAGGAAGATCTTCTCAGGACTCTGCCATACCTCAAAACCTAAGAAATAATGCATTAGGCCAAGGTCTTTCATTTCAAATTCCGAGGCAAGTCTTTTTTTACATTCAGTGATGAGCTTTCTTCTCCAGTTAAGAATAAGTCATCCACATATAGCAGTAAGATTATTGGCTCATTGTTCATGATTTTGAAGTAGAGGTTAGAGTCTACTTTACTCTTGGTAAAGCCTAAGCTCGTCAAGAAACCGTCTGTACGGCCATAGCAAGCTCTAGGAGCTTGCTTCAATCTGTATAAGTCTTTCTTCAATCTGCAGACATGAGACTTCCTGTCTTCAACCTCAAATCCTTGAGGTTGCTCTAGATACACTTCCTCTTCGATGACACCGTTTAGGAAAGTTGTCTTCACGTCCATCTGGTGTAGCTTCCACTTCATCTTAGCTGCAAGAGCTATGATGGTTGTGATCGAAGTGTATCTGGCCACAAGAGCGAATGTCTCTTCATAGTCAATGCCTTCCTTCTGGGAAAAGCCACGAGTGACAAATCTTGCTTTATACTTCTCAATACTTCCATCAAAAACATGTTTTATTTTGAAGAGCCATCTGGAGGATACCGCATCTTTATTCTTTGGTCTGGGAACTATTTCCCATACTTCGTTCTTCATTATGGATTGGTATTCCTCTGTCATGGCA
>JZKD02S0429657.1:261049-274121 GCA_000966675.3 Picea glauca
TGTTAGGAGCTCAAGAAGTTTCCATTAATCAGGGATAGGCTCCAATGCCTCCTTCCTTCTCTTATTGTGTCACATTTGTAAATCCTTCAAACTTATCCCAAGTTGTTCTCAAGGACGGGTGTTGGGATATTTAGACACTTAGGAGTTAGTAGAGATCAACTTAATATAATGTGTCTTTAGGTAAAGTGTGTTTTTAGCATGTTTCTTTAGTATGCATTATAGTTAACTAATCCGATAATCATTATTATGTTCTAGACACAAAGTGATAAGATAATTTATCTCCTCCTCAATTCTAACTGCTATATTGATATGTGGCTTGACACCTGATTGGTCCATGATCTCTATTTAAACAACATGGAGGGTCATTTGTTGATGATCCATTGTGAGAAACTCATATGTATATTGTTTTCCTTTTGCGCTAATATATTGCCTCGAGTGACAACATTAGTCGGGGCTATGGATCGTTTCCCTCTTTGAGGGTTTTAACCACACAATACATTGTTGCACTATTCTTTAGTCTATTTGTGTGAGTGGATACCTCAAGGTGTTCGACTTGTGTGGATATACCTCATTCATCAAACAAACCCTCTATCTCATCTCCTTTGGTTCAACAATACTATGTTGCTCGAACTTCAATGTCTAAAATTCCTCAACAAAAAACTTCATGCAATTGATCTAGGGTTTGTGCATGAGCCAACAAGCACTTTGTTTGCATTTCATGTGTTAAAATTTTGGTATGCTAATTTAACCATAGACAATGTCACAACATTGTCACCCAACCACATGCATTCACTATGCCACTCCCGAGCACACAGATAGAATGATTCTGGCGAGTCCACACTAGAACCAACCGATAAACCCTAACTAGAAACACCATTGTTGCAAAAACAACACAATAACAAGAGAATGTACCTCTACTAATAGAAGTGTACCTTTACCAAGAGAAGCACACAAGAGAGATACCAAAAAGACTGAGATTACACCACGGCAACTGTTGCACCACCCTCTCCAAACCTGTGCCTCCTTCTACTACAACTGCAATTGTTGCTCTTCAAACATGCACCCTCCTTCTACTGAGTGAGAGTATATACAAATGAGGAGCTCCTAGCCTCTATTTATACTAGTTTGCCAAGGTGTCTTTTCATGTGGGGCCGACCTCACTTTTTGGAGCCTTTTAATACTTTATTATTATTTTCTTTGGGCCGACTTCTCTTCTAGGGTTTTCACACATCTGTTTAATGGTTCTCTTGCTTTCGAAATATTCTATTATAAGTGCAAAGATTACACTTGGAGCTTAATACCTCCCGCAACTACCAAAGCATCCACACTCCCTCTTAGCTAGGGAGGTATTAACTAAGACGTTCTTCATGTAATGGTCTCAAACACATCCATCCATCTCACATGGCATGGGCAAGACTCACATGGTCTTGCAAACTAGTCTACAAGTAGCATCACCATATCCACACAGACTATATCATGATCAAACATATCATGTAACAAGTAGCATGGCCCAACATGCCATCTCATTATCAAACAGATCATGTAACAAGTATCACCATCATAGCCACACAAGCTTTGTCATAGTCACTCGTACAAATTATCTTATGGTCATGTCACAGTCATACAGCTGGGGTCTCATCATCCTTTCGGGATTTATGTCATCACGGGACCTCAACTCGCTAGCTCACACAGAATCTGGCATCTAGTTCATAAAAAACTAGTAACTTGTCAGCACACATTGAATCTGACATATAGTTCATAAAGAACTAGTAACTCATCAACTCACACAAAATCTTACATCACAAGAAGTTTTGTAACCACATACAACATGCATCCAAAGTAGTAACTGACATAAACTGAATCCCACTAGTTGGCACAACAATCATGATGGGACTTTCTTCTGGTCCACAATAACTAGGCATTAGATCTACAGTCATAGAAACAACCATCTTATGCAGAACTAGGTAATAGGGTGACTAAGTCTCATATGGAGTCACATAGACATAGTTCTCACATGAATAAGTCCTCAAGGGGCTAAGTCTCATGTGGGATCCCAGAGGCTGCGCTCTCATATGAATAAGTCCACCGGTTGCCACACCAATGTAACATGCATACCTAACTATTTAACTGGAGTAGCAATATCTCAACGTACCAAACTATTTAACTGGAGTAGTAATATCTCAGTGTACCAAACTATTTCACTGGAGTAGCTATGTGTACCAGACTATTTCACTGGAGTAGCAATATCTCAACATACTAGACTATTTCATTGGAGTAGCTATGTGTAACAGACTATTTCACTGGAGTAGCAATATCTCAGCGTACCAGTCTATTTCACTGGAGTAGCAATATCTCTACGTACCAGACTATTTCACTAGAGTAGCTATGTGTACCAGACTATTTCATTGGAGTAGCAATATCTCAGCGTACCAGACTATTTCACTGGAGTAGCTATGTGTACTAGACTATTTCACTAGAGTAGCAATATCTCAGCGTACCAGACTATTTCGCTGGAGTAGCTATGAGTACCAGACTATTTCATTGGAGCAACAATATACCAGACTATTTCACTGGAGTATATGTGTACCAAACTATTTCACTGGAGTAGTAGACCTGCGTACCAAATTGTTTCACTTGAGTAGCAGACGTCCAACACAATAGGTTGGCCCTCTAGCTGTCCTGGAGGCATGATTTCCCCGAAGGATCTGCGTGAAGCCTCCAACCACACAAACCGGTTGGGCCTCCATGGATAGGAAAACACGCTCTCCTCGAAGGATCTACATACACATCATCCTGACTGGTGCCACAATCAATGCCTAGTCATGACCACCTGTGGTCCACACTATACCATGTTGCTATCTGGAGTTACATTTGTAACATGTCATACCCTATCACAAGGGTATGTCCTTTCAGACCACACCAAGCTTGTCCTTGAAGTACTCAAACTTCACCTCTGACAGAGGCTTGGTCAGCACATCAACTACTTGATCATTCGTAGCCGCGTACTGGAACTTCATCGCTCCTCTCTGCACCATATCCCCGATACAATGATACATGATCTCGATATGCTTCGACTTGTCATGAAACATTGGGTTCTCTGACAACTTCACACATCTATGGTTGTCACACTTGATTCAAGTCACCTCTAACTCGATATCAAACACACTAACTAGCATCTTCTGAAGCCACGGTGCTTCACTGTTATGTACTCTGCCTTAGCTGTACTGAGCACTACACTGGACTGCTTTCTATTGAACCATGAGATCATACCCGATCCTAGACTGAAACAACATCCAGATGTACTCTTCCAGTCTGCAACACTACCAACCCAATCTAAATATGTGTACCCATGCAATCTAATCTCACAATCTGCATCATAGCCGAGTCCATAATCCATTGTACCCTTCAGGTATCTCAACACATGTTTTGCCGCAACCAAGTGAACACGTCTTGGCTCAACCATATACTGACTTAATGTGTTCACCACAAAACATATATCCGGTCTCATGTTCGTCAAGTTCATCAATGAACCAACCAACTGTTCATACATAGTGGTGTCCATTATCTCTTAATAAGTATCACAAAACAACTTCAGATTCATCACCATCCGGGTAGGCATGGGCTTGCAATCCATCGTCCAAAATCTCTTCAGGATCTCCATTGTACACTTTTCTTGATTAAGGAAAATCCCATCCTGTCTTTGCCATACCTATAGACCCAAAAAGTAATGCATTATACCCAGGTCCTTCATCTCAAACTCTGAAGCAAGCGTTTTCTCACATTCACCAATGAACTTCTCAACACATGTTAGAAATAAGTCATCCACATATAACAGTAACATCATTGGTCCACCATACACAACTTTGTAGTAAAGGATGGAATCTTCTTTACTCTTGGTAAAGCCCAAGCTCACAAGGAAACTGTCTGATCTGGCATATAATGCCTTGGGTGCCTGCTTAAGCCTGTACAAAGTTTTCTTCAGTCTGCAAACATGAGACTCCTTCTCATGTACCTTGTGGCTTCTCCATGTACACTTCTTTTGACTACTGGAGCAAGCATCTCGTCATAATCTTATCCCTCTTGTTGGGAGAATCCTCTGGCCACAAATCGAGCTTTGTACATCTCTATGTTGCCATCAACAACATGTTTGATCTTGGAAGTCATCACTAACTTCCCTTCTGGGCTCGGAACCAAGACAAAATACATATCCCGGTCCTTCTGACTGACTTCCTCCTTTGTTACTGAAACAAAGGAATCTTCCTAAGAGGTCTCATATCTCCTTGAAGCCTCTGAAGCTTCAATCTAGTATCCTCAACTCATGGCACTTGTTTGTCAGTCCTGGAAGACATCTCTCTTTCCCATCTAGATATGAGGAGGAATACTTTCTGAATGAAAGTCTCTAAGCCACTGAATCTCTCTGAGATCAAGCTCACTTTGAGTCTCCATGCTTCCTCTGAAGCTTGACTCCCTCTAAGTCTATATAATCTTTGGAGTGATCTGCTCCCTCTGCATGTGTTAACCTCCTCTGAAGTCTGATATCCTATGAACTGTCCTAGGGAGGTTGCTCCTCCCTATTAGATCACGAGGGCTAACTCCCTCTAAACTCTAGCTCTTTCTGAGCTGGTACTTGGTTGGACCGCCTACCTCACCACTGGTGGAGCCATTTGCTCCTCATGATATGGCTCATCAATGCTATATATCTTTGCATCCTGCAAAGTGTCATAGGACCATGTTGGTCTCTTCTTGGTTACTACAACGATTTTGGGTAGGCCCTTCTGCCTCTAATAACTCTTCCTAATGATCTGAAGAGTGATCAACTAAACTAGAGGGATTTGCTCAGTCATCTTTGGATCCTTTTGCTCCTTACAATCAATCTCCATATGAGATACTTTTTATCTTGCAAAAGTGCCTTTCTTCGTCCTCTTTTTCTTTGGTACATGGATGTATACGATCGTGTATACAACTTCTTATTTGGATAGTCTACTCCATGTATCAAACTAGAGACCATCTAATATGTTGCCTTCTACAAGCGTCACTATAGTTTTCCTCGGATTTATCACATGTGACCTGCCCGGAACAAGACCAACAACGAGGGAAAACAATATACAAGAATAATACTCCTATAAAAACAATAACGAGAACAATCGTCACAGTAGCTCCTTCTTAGAGCTATCACTTGTGACCTGCCAGGAAGCAAAACAACAAATATCTCCTAGAGGAGATGTTAGTTCATCTTGCAAACAAGTACAATAAGCATTTATATCAATAGTACTCACGTGCTACCAAGTAATCATTGTATCTAGCAGTAATAAAACCTTTCAAAGATTAATGTAGCAATTATCAAACTTGATATGTGCAAATTGGAAACTTATCAATTTAATCAATCAAACCTGGAGTGTGTTGTTCCTCTGAGTGTGTTGGATCTAAGATCCCTCTGGATCTATGATTTTTGCTTGAACAAAAGATCCCTTCTCCTGAAAACGCCTTCAAGATAGTGATACAGTTTAAACATATAAAAGTACATACCTCTGGCAGGAGTGGAAAACAATGACAAGCGATGACGAATCCTAAAACTTCAAAAGTGCTCCAACTTGCAATCGGAAGGTAGTTGGAGATGCTCTAGGGTAAGGCGCACAACCAAAAGTTAGGCACAACACTTCACAGAAACTTTCACTACAACTAGTGCGAAGCAACTGGCACAAAGCAACTAGCACGAAGCAATTGTCCCTGCAATTGCAAATAGTACTGCATACCTAGGGTTTTATGAGAAAACCCTAATTCCTCAACTTCAGAAAATTGCAGATCTGATCAGGGGAAAAGATGCGCCCTACTAAGGTGACCTTTTTGGTGGGTTCAGTAAGTGCTCAACGAGCTTGATAAGGGGGCAAACTGAGGATCTTCCTTCCAGAGGTTAGACTGTTACGAAAGAAACTAGTTCTCAAACCATGTTAAAATTTCGGTATGCTTCTTTAACCATAGAGAATGTCACAACATTGTCACCTAGCCATAGGCATTCACTATGCCACCCCCGAGCACACTAACCTTTTCTTAGATAGAATGATTCTGGCAAGTCCACACTAGAACCAACAAATAAACCCTAACTATAAACACCATCGCTGCAACAACAACACAATAACAAGAGAATGTACCTCTACTAATAGAAGAGTACATTTACTAAGAGAAGCACACAAGAGAGATACCAGAAACACTGAGATTACACCATGACAACTACTGCACCACCCTCTCCAGAATTGTGCCTCCTTCTACTGCAACTGCAACTACTGCTCTTCAAACTTGTGCCCTCCTTCTACTGAGTCAGAGTATATACAAATGAGGAGCGACTAACCTCTATTTATACTAGTTTGCCAAGGTGTCTTTTCATGTGGGGCCGACCTCACTTTCTGGAGCATTTTAATACTTTATTATTATTCTCTTTGGGTCGACTTCTCTTCTAGGTTTTTCACATCTGTTTAATGGTTCTATTACTTCCAGAATATTCTATTCTAAGTACAAAGGTTACACTTGGAGGTTAATACCTCCCGCAACTACTAAAACATCAACATCATATACCATTGCAATGCTATCCCGTACAAAGTGGCATGGAACCCAACTAGTATCATGTCATTATTAGTCCCTTGCACACTCTAGATTACATCACAAAGATACCAATGTTGTGTAGTATGTAATGTAGATATTTTCAACTTTTGAGAGGAAAGAGGTCCGACCCAAGGCACATTTGAAGTTTCCATTAAAGGCACTACATAGTACGAGAAAATGTTATGGTGTAGATTTTTTTCAAAGAATTCATTTTCCATGAGTTATATTTAGTGCAAATTCTTGATAATATTTTCATCCAAATGCATGGCAACAATGAAGATACCATACATATAAGAGACAATAACAAAGACATGTATAAATAACAACCATCTTCAATATATTAATAACCACAAAGAATACATCGACAATAATACATGGCATCTCATGGGTTGTGACCAACACATGTATACCTCACATAACTAACCAACAACCAATTCATTTCCTTGTGAACTCACCCTTGTATCGAGAGAGAAAACACACATTTATAGGCCTTACAGGCCGATGACAGAATAATGCGGAAGAAGAGAAAAGGACAATTATCACTCATTATGTTAGATAAGACATGCACCTCTAATTTCATATATTTAAAGGTCTTCAATGTTGCAAAATATTCTAGACTTGATGACTCTATGAATGGTCTTTTGCATACTCAAACTTTTGCATATTTGTTGCATTTATTGTTTGTGTGCTCAAACTTCCATGGATCAAACCCAAACCTATACGATTCATGTTGCTACACTCTACTCCTACTCCAGAGAGTGTGATAAAACTTAGCCTTGAGAGTACTAATTGAACGTGTAGATGCATGTTTAAGTGGTCTTGAACAAGCCACACCTCCTTTAAAATAACTCTTGATATTTGGTAGGTAGCTTAGTTTCCATATCTAACATCGAAGTTAAGTGTTGTTCTCCGTCAACCATCTAACCAACCTATGCATGCCACTAGTGTTATTGAGCCTCCTCCTACTCATGCAACATCACCATTTGTTCATCAATAATTTTATCATTTTATCATTTTTCCTTCAAAACTTAGACTTTTTCCTTTTCCTTCCAAACTACTAGTTTCCATGGCAAAACCATGATTTCCATCACTTAACCACTAGTTACCACAATTGTTCATAATTTTAACTCATGATTCATACTATTTGGCCATTTTCCAGCCATACCACTAATGGTGATCATTGTTAGAAAAATTGTAATATCATGTAACAAAGACTACAACTCATAGTTTTGTGCACACAAAGGTGGTATAATTGGTTGCAAAACTTGTGTTATCGATTCCTTTCCCCTGTCCACATGGACCATTAATTTTCAACTTGGATCCCATAATCCATAATAATATTTCGCCAATATCACTTCAGTACCAAATCCATCGCAGTTCATTGATGAATTTGCGAGAAAATTGATATCCTTGTTTCCCTCCTGAAAAATTGGAGGCATTTAGGAGATGGATTAAAATTTTCCAAAATTAATGTGTTTGGTGGGTATTAGGATCTATCTTGTATTGATAAGGTTGTTAGGCCTTCACCATCCCCTCTCATATTCCAAAATTAATGTGTTTGTGGGTGTTAGGACCTACCTTGTATTGATAAGGTTGTTAGGGCCTCACCATCCCCTCTCACAACACACGACTATGTTATTGTATGCTTACCTAAACATACTTTTTGCACTTTGAAGTTTATAGTAAAAAGTAAAATGATTGGATTTTTCACCCTCCTTGCCTTTTTATATGCTTGAATTTTGCATTTTTTTGGGTGCTCCTCACCATCTAAGTGGCTTAACAAATGCACTAGTGTTAGTTTACTAGAGAAGCGAACACCTTGGGATTTTTTGACCTCATAATCACACATGCATAGATAGTTTTTTCCACTTCTGACATCTGTCTTGACTTGTTGACAACTTCACCTATTAGGATCATACCGACCCAATAACACCTCTTAACTTTTATTTCCCCTTGAAACAAACACCTTGGTATTCTTGAGCTCCCAATTTCTTTTATTTCCTTCATCTTGGTAGTTCTTCTTATGTCTTCTTGCTTTTGTTTAATGCTTCCTCTTGCTTCATGTCTCTTATCTCCCTTTACGTGTATCTTGCCACACCATATCTCATGTTTTTGTCACTTATGTACTATCTTTTATCTTCTACCTAACTCCCTCTTGTCTCATGTTGCTTGTTGCCTACATCTTGTCTCATGTTGCCCATCACTTGCTTTTTGTCATTTGTATTCGACATTTAGGTTTTGCTAGTTTGTTGCTTAGGTCATGGATTTTGTTGGGCCTCCTCTAGCCCCACATGATCGGTTTCTTCATTATTGCTAACCTCCCCAACTTTGTTTTTCATAATCTTCACCTCTTGTCAACTGGAGTTTAGTGCTATGCATGCCCATAATTTGAGGGTTTGTCATCCAGTGGACATTATTTATTCCCATAAGATCCATTCCTTAGATGTCATTCCCATCCTTGACTTGGTTTGTCACAACCTTCACTTCTTGCTAACACTCCTTGACTTATGCTCGTCTCCTATCTTGGTGTTAGAAACTCATAATATGCGGGTTTACATTTGCTTTAGGGGTTAGGTTTCCCCATTGATATGATGCTCCTTTAACTTGGTTCAATTGTCAACTTTCCTATTGTCATTTGTTGTTCAATTCAAGTGAGAGTGTGGGTACAAATGAATTTGTATGTGTAGTCCATTGACCATAACCAAGCTTAGTGCAACACATTGCACTCACATGCTTATCTAAGCGTTGAGAAGCATCCTTTCTTCTCACGTTGTTTGATCCTCTTCCTAAATTCTCACCTCAAAGGAAGGCTTCAACATTTTCCGCGAGGTAGGAGATTGATCTCCTTCTACCAAGGTCCACATACATCTTTTATAATCTTAGTTAGATTCATTCTTCCTTCGGTTTGCTCATTTCCTTTTGTTATATGTATGTGTGGAGGTTGAGATACCTTTGTTGTCTTTTGTACTAGATCACAACAGTACAGGTGAGTAAGGAGGCATGGTCCCCCTTTGATTTGTTTGCATGTTGTTTTATCTCTTTTCATAGATCCTAATAACACTGTTCATCATAGATCTCACATAGTCAAGGGCTCTTGTGCATATAGGAGGTCAATCATTCTTCACTCTATTGTCTTAGCGCGAACACTAAACATAATTGGCAATATACCCTAAATGCTTGGACATCAACACATGCACATTTTGGGAATGAAAAGACAAAGGTTTATTTTTTTTGCTAATTAGAAACTACGAGGAAAAGAACAATAAATGAACACTGCTTTTTCTCCTTTGTTTATGTTCTTGATTAGTTTTGTTTAGACATATTCATCTTTTTAGTTACAACGATGACATTTTTATATACAACCACATGGTAAACTTGGTGTGGCTTCTCTTCACATCTTTCTACTTTTCTTGATTTTACCCTAAAATTGGTTGGCCATTCTATGCTTGTTGAGTTTAATGATTTTAATTTGACTCTCTTTGTTTTAGTAGTGCGTTGGATCATCGTCCTTGGCACTACTCTTATGATTTTTTAGGTCTCTCTCTTAAAGTTAGTTTGCCTATTAGTCAAAACATGGTCATCTTCCTCCAAAGCTAGGAATTTTTTTTTTCCCTCAAATTGCCCAATCCCATATACAATGATTTATCATTCCAAGATTATTCAATATGCCAAAGACTTCTACCCCGAGTTTAAGCACTCTACCGAGAAGGTTTTTATTTTATTTTTTTATTCCACTTTTAGAAGATGCACTACTCCATATCCATATTAAATACTCATTGGAGAGAGAGAGCTTGCCTTGAGAGTGATTTCCTATGTAACATATGTAACTTAAATTGAAGATAATTTACTCGAGTTACTTTTAGTGCTCCTCGGGCTACAAGGAGTATTACTATAGAACCAAGTCCTTACAAAGAGATAAACTAAAGAGGGTCCACAAGGCATGACACAAACACATAGGATACTACTAAATTGAAGGAGAATGTTTTTTTTTATCACTTCATCTCAAAATTTTGTAGAAAATTTATTTTGACGAGTTAATTTCTTTTATGCTAGATCTATAAAAGCTCGAACATCAATTTTTTTTGTCAAGGATCTATAGTCATAACTGGAAGGACTTGAATTCCACCCTCGAAGTGGTCTTGCTCGATCATGACAATCTCATATACATAAATACAAAATTAACGACACATGTACCTTATTGAACACCTAGTGCAGGGTTTTTGGTTAAGGATCCATATCCACAAGTAAAAGGTCTTGAATTCTCAAGCCTTTGGCTTGGGTCATAATTACCATGAAAGTGCATATTTAGGGTGGTTGCATGCCTAGGAAAGGGTCATCCTCCTCAAATTTGTATACATAAACCACTTCCAACAAAACCATTGAACTCCCACAAAACTGTTTGACATTACAATTGTGCCACTCCATGTCATTGCACGTATTATCAAACACAAAACAAAAAGACAACGCACAAATCGACGACTTGTGTTTTGTTTATTACTTTCATCAGCATTGATATTATTCTCTTCAACCATTTCAGACATCATGTCTACCATGAACGGATGAAAATTATGTGATTTAAAGTGAAGGTAAACAATATTCCTCTGTACCCTCCACTATTCAAAATCTAGATTGCAGATCCCACCATCTATTAGATTGTGATGCTTTATGTAAGAATCACAACCTCTAAAAAAATTGGAGAAGTTAACCTTTAACGTGTACTCAATGTTTTGAGGATCACAAAACACAATGCAGTGAAGGCTACTCTACCTTTAACCCTTGAACACAAATGTACCTCTACTTCCTTTTGAATGATAAAGTACCCAGTGATTTCATTTAAATGATATAAATTGAATATCCCAAATGACAACATACACACTCAAAAACATGTTATACGACCTTTTGAATACCACTTTATAACCATTTATTAAAGCCACCATTCATAACACTATCACAATATCTATCTTACTCCATATCAACTCTTCCATAACAATGTATATCATGAATTGTGCCAAACCCCAAGTGGGCCATGAATTTAATTTAATTTGTGCTAAAGAGAATTAAAAACCAATTAACCAACAATTTAAAATAAGAACACAATACAACTTTACTTTCTCACTTGTTAAGTGGGTCATGAATTTAATTTAATTTGTGCTAAAGAGAATTAAAAACCAATTAACCAACGATTTAAAATAAGAGCACAATACAACTTTACTTTCTCATTTGTTAATAAGATCATATATCTTTCTGCGTTTCTCTTTGCAGGTTTCGGGTTAGCCTACCTTAGCTTGGTACCATAGGGCATGAAGCGGCAGTCCTTACAAAACCCTATTTTCCCGAGGACCTCATTTCTTCATACCCACGATCTGCGGAGGATCTATGTTGTTCAATCCAGGACCAGCAGCGTCGAAAGATCGAACCCACCAAACAATGGCGGAGGCTTGAATTCCAGGTTCCATGCATTCCATTTACATTTTAACCTCTTTACAAGTATTGTATTTTTCCCCATTCGAACACGAGATCTGTTGCCGGAACGAAAACCTCGTGAAAACCCTAGTTTAAATGCTGAAAACCCCAGTGAATGAAATAATAATAATATTCAGAGATGTCATCATTCAGAGCTGGAGGAAATCCTGGGGGAATGATCTGCCCTGGTTGCTCCCGTTCACATTTTCCATTCTGTGGCAGAGCCCCCGGTATTCCGCTTACTGCTCATGGGCAGGGCCCTATGCCCATGCCCCTGCATCATCAGCATTTGCCGAATGTAGGTCCATCACCGTTTTTTGCAGGACAGCACTTTAATCGGCCTCTTTCACCTCCCAGAGGCTTTGCAGGCCAGTTAGAGCCAAATTATGGTAGACATGAAGGGTTCTTGGAACAGCCCGGTCTGCGAGCTTTACATGGTCCCCAATATCACAGCCCTTTGCCAAGGCATCCCTTGCCTTCTGCATATGATGTACATGCTTTTGATAGGCTTGGAACTTCGATCGGCATAGTTGGTGGCGGAGGAGGGGGCAGTCATATGGGCCGCTTGGCGAACGATGACATGAATGTGGGGAATCGTTGGCTCATTGAGGAAGAGAGGGAGAGGGAGAGGGAAAGGCAAATGGATAGGGAAAGACAGAGGGAGAGGGAGAGGGAGACGATGCCTCAGTGGTTATTAGATCAACAGCGAAAGGGTATGGTTCAACAATCCGATATGTTTGGGGGAGGCAACAGGCATCCGGCGGAATTACACCCTACAGAATTTTTGAGGCACACTGCGCAAACAAATATGTATAATGGAATAGGGGATGGTGTGAGTAAGCGTGATGATTATCAAATTCACAGGGATTTGTATAATGGTTCAACGAGTGGACACTATGAGAAGGGTGGCGGGAACTATGATGCCATGCCAAGACTGTTAAGTGGAGGGCATAAGCCATTGATTCACTTTGAAGGATTTGAGCCTACACAAGGAGGGGTTCAAGGTGCGAGT